>KK119392.1:51941-137337 GCA_000611955.2 Stegodyphus mimosarum
ATATATATATATATATATATAGACTCACACACATGTATATATGTATTTCCTAACGAGGTTTAAAGTTGTTAACCGGCCTTTGTATTCGCAATCGTTGGTCGTAGACATATGCTTTAAATGACCGAAATATTCATGTTTTTGAAAATTTAAGTTAAAGAAAAGTTTAAATAATTTTGGACAAATAACAAAATATAAACATTTTAACGCGGTCTTCCAGTTCTTGTACTTATATTTGGGAAACTTTTATACTCATTATGTAAAATGAAAGACACAAAAAGTTCGGCATAATTAATTTCAAGATTTGCAGTTTTGATGTCTTTTGCAACTTGCTTTGAACGATGAGTTAAGTTATGTTAATTCCGGGAAATAAGTTTAAATGAAATGCAACAAAAATATGTATAATTTAACAGGCTGTACAAGAAAATAATTTCGCGTCATATTTTTTTAATATGTCATTGAACATTATTGTTAGTGTTTAATTAGATTAATTAATTTCATTTAAAAATCGCCGAGTATCAATAAAACGAACTTTTACTTCCTTGTACGAAGTAAAGAAAATACTGCAATTTAAAAAAAATTAAGTTTTCAGATTTCAACGGAAATATCCTTTTTGACGATCTCTGAATCTTTCAACGTGACGTCTGTATGTACATATGGACATACGTACGTAATATCTCATAAGCCAAAAACGATTAATCATAGAATGTTGAAAATTCACAGCAGTCGGACCAATCGATAAATATTTCAGTAGAATTATAATTCCGTTTTCGTGATTCAGGCGCATATTTTAATATTAAACCTCATTTACTCATCATAATTGTCTTAATATAAATCGTCTGTCTACTATATTCCGCTTTTGCCGACGTTAATTGCCTATTCAAAATTTAGTTAGAGATTTTTCTTAAATATTAATACTGTTATTAACATCTGAATTCTGCATCATATAAAAGTTCAGACATCAACTTTTCTTACGTTGTTAGTTATGTACGGTGTTGTACCATATTTTTCCAAAGTACATCTATGTTGTCTATATTATGATGACAATGTGCATGTCTATATCAACCTCAAATAAATGTAATAGGGATTTATTATAGAAATTAATGTTATATTCTACGAGTTCATGGATCTGGCGCAATTGATAGTAACTCTTGATGAAGAATCAAAGCACTGTTTATTCGCCAATAAGCACTATTGTACACGGCAGTGCTAAAGATGTGTACAATCGTCGAAAAACTACGACAAATACCCTGAAACCCTCAACAACACAGCCTTCAGGCTATAACGATGAAGACAGCCTCACGGCAAAACACTAAAGTACAGTTCGCAATTTTATCGATTGTCCTCAAGCTGATTCCTGAGCTTACTACTCTCTCTCAGGACAGGAGGGTACATCTAACTTTAACTTTCATTTGAGAATATTCTCAAGAAAACCGCTAAAATGTGTTTTAGAATGTTCTCTCTCCTCCGTCTATGACATGTTGCGAATGTTTTCGCCAAATAGGTGATTTCGCGCCAAATCTGCCAAACCTAAGCCCGCTTAGCGGGGAAGCTGTCTCACTGCGTTGCCACTGGGCATTTTGCAACAGACATCAACTTGCTACTGGGCATTTTGCAATGTATTTAACAATACATTTTTTTAAATATTAGGAAAACGCAAAGTCACTTCAAAGCCATGTCTTGAACAGAGAGATTCTCATAGATAATTTATTTTCTTTTACAACTTCTTCAGAACACCTGTTAGAAAATAAGGTATTCAAAACAACGGTTTTTAATGTTTACAGTGGTCGAAAAACTACGGAAAACAAGCTGAAAGAATCAGAAACACAGCCTTCAGGCTATCATGTTATAACGGTAAGTATAGCTTAAGCAACTCCGTACTCGGTCGATCGCGCTCTCTATGAACTCAAGATACTACTGCAGTACTGAATTCAATATACTACTACTCAGTGTATATATAGCTTTAACCAACGTTCGAGAATATTCCCGAGAAAAAGCTAAGAATACGTTCTAGAATGTTCCAGCTCCGTCTATGGTATTTCGCCAATTTTGTGGCCAAATATCGCCGAAAGGGCTATATCGCGCCTAATATGGTAATCCTGCCTTTCCCTGCGACTTTCTAACAACTCTAAACCCCTTTGCGGTGAAGCTATCTCACCGCAGCCGAGTATTTTGCAGCAGTACGTACATCTAAACTACTACGTTTTAAAAATACTTGCGCTGCTTTTAATGAGTTCCATAAATCTAAAATATAGTGCTTTTCTTTTATTTTTAATTGAATTTAAATATCTTTAAGAGAAACGACTTCTTGTTTTTTGAAAAATTAAATTGCGGATTTCAGACAAAATTTTTGCAATTCCATTTTCATTTAATACTTCTAAATTCGATGTCTTATACATAACAGACTGTGAAAAATTAAATCAGTGAATGTGAAAAATAAATTTTTACATTTCATTTTATTTTTTGTGCCTTTGTAACATGTATGAGAATAGTCTGGATAATAAACTACCACAAACACATCTTTTTTCTTCATATTTAATATCTTAAGTCTTAAATATATGTATAATCGAGTTCATTCTTTTACATTTTCTCTATTGAATGGTCATATATAGGCGCAAGATTAATCCAAAGAAAAAGTGTTCGTGCAAAGTTCCACGTACTTGAAACTCTATCCGTTTATAATTGTCCTCAACCAAAAATTCATCAGAAATATTGTTATCCCACTTTAAAAATTACATAAGTCTATTTGCTTTGTAATCGAACGATTGTGCACAGGTTGCTGAATCTCTCATAACTAATTCTGATTTTTCTGCGTCATCTACATGTAACGCCTGTTCAATCGAAATTGTTTTGATCCGGTTAAATTTGCTTAAACACTCTAATGCAATACTCTGGTTAAATCTTTTCAAGTCCCGAGAAAACTGTAGGTTTGCCTAAGTGCCCAATCATTGCCGTTAGCTTACGTATCTTTGATTTCCAATAACAAGGGGAAGATCTAACTTGTTATGATCTTGATCTGACTTGTCTAAAAACACCATATCTAAAACAATTTTAACTTGAACATCTGAGACTTGCTTTGGTTTCTTCAAACAAATATCTAAACTAGCTATGCAGAATTTTTCTAATTTCTTTTTATCTATTAAAATGCCTTAGCAAGTATCGGTCCCAATAGCTAATCTCTGATTTTTCCAGATCACCGTACGATTACTATACTCATTAATAATTGTGTGAATATTTAATGTTAATAGAAATAGAATTTTGAGAACTGTGTATCTGTTCTCTGCGTTAAGGAACTGGAGGAATTTATCTCACTTACAAATGACATAATGTGCGATGAAGTGTAGCAAAAATTGTGTATAATTTAATAGGCACACAAGGAAGTTATATTTTGTCAACAGGAAGGCACACAAGGAAATTATATTTTGTCTTAGGAAGTTATATTTTGTTTTATTTAAATATTTTATGTGTAGCAATATTGTTCAGTCTAAGTGAATATTTTACAGCAGTGGTCACAAGTTGCATGCAGGCCAAATGCCCGTTTTGAAAATAACTGACAGGCCATTTTTTAACAAAATGAAATTTCTGTAACGAAATAAAAATAAACAAATTTAAAATTTCCCTTACTAAATATTTATGAAAGTGCGCATAAACAGTAATAAAAGTATCTCAAAGGAAAAACATTGAAATTTGCATTTACTTTCTATCTGAAAACTAAGGTTGCCTATATGTAAGACAATTTACATGGTAATAATTTTTTAATCAAATTTAAAAATAACCAAAGATTAAATTTTCAGACTGACGCTTATTTAAAATAAACGTAACATGTTTCTTTAATCATTAAATAACGTACTTTAATTTAAACTCAAAATTAGCCGATTATGAAAATATTTTAACATTTTAGAGATAAAGTTCCCAAGGAGTTTCAGAATAAGTAATGGTAACTTAGTCTCTTATTTATAGAATTTACCTTCAAATAATATAAATAATATATTTCTATATAAATAATTATAAACTTTTTTATTTCTTATAACACCTTGATACTGATTCTGATAGTTTGTAGCCTTAAGCAGAAGTTACTAGAATTTATCTTCGTCACATAATGTAAATGATCATCGTGAATCTATTTTCTCTCAGTCTTATTAATTTTCAACTCCAAAAATCACTTTTCATACGTAAATGTATTCTAAAAAATCTGATGTATACACCACATGACATTTTTGTACGGAATATTAAATTATACGCATTTTGCATTTCATTTAAATTATACGCATTTTGCATCATGGATTGAATTAAATCTAGTTCATTGATAGCGCTTAAACCACAACAGAATAAATACACTCTTCAAAATTTACTATATTTGCTTACCGTAGCGACACTCTGACGCTAGCTTTATTTAACAGAGTTATATCTTGTTCATTTTATAGCTCATCAGAATTCACAAAAAGTATGTATATCACATGGAGAATTATCTAATCGTTGCCACATATTCTATTCAAACTTTATAATAAATCTAAAACGATGAGTAAAAGAAATTAAACAAAACAAAACAAAACAAAGAAGAAGAAGAAACAGTTTCTCACACACGATTCAGTATTTCTCATTCAATTTATTCAGTTATCACTTCGCGACAAAAATACATAAAAACTCAAAATATCTGTATTAAAAATCTCGAAGTAAATCTTAAACACCTATTTCCTTGAATAAATTCTAGAATGGAGTAAAGATTATTTAATTCGCAGTAATAAAAGAAGGCGTTATCTTTGTTTTTGCGAAGCTCAGTTCCTCTACATTGGAAAAAATCTACTATTTTCCTAAGTTTCAAATGTAAACAAATATTGTCTGCCGTGAGAAAAATTATTAGGCTTAGCCGCACTTAAACAACTTTTAAATTGTTGATAATTCTACAAAACTTGCATGCAGATTTACTAAACGCATAAAAATCTTAACTGGAAGATAAGTATAACATAATTAACTTTTTTTATAGCAAAAAATGCACAATTTACCAACATATAAGAATAAAAAACTGAGCTCACTGAGCCGAGTAACAAAGTGGATATATATATACATAAATTTATATATATATATATATATGGCCGATTGCAAACAAAATAAATTGTGCAAATCTAAATCTTATAGCAGTCCTATATACAAAGTTTCAACGTTCTGAGGTTACTCGTTTTTTAATTATGCGAGATATATATATATATACATACGTACGTATGTATGCATGTATGCGTACGTACGCAGAGATGCCACGAAAAAATCTATTCAGAATCCATTTAATATCAGTTTTATAAAATTTTTTGAGAAAAAGGAGTCTTTTTTTCTGTTCTTAGGTACAAATGTTACTCAAAAACATCGTTAAATTGTATTCTATAGCGCTCAAAATGGATATTTTCGTTGAAATATGATACCCGAAATTTTTCGCGATTAAAATACTTTCTTTATACTTCGTACAAGGAAGTAAAAAAGCGATTATTCTTAGCTCAAAAATTTGTAATAGAAGATATTTATTTTTTGATAGACATACGAACGAAACTTAAACAAATTTGTAGCTTCAATTTCTTGAATAATTTACAGTTATATGTAAATTTATCAGCTTCATTTATAGATTTTCTGGTGTGTTATTCATGTTCATTTCAGCGGTAATTAAAATTGTGTAAACTCGTACTTTAAATAACTGAAATCCTAAACTATTTACGTGTCTGCGCTTGTAACAATATATACATATTTGAATTGCCTTCGCGGGCACCATAAATTTGCTTGCGATACCACCTGCATCCCGCGGGTCTCCAGTTTGAGATAAGTGTTCGATAACACCGAAATATTGTGTACGTTAGTGTTATGCTTCTTTTATGCATGTTTTGGAATGCGAACACATTAACTGCTTAGGAACATACATCATTAAATTATTTGCATTTTGTAATACATAGGAAATAGATAACGAACTTTCATTAAACCTTAGTGCTTAGTGCTGTTTTTATTAAATCTTTTTATTAAATCTCTTTCTTAAATTTTGGTTTTTATTAAATCTATTTTATTAATTCATAATTTTAAACTGCATTCTCACCCCTATGCGTTACTAACAAATACTTTTTTTCTACTCGTTAACTTCAAGAAATGTAAACATTAGACAATTTTTCTTTAAAATATTAATTGTCTGTCGCCAACGTTTGAACTATTTATATACCATTTTGATTATCTGAATGATTAACTTAAATATTTGGAGAATAATTGAATTGTGTATTACGGTATTTATACAGCAGATTTCTGGGATACATTTCATCAATTTAAATACAGTTTGTTTGAATTTCCTTAAACATGTGAAAGTTAAACACTATCTTAGTATTCTTCAAATAGTGCTCTCAAATAGTAGTATCTCATTTTTTATTAGTTTGACAATAATAATAATAATAATAAGAGAGTTTAACACAAATGTAGATTTTAAAAGTTTAAACTATTTACAAATTACATCTTAGTTTATAAAAACTTAGTTTAGGCTCAAGTGATTTAGATTTAGGCCTCTCATGATCCTTCACTTTCAAGCATTCCTAAGTCTTGATCAATTCAACTTTGTCCGTTCGTTATACTCCCTTATGAATGTTATTTGTCAACTCCACTCATGGCAAGGTAAAAATGGCACATTCACGTATGTTTAACAATAACAAAATAAACTATATTTTCATTCTTGAAATACAAACTATCTTTTCACAAAGTTATTTTTTTGTCAAAATTACATCGAATGCACAACTAATACATTTTAGTTTCAGTTACATAGAAACTAAGGAAAAAACGGAAGATAAGTGAGAGTTCTTGCACACATGCCTGCCGTCGTTCTTTCGTCTCCCCGCCTCCTTCTTCGTTGCCAAGTTTTTCCCCTCTACTTTCAGATAGAGGCTTAACTGTTCTTCCAGCAGGGCTGCGTTGGTAGCTTCGCCTTACTGAATATGTGCATGACAAGGCTAAAATGGATAAACTGGAAATGATACATTACTTGAAGCTAGGTACAAATTTTTGTGAATAAATATACTATCTAGAACTATATTTATATACACTCATGTCCATAAATTAAGGATAATTCGGAGTCACGCGGAAATCGAACTCTAAAATAAATATATCACCTGTAAAATTACTACACACATCTTCAAGAATCATACGCAAATTTCAGGAAGTACCAGATGACACCGATGGTTCGTCACAATGACGAGAGTGTAAGAGAGTGATATATAAAGAATACAGGCAAAGAAGTAAAATTGTTCGCAGGCGCTTTATAAGCATTTCAGTGCAATAACCGAATAGTTATGACACAAAGGACGCATTTGGATGATTTTTTACATGGTAGAATTATCGGCCGTCTGGAATGTGGGCGTACCCAACTGGAAGTATTAGACGAACTTGGAATTGTCCAGAGTGTCATCTCCAGGCTTTGGCAATGATTTTAAGATGATGGTAATGTGAGTAGACGTTACAGCACAGGTCGCCTAAGAGTTACAACGCCGACTGAGGACCAGTATTTGGCAGTTACTGCCAAAAGAAACAGGCGGAGCACAGTCTCAGATCTGTCTTGACAGCTCTCTTCAGCCACTGGTACGACAGTTTGAAGGCACACCGTGTACAGACGCTTAGTGCAGATTGGTCTATATGCTCGTAGACCTCTCAGATGCGTTCCACTTACTGCAACTCACTGTCGCCTGCGGTTAGCCTGGAGTACAGAGCATCCATTGTGGACACCGCAACAGTGGGCTTGTGTGATGTTTTCCGACGAGTCCAGGTTTAGCTTGCAGTCTGATTCGCGCCGGACTTTCATATGGAGAGCTCCAGGTACCCGTTACCACCAAGAAAACATCATTGAACGACACCGTTTCGGTGGTGCAGGAGTGCTCGTTTGGGGTGGAATTATTCTGGGTTCCAGAACTGACCTGCATGTTCAAATTGGAACCATGACAAGCCAAATCTATCGGGACGTCATTCTGGACAACATGTACGTTTGTTTCGGGGCGCCATGGACGCACAATTTGTGTTTGTGGACGACAACGCCCGTCCTCACCATGCAAACATCGTAAGCGAATGCCTTCAATCGGAGGATATCACCCGTATGGACTGGCTAGCATTCTCACCGGACTTGAATCCAGTAGAGCACGTGTGGGACATGCTTGGCCGACGATTTGCAGCCCGTCAACCTCCTCCTACATGTCTACCGGAACTTCGGAGAGCATTGCTTTTTGAGTGGTGTAATATGCCCCAAGATCAGATCGATAATTTGATACTCAGCATGCCTAGGCGTTAGGCTCAAGTGATATAAAAAAAATCTATTGGAGAAAATACCAGGAACGTATGAAGGCTTATGTACAACTTCGTATCCAAGTCTTCATTTGCAATATGGCTGACACAGAATTCTATATCTGTTCACAAAATTTGGTTGCTTTAGGCACAATATACCATGTATTTGGTGCATTCTTCAAATTTTCTTTTAAATTTCATTAGCAATTTGTAAGGCGTCCTCTTTTGGAACTTCTTTACTTTTCGCATCGTTGCGAAATGACTTGTAACAGTTGAAATGTGCAGAGTTTGTATCTGGCTGATCTTTCTTATGTTTGCCGTATATGTAATTCGGTTAAATTCTGTAATTACCTCGAATCAATGGAAGAAGTATGTAAACCATGGGACTTGTTTTATAGCCTCCAATTTTCTAAGTGAAATTTTGCAAATTATTAGCGAAGGGATCTCCATTATTTGTTTCCCTGCGTCAAATACTACTATATAGAGATCCTTTACAGTAGACGCCACAGAAATTCCTAGGTTGGGCTAGTAACGGCAGAGCAATGTTAATAGAATGATTTTTACAACTGATTGATGTCGGAAGTATCCAGCGCTTAATGTTTATTGAATGCGATCGACAGTACAGTTGCATAGTTCTCGTGCCGCGTTATCACATGACGTAGAAAATTTTCATAAATCTCAGCCCTTGTATTCTTTCACAATTAACAGGAACCTGACTTCATTCAATCATTTGCAATAGTTAAAGGCATTGTGAAGGTAACTGACCTTTGCATTCTATGGAATAATGATGTTTACAGAGTTAAAAATATTCCTTAACTTTTTAAATTTATGTACTTGATACATAAAACTTACACCTTTTATCTCTCTGAAATTGCATTATTATTTTACAGATGGTGATGGATCGTCTTTACAAGTTCCTGGTTCTTTTGGCGATTGTTGCTCATGCATGCTCTGAACCGATGATTGAAAATTGTGGCTCAACGGCTGATGTGAACAGTGTCACCGTAAGTGGTTGCTCTGATTCGATGAAATTTTGTCCATTAGTTCGAGGTACCGACGTCAACGTAACCATTGCATTCATATCCAATTCCGAAGCCAAGACTGTTAAAGCCGCTGTCATCGGTGTGTTATTTGGTGTCAGTCTGTCAATTTGTATTTCTCAACCTGATGGCTGCAAGAGTGGAATTTCTTGTCCAATACAGAAAGGACAGTCCTATACCTACATGAGTCAGTTGGAGGTAAAGAAAAATTATCCTCTGACACGCATCATTGTCATTTGGGAGCTTATAGATGATAATGCCAATGTTTTGGTATGCGTGAAAATACCGTGTGAATTAAAGAAAGCCTTGCATGAATGATTGGCCCTGGCAGTGACTATAATATGCATGGGCTCTTACAGAGATATCGACTTAGTTATCTCCTTTGAGATTCATAAGATAGAGTTCTCATTTTTACAAGATTTATCATTTTCTGAACATCTGTTTTGCAATGATATTTAAAAGCTGTTTTTATAAACCTGGTCTAAAGGCTGAATACAGATTTGTATTCACAGGAAGGGGTATTAATGTTTTTCAGATAGAGATCAGACGCCTGTATGCTGAACAGATAACAGCTATTCTTTCATTTATTAGTTTGTTGTCTCATTTCAAAAGAAAAGCAGTAAAAATACTATCTATCATCAGTGAGCTCTTATTGTTAGGGTCAGTTAGAAATAAATTCTTGACTTCTTTCAAGCATCGAGATTTTCTGCTTTTCTCAGGTACCAGTGCTGCCTTAACCACTTCAGTGTCCTACAAAACCGAATTATCTGCTTCCGTTTTTACCCTTTAAAGATACAATTTTTGCTTCTGAATACAGCATTAGAAATGATTCTTTCCCCCTTTCACCAGCTGTCAAGACTTATTTAGAAAATCTCCTACTTTTCACACTCAAGGATAGTGAATTTGTCTCCCTACCTAGGAGAAAAATTCTTTTGTGTTCCCTGATCTCTTTTTAGAAAACTAACTAAGACAATCCCCTAAGGCACGCTTTCAAATGATCAGCAATTCCATTGCAAAAATGCCAGCTATAAAGGAGACAGAAGTGTATTGCTATTTCCTGACTTTTTCAGTAAACTTTCCTTTGAATGATCTTGGTACAACCCCGCTGTGGAGACAGAGCGAATTAAGCTATCAATCACCTCGTTTCGTTTGCATAACACGATGTAACAAATCTTTCTTATGGGTAACAATCCAAGCTACATTTAATCCCGATGAGCGTATCTTGTTATTGATAACTTAAGACATTTTTCAGATGGACGAGTCTGTCTCGGTGGAAACGGTAGAAAAGTTAATTGTTGGGATTTAATTAAGAATTAATAACACAGTAACTCGTACCTTCATTTTATTAACCATTATTAGGTCTTTCACTTTTAAACATTATTGTGTGTTCTGTTAATATTCTGTAATTCCTCCCAGTTTCTTCTATTAAAAATTTCTGCTATATTAATTTAGTAACATAGGTAAAAAGTCATTTATCTAGTTATCAGCAGCATGTTGATACCTTTCTCTTTTCCCATACATTTTACGAGGAACAATGTTATTTCTTTCCTTATAACTTGTGAGAAATTCTACACTTGACACAAAATGCTCTTCTAGCACTTCCACACTTTCCACAGTTTTCGTAATGAAAAGACTTCTAGAAATAAGAGCATGCTTTAGTTTCATATCTTGAAACCACTCTAAGCATAGTCAACGTCTTCTTATTTTTAGACTTATATACGCTTCCTTGAGACGTTTGCACGTTTATAAATTGCAGAAGTACTGCTTGAAAAATTACAGGTGCAGTTTCTCTCTGGATGTACTTACCAAGATGATCACAATATTTAGCAATTTAAGTTTTTTTTTTTTTTTTTTAAGGTTGGAAATTTTAAATTTTTTTTAACGTATTTTCAAAATTTTACAAGGTATACACATAACAAATTTTAAAGTTGCTTCTTCCAGAGATTTATTCGGTTTCAAAGCGCGTTTCTAGCCAAGCGAAAGTTTGCGCTTTGACTGTTAAAATCGATGTCCTACTTCATGATTGTAAGCATGATCAAACTTTCTTTGCTTTCCCTTCAACCTGCAGTTACTCTATTCCATTCAAAGGCAGCCTAAACATTAATGTTGGGAAGTACCTCATGATTTTTGATGAGAATTCTTTGTGATCATAATGAGAGATTTTAAAAGAGCAAAGGAAAATTTTAAACGTTAAAACTTTAAAAGAAGGGAAGGAGGAAATTCTGTACTTTCCAGCTCTAGTGTTGACAAAGAGGGGTGTATAGAAGCATTTCGATCAACTCGCTTTAAAAAAGAACCAAATACTTGAAGAATAATACACGACTGACAATAAGTTAAACGGATGAATCAAAAATAATTTTGATAGTTCCAAGTAGGATATTCTGGCACTGAAGAATCGATCTGAATGTTTGTCAGTCTGAGTTTTACAGGCGACAGAGATGACTTTAATAAACGGCTGCTCTTCTGTTGATCGATATCCATTTGCTTTGGTTTCTTTGGTCGGTTGGTAAATGTTTGGTAATAATTTAGTCAAAATGATTTTTTACTTAGTTCAAAGATGAAACTTACTTAATAATGCATATTGTGATGGAAGTGAAGATATTACTTTCTAAAGAGGGACAGTGCATCTATTTAAAAGAAATTATATTAGTTGCATAAATATAATCAAACGTATTATCAATAAAATAGTATCAGAAAACGTATTATCAATATAAATATGATCATACCACGATAATAATACATAGTAATAAGTTCCGAGTACATAATCATAGACATCAAAATATCATGTAAAAATTTGCTTACAAAAATTTTTTTTTTTTTGTTAATTCTATGTCTAATTGTTTTTCCTCACAAAAGTTAAAACAACTATTAAATCTTGTCATATACTCCCAACACAGTTAAAGAAATCACTTATTCCACCTGTTGCTAACTGTGCTAGGCTTTATGCTCTCCCAAAAGTCCACCAAAATAGTATTTCTTTTCGACCAATTGTTTCCAACATAGGTACAACATCATATCTTTTGGCCAAATACACTCACGTTTGTGAAAATTGCAACACCATGAAGGACTTACGCGAGTGAGCTGAAATTTTCAGGAAATGCAAAGTAGCGTATGATATGCAAATGATTAGAATTGCAAATCCGTAGCGCATGCGTATCCTGAGCAGCGCCCTCTGAACGGCTGATGGATCCGAATAAATAGACGGCTGTAGCGAGGCGTGTATGGTTATCGGTGGTTATCTGCTAGTGGTAAACTTTAACTCAATCTGCCTCGTCGACGAAATGCCTACTTATGCCTCGTCGACGAAAGAGAGCGAGATTTGAACAACTTACAGAGTTTGAACGAGGGAGAATCATCGGCCTTCGTGAAGCTGGATTGTCGTATCGTGCAGTAGCCTCTCGTGTGCAGCGTAACAGCAGCACAGTGATGCGCGTTTGGAAGCAGTGGACGGACGAGTGTCGGACAACTCGGAAATCCGGGAGTGGACCCCGAAATGTGACGTCAGCTCGCGATGATAGACACCTGGTCCGCATGGCGCGGACGGACCGTACAGCTTCCTCTAGACAATTGGCAGCACTGTGGTCAATAGCTACAGGTGTTTCATTGTGTGCTTCATCAATTCGTAGACGTCTGCTGCAGTGTGGACTGCGCGCACGGACTCCTTTATACAGGATCCCCCTAACGCACGACCATCGCCGCCTGCGGCTACAATGGGCCAATCAGCATAGAGACTGGCGTGCTGATTGGCAGCATGTCGTGTTTTCTGACGAATCCCGCTTTAATTTGTGGTACCATGATGGCCGCATTCGTGTCAGACGCTATGCCGGTGAACGCCACCTTCCGGAGTGCATTATCGAACGCCACAGTGGACGAACACCCGGAGTTATGGTCTGGGGCGCCATAGCATATCATAGACGATCTCAATTGCTACGAATTGTGGGCAATCTGAACAGCAACCGGTATATCCGTGAAGTTCTACAGCCCGAAGCTGTTCCCTTCCTTCAAAGCTTGCCAGGCGCTGTATTTCAACAGGACAATGCCCGCCCTCATACTGCTCGGATTGTTAAATCCTTCTTTGCAGCGCAGCAGGTACAGCTTCTTCCTTGGCCTGCGTGTTCCCCGGATATGTCGCCAATTGAACATGTGTGGGATGTCATTGGTCGGCGTCTTGCTCGTGATCCTCGTCCTGTTGCGTCTGCAGACGAACTTTGGGTACGCGTACAAACGATATGGAATGCTCTTCCTCAGTCAGACATTCAAACTTTGTTTGACTCCATGCCACGTCGTGTAGCAGCACTTATTGCGGCGCGTGGTGGCCACACAAAATACTGATTCTGATCTCTTGTTCTTGTTTGTTTGCTTTGAACATTTAATCATTTATTTGTACCACTACCACTCAACTGTGTATTAAATTGCATTCAATTATGACGATTCCTTCTTGGTGTTGCAATTTTCACAAACGTAAGTGTATTTAGTTTCCAGATTTTCTCCTCTACTTGCTAACAATATTCACACTGTAAAAAATTCTTCTGAAGTCATCAATAAACTTAAAGGTATTTCTCTACTGCGTTCCATTATGGTTTCATTTGATGTCAAATCATTGTTTACTAATCGATCTACTAGTCGAAGGAGCACTAAAATGTCTTGAACCTAGGCTTAGGGAATTCCATTTCACACATACTGAAATTGATGAGTTGGTTTCGCTTACTAAAGTCTCTCTGAGTCAATTATTTATTTAGCTAGTTACTTAGAATTGTATTTAAATTTCGCCGTGCAACGCAGACGATTTAGCTACATCGGAAAAGTAAAAATGCAAGAGCACGAGTAATCGAGTATCGTGTCTTACATTCTGGTACACAACTACTGAGAGTTTTAACCAGTATGTTGAAATTTGTAACAAAGTAACATTACTTTGGTGTCAAAAACAAGGTGCATTAACTAATACACCAACGCACAGAGGCAAAAATGCAAATGAATCGTCATAAAATTTCAATTTTTAAATCATGTAAAGTTCAAGCCGATGCGATGAAAGTAGTGGAGGCAGAGCACATCTGGTTGGCTGGTCCTGAGTTTGCATTAGTGATACGAAAACTGAATCAAATTCATAATAAAATTGATTAACATTATTTTCCATTAAATAATAGTTCAAAGTTCATTGACAAAATATTAAAAATTCGTAGTCGATGATATTTAACTGATGATAAATGGGAAACTTGAACTTGTGGGAGGGACTTCGTCGCAGCCAATGCTAAAGTGAAATAAAAGTAAATATGTAGAAAGTGGACGTTTAGCATCATAATTTCGGATGAGTATTTTCATAGTGATAAGGATAAGTGCAAACCGCAGTTTGCATGTAGAAACATTAATTTACATTTGCAACAAACATAGTTTAGAAGTCTAAGCTTATGTTTCAGAAATAATCTACGGCAACTATGCCGATTTCTAACTTATCCATTATGGATTTTGCAGATTTGAAGTTATTTAGGAATTCTTTAACTTTGTTAAGGCGTATTTTGATCCATCCAAACAAGGAAAGTTCATAATTTCTGGAATCTTCTTGTGGTTTCTTTCGATACCAAACTGAGTTGATTTCCGTATGATTTTGTTTAGCATTTTTATATAGTGAGGGGCATTCTTCATTGTTGAAGTTAGATATATTTTGATTCCTTGAATTTTGGGCTTCTCTTTTATTTTTAGCTGCTTCTATAGCTTTTTTGATGTTTTTAGGGTGCGTATTGCAAACCTTATAGAACGATACATGTCCTTCGCCGTAGAGGGTACACATTGCTGGTTTTTCATCCTCTTCCTTCTGAGGGCAAGTGTAAGTTTCATGAAATTGCGCGCATTTTAAGCACCTAGATTTGTAGTTATAGTGATCTCGTGAATGCCCGTATCTCTGGCACTTATGGCACTGCACGGGCCCAGGTTTAGATCGAAAAGTCTCGATTGCGACTTTTAGTCCTCTGAGTGTTTTAAGTCTTTAAACCTTCTTTCCTTCTACGGATTTTTTAAGGTCCACTTGGAAGATAGCGATGTTAACTAATTCACCATTTCTTACCGAGGTAAGCTGTCGAACTTTTAAAGCTAGAATATTTTTGCTTATAAATTCTTTATGAATAAGTTCCAGGTTTGTGTTGTTTGGGAGTTTTTTAATATCTACTTTGAGAGGTTTTTCAGAATTTAGCTTAAAGCTATGAAATTGCATGCCTATTGTTTGGAAATATTTTGTCATAAATCGATAGTGATCAATTTCGTAGAGTCGAATAATAAGGGATCGGCTTTTCATATTGCCGTGGTAATTAGTGATATTATTATTTTCCATTTAACCTTTTACAGCTTCCCATTTGCCTGTGAAATCATCCAAAACTATGGGCGGGATATTAACTTTTGGCTGATAAGGAATTTGCACATGATCTTTATCACCCATGCAGTCATCTTCTGCTAAATCAGCGAATTTATTAGATTGTTTAATTTCATTATCAGTTGAAGTTATTGGTGGTCTTTTTACTGAATTTCTTGTTGAAGTAAAGCCACCACTGTCAGTTAAAGGCACATTTCTTGCCAGTTTGATTTGCGTGTGATATGGACGGGCTACTGTCAACTGTGGTGTTAGAAGCTTTTATGCTCTCATTTCATTTTATCTCTGAAGAGAGATGAGATTTTTGTAATTCTTCCAAGAGAATTTTTACGGTGTTTAATTCGGTATCATAATCCTGTGCTTTTTTGGCGCGGATTAAATTATTCTTTTCAGGATCTTCATCGTGAATTTGCGAATTATTAAAGAACTTCCCCATTTTGATTGGGTTGATACTTCGGGTAACCAATTCAATTGTCGAAACCCGTATTCCCTTAAAATTTAGCTCTTTACCTTCCATGGTGCGTAAATTGGATAACCACGCAAATAGTTACTAGGTACAAAAGTCAATATACTCACCATTGGTCAAGTTGAGCCTATATTCCATTGCGGAAAGGGCAATCTCGTAATTACTGTTGCCATCCACAAGTATCGAGAAAAGTCGAAGTTTTACTAGAATATTCTAGTAAATAATTAAAAAGCTAATAAAAGCTAAATTAAAACACCTCATCTCAGTTGTAGTTGCTGCTGTTTTTAAGCCAACTGTTGCTTACTTAATGCTGTTATTGATTGTAGCGATTTCGCTGTGAGATTGAATTAGTTTCTCTGTTTGAGTTCAGTTTAACGTTTGAGATATTCTGATATTGTACGAGGAAAATCTCTGAGGAAATATTTCAGCACTTTTGTTTCTTGTGAAAAGAATAAATTTGTTAACTTTTCAACAACTGATGCATTCAATCCATTACGAAACCGTACGTACGCAACAATATATTTTATACAGCGAATATTTACACTAAAAATAATTTTTTTTATGTATTTTGGCGTAAAATGGATATAATAAAAAGAGAGCTTTTCTCTTAATGATTTATTGGATGAATTATTGGATTTATTGGAATTACAATGAAGCTCTTAGTTGTTTTTATCAATTTTTAATATGAGCGTAATTAGTCCAATTTAAATTAATATTAATATTTTTATTTAAAACTGTTACATTTACTGCCCATTACATTAATTTTGCTTACAAAGTAATTTTCACTCTAAAGTCATTATTTTCTTAATTTGTTTTATTATTAAAATAGTAAATCTGATGTTAATTTATCTGACAGCTAACTCTATCACCAGTAAAATAATGAATGTGCGTTTTATGAAGTTAAAATAAGTTTCGATACTATTTATCGCAAATTTTCTAAATTAGTTTGTAATACATTTAATCACCAAATAAGAGATTTAATGCTTGTTAAGGATATCTTTATACAAAACAATTATGTGAGAGTGCAATGTGGCATTTCTATCGTCATTCCTTTGATATCGAAATCCTGATTTAATTATAATTTCTTTTCAAGAGAATTTTCTGCATTTATCTCGATAGAGCAATATTACAGATTCTTACAGGAAAAGACTTATCTTTCTTTAAAGAATAAGATTACCCTGTCAAGGGTTCGGAAATGACATCAACATTTAAACATATATTCAGTGATACATTGCATTCTCTTATCACTTTTGGAGTAGGCGATAAAGATAAGCGGCTAAATTTCCTATTTGGAAGTAAAGATGACTTAATATAACACAATTTTGATTTAATATTTGAGAAGTATTCATAAATATTGGGTTAGCAAGTAGGTGACTGCAGATTCTGCCGACAGATGGTTTTTAGCACATTCTTTTGTTTTATCTACGTATTCAAAACATTTATCCTACTGTTGTTTATCCTATTTTACTTATGTATACTTATTGTTTTGTTTTGTTACTTGGACTTACTTTTTCAATAAGTTCGAAAATATCGACTAGTTATCGGTAGTAACTTTAGTTCCTTGTAACTGGTTCTTTTTTCATCCCAGTTTAAAAATGGAAGAACTAAACGCTCATTCCAGACACATTTTGTTCTATTATTTCCGAAAATCAGGAACCTCATCGCGATCATGCCATGCAAGAAGTTATGTGCCGTACATAGGAATGAAGCTTTGAAAGAAAAGCAGTTTTGTAACTGGGTTCCAAATTTCGATGTGAGGGTTTTTCATTAAAAAACGCGCAGCAATCTGCCCGTCCAGCTAAAATTGGTGGAAGCCATATCAAAACCGCAATCGATCCAGATCATCATAGAACAGCAATTGATATTGCAGAGAAGCTCAATGTATAGCATACATGCATTAAAAAATAAAACTGCTTAGTTATGTACTTTATTTAAGGGTCCCTCATCAGCTTGAGGTAATTCATTTGATGCAATGCATTAGCATCTGCGATTCTCTTCTGAAACGCAACGAAATAGATCCCTTTCTGAAATGACTGTCGATGAAAAGTGGATAGTGTAATAATAATGGGGTGTGCTAATAAGTTAAAAGCACTAAAATGTAATAAAATATTTTAATTCTTTAACAGGTAACTAAAATTACGTTGTGTCCTCAATAACCCGTAAATACATATGAATGCTGCAATCCGCAATAACCCGTAATTACATATGAAAGCCAGATGAGATTATGTGACCTAAGGAAGAAACATTAATTAAGTATCTTACAGAGATCCAGTGATACCAGACGCTAAATAATCAATTCAAAATTTCACATGTGAAAAACAATTTTTTTTCTTATCTCTAAGCACAATTGTTTCACGTGAATAAATATTGTTGGAATACACATTAAATTTTTCCAGATGAAATCTCACCAGATTTACTGAAACATGGTTCTTTACATGACATGACGAAATACCTATACGCTGCCGTAGAGTAAATAGGAACGAGGCAATCTTAATTAATCTGCACAAACTAAAAGGTCCTGAGAAAGCAAAATCGAAAATAATTTTAGAAGAGAACAAATTCAATCTAACACTATATTAATTTTTTGAGATGATAGAAAAAGCGTTAACCCGTTTATGCCCAAGTTTTTTTTACGATTTTCTTCATTATTAATGAACTTCTATCGCTTACTATGAAAGGTATAAATACACTTCAGGCGTCAAATTAACAACAATTGTCATATTTGCTGAGTAAATGTACGTCCTGTTTATGGGACACCGGGCATACGTGTAAGCAAAATACACCTGTATTTGAAACTTTCAGTGTTGCAAATCGTTAATAATTAGTAATAGTCAATAAAAATAAATTCGATTAAATCGTTGAAAGCGATGGTAATTTTAAGAATATTTTATCATTTTACAAATTATAGACAATGGAAATGTAAGAACAATAAATTAAAAACAGTTACTTTTCATGAAATTGTTGAAAGCATTTATCATGCAGTCCGACGTTACATTTTCCACATTTTCTTGTGGTCTTACCTGGACACTGGGCACATCGCAGTTGCGTTTTACTGACAACAATTGTGTGGCCAATTTCGTCAAATCGAATTTCATTGGTCACACGCTTACTCATTTTTGTAGAAGCGATTGCTCTTCCAGGTTTGGGAAGCACACCAAATTGTTTGAGATAGTTCTTCGAAATGGTGCGGCGAAATTCTAGTTGATCCATCGTGTCCTCTTTCTTGCAAAACATGCGATGGAGGAGCCATGCATTTTGAATTGATGCATCAATTAAAAACATAGCAAGTGGAAACCACCATTTTTTCCCACGGAATCCAATGCGATAATTTGAAATGTTTTCGTCCATTCGATCGGTACCACCCATAAACTTGTTGTATATTGTAATTGCATGAGGCTGAGGCACTGCGATTTTCTGTTTCTCAGAAGATGACCAACGTTTTGCTGAACCTAGTGGATTAACTCCAGTGCAGTTTGAAACTGTTGTAACAACATTGCTGTCTTTCCAACGTACAACTATTACACCAGATGATATGTCTTTCCTGTAATCGATAACACCTCTTTCCTTTTTTCTCAGATTTTTAACGGTTTCAATTGGACAGTTTCCAATCCTATTTTCTCTGGCTGTACCTACAACTGCAAATCCAGAATTTGACAACTCCTCAACGAGCCTTATGGAAGTAAAGTAATTGTCTATTGCTATCGTAAAAGGATATTTTGGAAGCTCGCTGATTAAATCCAGGACAACTGATCCTCCAAGCCCATAATCCTTTTGGTTTTCCATTTTACTTGCGTCTTTACCTTGATAAAAATCAAATTGTACTAAGTAACCATTCGGACAGTTTAAACACCAGGCTTTAAATCCAAATCTAATGGGCTTTCCTCTAATAAATTGCTTACCCGGATGTCGCCCGTAGTAAGGTATCATGGCCTCATCAACATCTAAACCTTGTTGCAAAGGGAAAGCCTTCAAAAAACGGTCGTTTATCATACACATCATGTTCCGTAGCTTAGCATATTTGTCTTCTTTATCGATATTATTATTGTCACAGAAATGAAGATATTTCATGATTTCTTCAAATCTGTTTCTTCTCATTGCATTAGATACAGCAATATTCTTAGTGTCATCACTGTTCTCCCAGAACATTCTTCGACGAGGAACAGCAACATATCCACTAACAATTAAAATCCCAATAAATGCTTTCATTTCTTCAGACGTAATATCAAACACGTGATTACCTTTTTGTCTAGCATACAATTTAGTATGATAAACTATATAATCAAGTACATCATCATCAAAAAATTGCTCAAAAAGATTACATGGAGACTTTGATGAAATTTCCATTGAACGATTCCAATCTTCATTCCAGTTCCATTTTTCTCTTTGCACATTAGTTAAGTCACTCATTACCCATTTTCGTTTCTCAATGAATCGCTTTTTCTTCAGTGGTGGTGTGTTATCTTCATCGTTGCTGTTTTCATTTGCAATATCTTTGTTGACTGACTGACTCAGAATAATATTTGACTTGCCCCTAAATCTTATTTCTGCATTTGCCCGTAACTGATTTCCACTTAGATTGTCCATACCGACATAGTCTTCATCACCACTGTCCTCATCGCTGATCACAACATTATCAGGTGGCTCCATAAACACATCTGCTCCATCAAAGTCATCACCATCATTTTCTTCCAGTTCATGAAGCAAGGAGATAGCTTCATTTAAGGTTAAGTATCTGAAATAATTCATCGAAGTTTTCCAGTAAATAACAATTGCAGTTTTTTGTATACACAATATAATATAAATCATATTTTTTTATTATCGAAAAAATTATATTTCAAGAAAAATTAAAACTGATTGAAAAGTTAAAAATTGAAAAGTTAAAAATGTTTTCTTTACATGCAAATATATTTTAGCAAATATTGTAGAATTTCAATATTTTATCTGCAGTAATAGTAATAACATAGCAGATTTTGAAGTATTATCGCATAAAACATGCATATTTCGAATAAACACGCTTTTAGGTTACTGATAATACAGTAACATCTTTTAGGCTTAATGCACTCACTTATGCCCAGTGTCCCATAAACAGGACACCAAAGATTAAACGTAATTATAGAAAAATGATATTGTTATTTTTGCAAAATAACTTTGCAGAAGTCTTTTGTGATTTATTTTAAGAAAATCATTTTTAAGTTTTTTAGTTTTATGAATAAGAAGTTTGCAAAAGGTACTTACTTCCTGTGGCTACTCATGACGTTTGGATGCTGGAATTATAGCAATAAAAATAACTTGTTCTAACGTAACTTTAATATCCATCTAGTGACTCCATCTTTTGCTAAAAGTAAGAACAAACCTTACCCGTATGAAAAATTGCTTTGATTAAAAGATACATGCCCTACAAGATTTTCTACAGACTAATTTCCAAGCGTCCCATATTTTAGCTACTGGGCATAAATGGGTTAACGAAAGTACATGACTGGTGAACCACGAGGTCGATAATAGTGAAGCTACCTTTCACTCTTATCTCATTCGCATCATGTAGATACCAATAGCAGCTATCTAATACGAATATGGAGTATCAGATTCATTCCTTTCACATACTTGTTGATGTATATGTCGCTATGTTGCTCACGAAGTTGAGGAACCGCATGGCATACAGCATGGTGGCAGGAGAAAAAATACGATGGACGCAGGAGAAGGAACAGGCCGAAGCCAGATCTTCACCTCCCGACCTCCAAACGCAGAAGAGGACAAAATCGGTTGGGGAAGTCTCTTGATGGATTGTCTTGGCGTTTATAAACTGATTGATTGATAACTTGATGGATTGTCTTGGCGTTTATTCGTTGGCGATTATAAACTATACGCAATACAAAGTGCAGGCTTTCTTGCGTAGATAATACATAGCAACGTTAATCGTAAAAGATAATGGATGAAGTAGGATTAACTTGCTCTGATTGAGCAATGCCGTTAGAAAAACAGCCAAAATTGGCAAATCGTAACTGTTTCCAGACATGATAATGCACAGCCCATCACATCACATGACACATCTTTGGTCACTCAGCAAAAAATTATTGGAACTAGGTTATCACATCCACCATATAGCTCTGACCGTGCGCCTTGAGATTTCCATTTATTTAGTTTCTTAAAGAACTTAAACTGTCAAATTCTTAAAGACGCTGATAATGTAATATCTAATTCATTGCTTTTGCTGACAAAAATCAGAAGGTTTATGAACACGGAATTACGATACTGTGTGAAAGATAGCAAAATGTCATTGACAAAAACGGTCAATTTAATAACATTATGTTTTCAAGCGAAAATTTTGAATTTCTCTTCTCATTTAAAATCAGCAATCACTTAGTTGCCGACTCAGCGAATGTAATTATTGTCATTGTCTGTTAACAATCAACGGATGCATTTGCTTGGGCACTTTTCCCCTTGGGGTTATAGCACAAGTTTTTGAAAATTTAGTAAAATATAGAAGATACCTTCTTAGATATTGTTAATGTTGATATTACTAGGTAATCTTACTGAAATGCAGATTTTTTTAAAATAAGTTACATGATATTACATTATATATATATTAGTATAAATAATATACTATTATAAAGTATTAAGTTTTTTCACAGTAACAAAATATACTAATCAGGTTAAGGTAAATATTTGAAAGATATGTGAACTGAACTCTCTCTACTGCACTCACATAGCTAAATAGGAGTAAATATTTTAAACATAGTATAGGAAACTAGGCAATAACGCAAGATGTTCATTAACATATATTTTTCATGTTTTATATACCATACACTGCGTTCTTTCCTTAAAATTCCATGAAATTAAGGGGAAAGGAACTCATTATAAAGAGAAAGTACCACAGTATTGTAATGTAGTACAAGATATACATAAAAAACTTTCCCAATATATGAACCCCTAACAGTCATTCCGCTCAATCAATCGAAATTTCAGATACTGTAATTTGAAAATTTGTGCTCGAGATTGTGATGATTAAAAACAATGGAGCTTTCACGGTTAGGGTTACAGTGAAAAAAATATCGAAATTTTTGAACGGCAGCTTTTACTTTTTTCCTGCGCAAACTGATCAGCACATTGACAAACCATAAACAGCTCTAGAAAGATATACAAATAAGGAAAATTGCCGGTGTAAAATATTTACAAAGAAGAGCATTGTAAAACTACCTGCGACAACATAAGAGAGGAGAGAGAAAAATTTTTTGTTGCAATTACAAGCTTCCAACGTGCCCACCTTTGCATATGAAAACTCAGACAAGATTGTTAAAAACAGTGACGAACATAATATCGCAAGAGAAATCTGTATAACTTCACATTTGATGGCATCTTCCAATTCTGGCAAATGTTGTAGATTCTATATGTACACTGCAGATTTTAGATAACCTCTAAACCAGGAATACATTCGGAGTGAGTTCGGGAGGATTACAGTGGCCACAAAACTGCAAACATTAGGGAGATGACTATCTTGAAACTTGTACACGTTGAATAAAAGGTTTTTATCCCTCTCCTCTCTTGTGTTGCTACTGGTCTTTTATTATGCTGTTCTTTGCGAATGTTTGCGCCGGCAACACTCTTTATACGTGTATCATTCCAATAGTGTTTATGTTTTTTCAATGCATTTACCAGTTTACGCATGAAAAATGTGGATGTGGCTATTCGGAAATTTTGAAATGTTTTCACTGTGACTGTGAGAGCTCTTGTGTTTTGAAACATCACAACCACAACCTTCGAATAATAAATTCACTTCGATTGGTTGAGCGGGTAGGCCGTTAGCGGTTCATATATCGGGTAATTGTTTCAGTGGCCACTCTGTCATTTTTCCCCAATGGCGGGCATTGCCTATTACGGCATTGGCCACTCCTAGCGCCAGAATTGGTGACCATTTTATTGTGGATCACCTAATAGGCGGCCACCGTTACCTCCTATGAAGGGACAGACAATTTTACATCCATGTCCTTTCTGGGATTCGAACCTGGGCCCTTCGGTATCGCAGCCAAGCTCCTCTAACCGCTATACCGTCTAGGTGGCCTCTGCAATTGTTGACACTTGCTTTTTTTCATAACATATATCGTCTAGTCATCTAAATACTGTCTAACATGATGCAAATCATTTTCATATTATTTTCCTATGGATTTATAGCATTAATTCAGATAAAAAATTAAAAGACTTGTGACAGATTCGTTCACATGTTATCTTCCTGAACACTGTGCGTCCTGGACGGTTTGTTGGTTAGTCAAGACTTACTGTTTGTCCCAAAACCTGTATGCGGGTTCGAATTCTGCGTAAGTCTGGGCCGTCATTCCGCTTCCTGTTGGTGCAATACATGTCGTCACATGTACTGCACCAGCAGGAAGCAGAATGTCGTCACATGTACTGCAGTGTGGGCAATGCTTTCAGTGATGAGACGCTCAGTGGCCATTTGATTTATCCATTCCTGACGAATGCATTAAACTGCAGGTACCCTATCATTTAATTAAAAAAACAGAACTGTAGTAAATTATAACATACACCCACGTCTACACATATTTTACTGGTACATTCTATACACGGTTCTTTCTTATTCTTTTGGAAGTTCTAGTATAAGAGGTTTATCAGCAAGTTTTTCAAATATAGCCAGTGTCCCAAAAATTTCTTAGTGTTTTTATCGAAAAAGTATAAACAACGAAGTCCAGGCCTCCATTGTTCAACTGTAATTTTGTTCCGCCATAGAAAAAATAAGGTAAAGATCCTGTTTAAAGATGTAATTTGTTCCGCTGAAACAATGCAACTTATCTAAAATATTTTTTAACTTTTACCTCTAGCAAGAAATAGTTACAAAATCCAAAGACTGATGTCGCTGTTTAGGCCAAAGGCCGTACCCTCTCCACAAAGTAATGCCTTAGCTATCTTTTGTTTTCTATTTTGAGAGCTTACTTTGTCCTTTACATCAATCAATGTCATTTTTTCTCAGTCAGATACTTCAGAAACACGTGAAGATATATGCTTACGTAAGTGATGTTTAAAAAAGAAGAGTTTAGTAATAGCAATGCAGCTCTAATTGATTAATCGAGGGAGCAAAGTATAATGATAAGAGACATTATATACTGTCCCATAAACCCGTAGATTTCATATTCTGAGAACTTTTACAGCTGCAACAATTCGTAATTTTGCAAAGAATTGCTAGTGGAATATAAGTGAGTTATGGATCGTTTTCACGTGTTCCTCCTTCTGTCTGCGATTGCAGCACATATATGCAGTGCATCGAAATTTGAAGACTGCGGTTCAACTGCAAAGGTGAGCAGTGTCAACATAAGTGGTTGCCCAGACTCGTTAGATGTGTGTCCGTTAGTCAGGGGTACTGAAGCGAGCATCAATATTGCATTCAAATCAAATTCCGATACCAAGAGCTTGAAAGCCGTCGTGTATGGTATTATATCATTTCTTCCTCTGCCATTCCCACTTCCTCAATCAGACGGATGCAAAAGCGGCGTATCTTGCCCAGTGCAGAATGGTCAGCCTTATATCTACAGCAATAAGCTGAAGGTGAGAAAGTCTTATCCTTCATTGGCTGTCACTGTCAAATGGATGCTAAAAGATGAGAAGAACAATAATCTGGTCTGCATTAAGATACCGTGTAAATTACATTAAATTTCATAATTATGATTTTTAAGTTTTTCTCTTCATAGACAGTTAAAAGGACATTTAGTGAACAGTTTGAAACTTCAGTAGATAAAATATTTTCTTAAAGCTTCTATATACCATGTCGCTTCAGCAATATCTGTAGAAACTCCGGCATGTACTATATCATGATAAGTCTGTTTTTCAGGTTGTTATTTGTAAGGTATATAGACTTAGTAAAGGAAATATTACATTGCAGTTACTACAGTTACTGAATTATAAAAGACATTTAATAGCACGTTTGTGCTATTAATTTACATTGATATTTTTTATGTATTTAAGTGAGCCATGAAATGATAAATGAACACAAAATTTGCAATAAGTATTGTATATCGCATATGAACTAAGGTTTTATAATAATAAAGATTTTATTGCAATACTATTCCATCATTTACGTATTACCGCCTGTTGTTTCAAATAAGAGTTAAATTTAATTTACCTTGAGACACAGACAGGTGAACAAAAAGTTATTTAAACGTGAAACTTATTTTTGTTCTGAACAAAAGAAGTGTTGTAGGTATGTTTTCTCCTCTTGAGATTAATTCTATTATTAATTCTATTCAAATGTGCATTTTAATGAATAATTATTGAAGTATGTGTATTTCCAACTTTAGAGTCAAACAGAAAGTGAATTTTAAAATGCTTCTTGATAATAGGAAAGATTTTTTTTAATCACATTATCAAGGTTTCTTTGATTCACGTTTCTCGAAAACCTAAATGGTAAATTTTATGGTGGTTATGAATAACATTTTATTTCTTATACAACAGATTTCTCTTTAACTAAAAGGTTTATTAATTTCATTTTTAGTTTATATGAACTTCAAATTGAATTCGTATGAACACATGGTAGATGTATGAAACAAATGCTCAAAAATGATGTTTTTCTAAAAATTTGCAACAGATTACAACAGATTTCTCTTTAACTGAAAGGTTTATTAATGATTTAATTTTTAGTTTGTATGAACACATGGTAGCAATATGAAAAACAAATGTTCAAAAGTGATGTTTTTCTAAAAATTCGCTCTTTTTGAATATATACAGTTTACATCTGAAACGAAAAACAAATCTTTACAGTGCATTTGTCATCTTAATACTGCCGATTTTTAAGAAAGGGTTGTCTGTTTCGTGTCTGAATCTTAAAAGCGCAGCTCATATGATATATAAGTTACGACTTGTCACGTTTTTTGTATCACATGAATGAAAGATAAAATGATGATTCGACCTGTATTTTAATATGAGGTTTAAGAAATACTGGTTTTCTCAAGACCTGAATTTTCACTTCCTAACGGATTTTTATAATTATGAATATTTATTATTAAAATATTCTTTTTATTTAAAATCTTCAACACTCTCCAAATACTGTTTAACACTTTTGTTGTTTATTAATACGAATAGTGTAATTTTATAATGCTTGATTGTTTAAAATATGGCCTGACGGAATATGTTGCTTTCTTCCAAAGCTCTCTGATTACTGGAAAGCTTGAAGTCCTTGTCGTCAGAAACTAATTTGTGTTTTATAAAATATAATAATATTATTTTCCTAATTACTATGCCAGTTAAACAAATTATCGTAATTGCAAATACGGGTAATGCTCCTTTTCATATGTAAACAGTAAGTGCGATTTGCTTCTTGCATTGCTAGTTGACTGTGAACATTTAATATGATAATTTCATTCGTATTGCTAAATTGCAGGAAATGATTTTAGATTTTCTATAGTAATGCCTAATTTATCGAAATCCTTTTTAATGTATTTATGTCTTTTTAATAGAATTATTGTAGCTTTTTACAGGAAAACGTTTATTTAAAGAATAAGATTACCTTATCAAGTTTCCGTAACTTTCATCAACAACAAAAGAAACAAAGTGTGAATTCAGTGACTCATTGAAACCTCGCTTATCACTTTTGAAGTAGCAGCATCAAAGATAAGTGGATAAATTAGTTATCAAAGTTAAGATAATTTAATGTGACACAATTGTGGTTTAATACAGAAGAACTCACATATGTCTTGTGTTGTGAGTTATAGTACTTGTCTGACAGTAACATCAGAACAAGCCAAGACATTCATCGTGGCAAAGAGAGCAAGATTGCGCCTATCGTTGTCAAGAGCTTTGAGTACCGTAATAATACGACTCCACTTCCGCCCTCCCCAATTTTCATGAAGAACACCCCTGGAAGGAGGTGTCTTTCACTCCCCACTCCTACCATCAATCTCTCCAAAGGCTTTCGGTTTGCGATATATTTAGAGTGCCCCCATACTGCAAAGACACAAGATATTTACAAATTCATGCCTTCTCGGGGATTCGAAATCGGGCTCTTCGGCACCGCAGTAGGCTTTTTTAACCATTATAGTACTTTCTGGGCTGCAGAATTCAGATATAAATGTAATTATTGTAAATATCTGTTAACAAGCGATGTATAGATGTATAGCATATTTATTCGCATATTTTCCCCCTTAGCTTTTTTATCTTATTAGATACTGATAATGTTCATATTACTAGATAATCTTGTTGAAATGCAGGTTTCTTTTAAATAAACAATACGGTGATAGTGGCCGGTAGTTTATCCATGAACGTTTTTCTTTGCTTTTATTGCAACAAATAATTTAAAATATTTTTCATTTTTATTTAGATCTCAAGAAAAGTGAATTCTGCTATTATTACCCAAATGCAACACGTGCGCAAAAAAGCTCCGTAACGTATTCTAGTTTTAACAAATTTAATACATTTTGTATTCGTCTTATCATTAGAGAGTTTCGCACTTATATTAAGCTAATTCAGACAAAAGTTAATGCTTAGTTTAAGATAAGATAAATCTAAAGCACGCACTTGTTTTTTAAATCTGATTTCTGTTTGTACACGAATCTGTACCACGCGTGAAATGGAAAAGATGGATTACATAAGTTACTTCACGATCACCATAGATTTAGTTGTTGTTGTCACTAATCTCGCGTTTCTGCTATCAGAGCAAACCCACGAAATTCATTGTTCACGACAGGCAAGTTGGCGCCTGTCGTTACTACGATCCTTGGGCACCATACAGGTGACAGAACAACTTTGCTGAGTTCCGCCCCCAGTTTTGAAGGAGAACACGCTAGAGAACGGATCCGTAGGTTTCCCCCCCTCTTCCCCTACCAGCAACTTCTCGAGAGAACTTTGAAATATCTATAGTACCTTCCATTTCTTGAAATTACATGAAGGTATATACGGTTAAAGTTACAAATAAAGGCTGGATACAGTTACATATAGAGATCAATTACAGTGCCAATTACAGTTTACAGAACCGGACCAAATTGTCGTTAAATGGTCGCCGAGAAGAGCGACTTTTGGCAAAATATGGCAACAAAAATTAATCGTCAAAACCATCGCCAACTTGGCGACATACCTCGCCAATTTAGCGAGGTAGCCATTTACCTCAATGTTAAATAGAGTTGTCCTGTAACGTTAACTTTCTGGCAGAACTTCGTTCCTTTAGACTTCAGACTTCCTACATTATACACTGGTGAAATAAATTAAGAGAATTTTCATATTTGATCTACGATCTTCAGAACTACTGGAGAGATTTTAATAAAATTTGGTGTGAACATAGGTTGATATAATACAAACAAAATAAACATTCCACAGTTATAACTGACACATATGTTCGTGGAAGTCCGAAGGTCTGAAACAGCGGTTGCAGAAGACACAAAAGAAATGGGTTAACAGGGGGCATAGCCCCCTCTTATAGCTATACAGGCCTCGCAGCGTAATGTCATATTGAAAATAAGGCAGTTTATCAGTGCCTGTGGTAATTGGTCCCACTCATTCAATCCCACTGAGCAATGCTGTTTTCACTCAGCACTTTGGTCCCACTCAGCAATGCTGTTTTCAGTTCCTGGATGGTTCTCTGAGGGGGGTTGCGAGTTGCAATAGCCCTGCCCAGTGCGTCCCTGACATGCTCTATCGGGTAGAGGTTTGGAGACCTGGCTGGCCAATCCATCTGACGAGTATATGCACTCTCGAGAAATTCGTGACCTGAAGAGCTCTATGTGCCCTCGAGTTATCGTCCTGTAAGATGAACTCGGGGCCCACTGCACCACGGAAAAGGCGAACATAGGGTTCCAAGACCTCATCTCTATACCTCACACCAGTCACAAAGCCTCTGTCAAAGACGTGGAGAGGTGTGTGGCCATCCAACATGATGCATACCGAGATCATTACACCACCACCGCCATAATTGTTGATTTCGAGGACATTGGAGAGTTAGTAGCGGATCCCGGGCTCTCTCCATATGAAAGTACGGCGGGAATCGGTGTTTAGGCTAAAATTAGACTCGTCGGTGAGCAGAACGGTCGCCCATTGCTCCGTACTCCAACCACTATGCTGCCTGCACCATGCTAATCAGACTCTCCTGTCCGTAGACGTGAGCGAAACGCAAACACCCGGTCTTCTGCAAACAACCTTCTCTCATTCAGTCTTTAGGAAACAGTCACCCTTGTTACATGGGCTCCTATGGCTGCATACAGGTCTCGGGAGAGCTGAGAAGCTGTAGCTTCCCTGTTACGCCTCGCTAAAATGGACAAATAGCGATCTTCTCTCGCTGTCGTGGCTCTTGGACGACCTTGTCCAGGCTTTCTCTTGATGGACCCAGCATCCTGGAACTGTCTCCATAGGTTACACACGACGATGAGCGTTAAATTAAACTCTCTGCATATCTAGACTTTCGATTGGTCTGCCTCTAGCCTTCCCACAATTCGCCAACTCATTCTATAATCTAAATGTTGGTAGTTACTCATTTTTACTGTTTCGATGTGAATTTAACCGATTGCTGCAAGATAACACCGAGAAATTTACCGATGTGTGCTAGCGAACGCAATTCATTTTACTGTCCACGCGCTTATGAATCCTGCTTTTCTGCTGGCTCCGCCTACACACACGTGTACGCTTACGAATTAATATATAAATGCAAATAATGTAAAATATGTAAATTCTCTTAATTTATTTCAGCAGTGTAGAAAAGATACTGCAATTTCACATATAATTCCACAAAAATTATGTATACAGAGAGAGAATTTTTAACAATATGTTAAACAATAATATGTTTTTTGTTAATGTTCCTTTTTGCAGTCCAATTTCGTCTGTATTATGAATCATGAAATGAATTTAATAAACGTCAGTTGCTCTATTGGTTAGCATATAATATTATTTTATTTGAACTTAATAAACGGCTGATTTTATTAATTAGGAAGTTTAATGCGTCACGGGTATTGTATTTCTGTAAATCATAGGAAGATGTACAAAACATTATATTTCATTTTACTCACCCTGAACGCATATTATAATATGGAGTTCTAATTTGACCAATCACTTTCATCAATAATAGTTTTGATTTTGAGATTGCATTTCAATTAGCTTATTGTATCAATTAAAAATTCCAGCTAAAACAAGCTGGGTACATAAGTACAGCGCTTTTCTAGCGGCTCTTTGTTTTTGTAAAGTAACATTAGGACTTCAAGAAGTCATCGTATGATTTTCATGTTTTTAAGTTATAGGACACAAAGTCTTGTATTGGTAGGAGGCAATCTGTCTCGCATCAACTTGCACATTTTACATGGTTATACATTAAATCAATCGATTAAATCCAATGTCTTTGATCAACGTTTTAACTTGAAATGCTTTTGTTCCTATGTAGAATTTATTAGGTATTGGAAACGTGTGAAACGGAATTTGCAGTCGCCAGTGTTCAGCGATCTCACCCCGTATACCACTGTTCATTTTATTATAGAAAGGCTTAATTTTATTTAAAAAATCAAAGCGAGAAAAAAATATTGATAGAAATTAGGAGAGAAGAAAAACAGGTCAAAGGCAAAAATATTTGGTAAATGAGGCCTAATTTTAAGCTGTAAGAATGTTTATTAAATGTGAAAATACTTATTACGGATTTTTAGAACTAAGGAAGAAATAAAGTTGCAGAACTAAGAAGGAAGTGATGAGTAATCAACAATATTAAGAAATGTCATTAAGACAGTAAGATTTAAGAATTGACGTTCTACTTCCATAAATAGTATTTGAGCATATATAATTAAATTAAATGTTAGTGTTTCGAATTTATTTATATTATCGTTGAATATAAATTTGATTAGCAAGGATTTGTCTAACTGAAATTTTTCATGAGTTGTTTGCCGATTTGAAAATATTGTAAATTTAGATTTAAATGACTTTTCAATGCTTAATCGTATTTAACTATTATTGTATCCGTAATACTACTACTACTACTGCTAATAATAATAATGATAATAATTGAGTGTACTCTTTAAAATTTGAACTGTTTAGAATATCAAATGTAGTTTACAGAATAAGCAAGATATATAGCGTAACTTTCAAATACTAAACTATATAGCGAAGTCAGTCCCATAGTATCATTGTGAAGTAAGTATTGTTTATATTTATGATAAAATTATTGATGTTTCTCAGTTACTTATTTTCAATGTAAGCGTCATGGCTCTTATTTTTAAAAGACTTTTTAAGCATTGGTCTCATTTTGGCATTGGAATCCATTTAATTCGTAACATTTATTTCTTTAATCCGAAAATGCTACTAAAACCTAAAATAATCTTAATAGTTCAACACAGATCTTCATTAAAAAGACTCCTAGAAATCAGAATCTACTAAAAGGTAAAAGAAACGTTTTTAATTTCCTCCCGGTTTTCATCATAAAAAAAATCGTCCGCGTCCTTTATGGGATTCAATTCACGAATAATCTTATTTTCTACTTAAATGTACTTAAAACAACAGAAGTATTGCAGCTAACATTAACGTCATTTTAAAACAATCAGGTGTTTTATTGTTTCCTTATTATACCATTGACATTGTCAGGGGATTTGCATTTTCTGTTTTAAATATTTATTTTATGTGCCAAACCTGTAGGAGTAATAATTTGACATTTATTATAACAGCATAATTGCTATCATTTTCTTAAATGAATTCGCATATTATAGTGCTGAAATAGTTTAGTGTATATTTTTATTCATTTTTAAAGTGTATATGAAGCAGCGCCTGCGCTACTTAATAAATCTTCAAATGTATTCGATGCCAAAAGTTCAATATAAACTTTGTAACATCCTCCTTTCTCTATTCTAAACTTTTGATGATTATTATAGAAATGTGTTAATAATCGATATAAAAAATATTCATTTATTACAAAGCTAGATGTCATTATTAATCTTCCGTAAGACATTTACTTACATAAAGTTAATTTATTTGAAAGGAGTTTCTTCGAGATCATATTTCCTTCTCAGATCAGCCACATTCAATCAAGTTAAAAGAAAGGACCTTCTGAAAACCAGAATGCAATTGAGTGAAGTGGGAGGCCGACATCATCAATAAAAATGTCCTTTCCATAGCCTATCACCGTAACGGGTCAGAGGTTTCTTGCGATCCCTCTCCTGTCCGGGTAAAGAGCCGCTGATGATGACACTTATTGTTGCCCTACTCGGACGCCATTACTGCCACCAGTTCTATGACTCTTCTTCTGATTATGAAGCGATGACAACCAGGATCTTGAGGACGCGATAAGCACTTAAGAGTGTGAGCTACAAACAACATCGATTACAGCGGATCTTTGTCTTGTTTTCATTTACTAGCGGGCTGTCAAATCTTAGCCAGTAATGCACCTACTTACTTCTTATCTCCTATCAAGCGAAGAGAATGTGATATGACGAAAATAAAATTCCGAACGTTTTATGTAAACATCCTGCGTATTTTCTACCACATTCGATAAACGATTTGAATTTTGCGCATTTTGTGCAAATTTATGGAATCATTAAATTTCATTATTAAATGATAAATTTGTATTCGATAAAAATGCTGTGCATTTTGTATACAAGGTTTATGTAATTATTTAAAGAGTTGTGGTTAGACAAGATAAGAAATTTAAAAGAAAAGAAATCTGAAAAGGTTCGGATTTAAACGGTAGGCTAAAAGACCTAAAAGAAGAAGTTAAATATAGTTTATCAGTAGAGACTATAAGCTGAGATAGCCTAGGTGGAATATCAAAACATTTTATAGAATGCTAGATGAATATACATTTGTACTAATATTGGAACGTTATATATCTTATGTATAGTGGAAAAGTGAAACAATATGTAACGTCATATTAAAATATATTTTATAGTTTAATTAAATATATAGAAAATATCATTTCGAGACTAATAACACATTTGAGATTTAAAAAAATGCGTCAGCCATTTTAAGTACGGCAGCTTCAAAAAACAGTAATTCATATAAAATAAATAATGATATTAAAAATTAGCTTTCTTTAAAATTATGATTATATTATTATTATATGACTAATTGCAGTTGACTGACAGAACGAAACTGACAGGAATAATTGCTTAGCTAAATAGTTTTGGGACTTTGTTTTGTTATTACCTTCATAATAAAGAATTTTTTCTTTTCAAAATATTTGTAATATATGATACTTTTCTGATTCAAGTATTAAAAGACGAATATTTTTTTACTTGACTGTGTAAGAAAGAATTGCTAATATAAGAAATTTAGGTTATGAAATTCATACGCATCTTTGCAATTTGGTTCCAGAAATCTCATATTATTAAAAGTGTCTTACAATTCACAATTTTTAATTGTGTGGTATTGGCAGAAAAACACACCTTTGTTCATTGTATGAGGTCATCTTATTTAACTTTTACAGTGACTTGCACAAAAAGTCTACCCGCAGAATTTAAATTATACACGTTTAATTGCAGTGTTCTTTTTTTTTGGGGGGGGGGAAGAAGGAGACTTGAAAAATGCACACAACTGAACGTTTCGGATACGCATCGATTGTGCTTCCAATTACACCATGAAGTATGCGGAAAGGAGGAAGAAAATACCTTATATCTTTTCTGTTGCACTGGAAGCTCAAATACTGCACATCCTACTACATTAATAGTGAGACACACCACAACTTAAGCAAGTCACAATGACTGAAGAAAATTAAAATAACCATTTGTTTAATCTTAAATTAAATACAGGAGGCATAACTTCTGCTACGGACGAAAAGAATGTTGTAGTTGCGGAAAGAATATATGCAACTGTGAGTTTTAAATTAACAGATGTTTAATTCAGATGTAGGAAATGTAGTCGTACTACATTTAAAATAATCTAACTGAGCTGGCTCAGAATTTTACTGGCGCGTAATTTAATGTATCGGTTAGCAAAAAGTTATTGCCGGAATATACTCGTAACTTTAAGCACAGCTGGCAGGAGTAACTAAGAGCAAGACACAGGCAGAGCTTGCGGAGTAACTAACAGCAAGACTTAGCAGAAGTTATGATCTAGAAGAAGTGACCAGAATCCCTGATCTAAACATCCCAAACTCTCAAATTAAATATGCAAAATCTAATTTGCACTTTGGTCTGGTGATTATTTGAATTGTGATCTATATGTTTAAGATTAAGAAAATTCTAAATGCTATAAAATTGACTGAATTAGTTTATCTTATGAAATGTATTCCGTAAAACTCGTTTGCAAAAATTATTGAATTTTCTGATAAGTTTATTCTTTTTTCTCTTGTTATTTTAATCTTTATTTTCAAAAAAATGTTAAATAATCGGCCAATAATATGTTACCTTTATTTTTCATGACGACTTGCTAACGTTAAAGTAGCATTACATCAATTATAGAAAACATCGGGTGCTGCTTCAAAAATTTTATTAAGCCGTACTTTCAGATACATGCCAATGTTCGCTAAAATGGATCACTGAATGGCAGATCTCAAGGAAAAAAAAATAGCTCATAGCAGAAATTTCCTTAATGAATTAAGTACTTAAACAGATTTGCGACGTCAGAGTGTTATGATGATGAAGCCTACCATGTCGCAAGTAATTTCAGCTGGATTCCCTCCGCCAAATGGCGGCTCAGGCCGTCTACAGACGTTGGCTACTAAGGCAGGAAGCGATGGTCTGTTTATTATGGAGACAGCTAAGAGGTGGGCCACCGTTGCCTCCTGTGAAGGGATGGACAAAGTACATCCATACCTTCTCCGGAATTCGAACACAGACCTTTCAGTACAGTAGTTAAAATCACTAACCGCTTTCCCGTCTGGGCGGCTCAGCTGAGAGTACTTTTCCTACAAATAAAGCCCCTCTTTGAAAATGTTATTCTTTCCAGTACTTCATAGCATATTATACCTTTCCAATCCCACCATACACATACGATTTTCTTACTAGGGTGAAATTCTCTTATGGCTTTAGAATTGACTGTTTGTAAGGATTTAGGTATTTTTTTCCATCTGATATTACCTTTCGTCACCGTCGATGATGCAACAAAGGCATTTCTGGTCATGCCCATGTATAACTTAATATCACATAACATTCTGTCAGCGACAGCGAAGCGCTGGCGTTGTATTTTGTTTTTCAAATTGCATAAATTATGAAACAAGTTCCTGAACGTTATCCATCAAGGGTATAGATGACAGTATGGTGAGAGTACCTTTCTACCGCTTCTTAGTAGAATGACCAAAATCTTCATGGACGGGTGTTTTTCAATCAGTTCTACATTGAAAGGAATTGAAAGGTCTGAATGTTGAAGGGTACGATAAACTTATCTTCATTAAAAATGAAAATCTTTTCTTTGCAACTCTTTCAATAACAGCACCTTCTTTGTCCGCATGAGTAGCTTTGCAGCTCTGGAGCATTGATTAAAAACGGTGATAAACAGACGTCAAATCTAATTTTGTTTTCTTCTTGGCCTTCTGCCATGTTCCTGAAAAAGCGAAAATTTAAATCAGATTTCAAAAAGGAAAGGTATATTTTGTAGAGGAAAATTGTATTTACAATATAGCATATAAAACATAACAAAATATTTTTCTAACCTGTATCAAGAAAGACTAAAACAAAGTTGAACAGATTTACCTGACAACCTAAGTCTCAAAGAGGTTAAATTTAATTTAATCTGAATTTTACAGAAATGAAATAAAAAGTGAACTTCTTGTGTTTTCGAAGAAACAAATTTAATTAAAAAAGCTTTCCGTTTGAATACTGACTTTCAAATGATATTGCCTGAGTTAGACAGAATAACAAACAAACAAGATGACAAATTCTAAAAAGCACATTTTCGTAAACTGTTAGAACTAAAGTTTTAAATTCGCTGAGGAAAACAAGTGCTAAGATCTGGAATAGAAATCTGACAGTGCATAGATTTTAATTTAACTGCTAAGTAAGATTTCTGAAACCAAATGGAAGAAAGGAAAAGTGTTTAGATTTCCCCTAGAAGTGGAAAGTTAATTTCAGTCCTACATGTTTAATATGTAAATAATTAAATCAAGAAAGATTATATATTCCTGAACTAAATTAAAATTAAAATCATCTGAAGTCACCAGTGAATACAAGAAGTTATATTTTTGAAGAAAAGAAGACCTTTAAGTTAAAACTAATCACTTACAGAATTAGCTGATGAAATAGGTACATTCATCTGTAAGACATCGGAGTGGAAACTAAAATACAACTAGTGACAATTAAATTGTCATCAAATTTCGTACACATATATTGCTACAATGCAAAATAAATTTAAACAAACAAAACCTTCAAAATTTGTCTTTTATCGGATTTAAGGCAAGGTACTTTATTAATTTTTAAGTTGCTGGCAAACTTTAATTTTGTAATTTATTCCCTGTAAAGCATTTTTCAAATCCTTCATTAGCATATTTCATATAAAGGGAGAATTATCAATTTAGCAACTATGCTTGGAGATAAAATTAATCACTGAATAATTCATTAAAAGCATTAAAATTAGCGTAATTCCCAACTTAAGCAGAAACCTATATATATAATTATGAATATGTAGACTAAACTTATTCTTATGTGCTATTATAAGTTATTATAGTTAACTTATATGTTATTATAGTTAATAAAATAAATAAATGTTTAAGAATTTTATAAATGTGTTGCTGTAAAACGAAAAAAACATTTTTTAAATGTCAGCTCGCTTTACATATTCTCTGATGTATTTATCTTATGTAAGAGGATATTCCGCTTACTATTTAATTGCAGACAGTAATAATAAAAGTATCTCAAAGCATCTATGCAAAATTTATTCAGACATGAAATAATAGTTTTTATTAGTTCACACTTATTCGATATGAAAAATGCCAGAATATTTTAAACTACATCTGAAAGCATTACATTTAATAGCTTGATAAAAAATTTATTCTGAGTATAATATATAAAACTATACACATATTTATTACATATATGTATAGTTGTATGCATAAAAATATAGGTATAGTTTTATGGATTATTACTTTAGATCGAACTTTAAATCATATCATAGTAAGTTCCAGTAAATTAAATATGAATGGACGTTCATAAATTTTCCATGAAGTTTTATTATATTCTTGGAGATTTAGAATAGTGTTTTAAGGAATTATATGCAAATCATATTTAAATTGCTACTGAATTTATTTTTATCATACTTTGATGATCCATGACAGTTATAAAATCTTGAATTTTATGACAAAAATCAAGAAATCCAAGAAGGTTAAAAATTTTCCGTTATGCATCAGATTTTGTCTTTCAGTCAAGAGATTTGGCTCATTTTCTGTGAAATTATCTAATAAATTTCTATATGCTAGGAACTTAATTTTCTTGAATTCTTATAAAAGTTTAAGAAATGCTCTTAAGCCATTGCTTAATTCATTCCAGCCATGGAAGATAATGGAAATTTCTCAGAAATTCAAGTTCAGCTATAAGATTGAATATATTGTAAAATTAAATAATAGTCTCCAAAAAGCAAGTTTAATAGTAAGAGGCAAAGGCTTTAAATTTAAATATGCAGATGTTCTTGTACTTTATAATAACTGATTGGTAAAAAGGCAAATATTCAGTCTGTTTCATTCTTGCATTATAACAATGTTTTTGAGTTGCTAAAGAAAATTCTGTAACCATATTTCCGAAGAAATTCGAGAGATATTTTAAAATTAAAAGAGTTTTTAAGTATTTTATTTTCTTATTAATACTAAAATTAGACGAAAATCACTGAGCGTGAAAAGGAATTGAAGATCGAGAAAATTCTCTCATCTGGCTACTATGCAATCAAAATGATTGGTGCAATAGCATAAACGAAATTATAATAAAGGAACGTTTGTTTGCAATACACAAGGGGCTATAATTAAAGTGACCTATTCAGACCCAGGTAGAACCATTTCTGCCAATCGCATTGTGATGAAACTTGGTATGTACGTTATACGCACTATTGTTTAAAGAGTTCTGCAATAAAATATAGTTCAAAATTTGACCATTAGATGGTAATTTTCAAAAATTCCTTATGCAAAGTAGTCAAACCTATAAATAGACTTGCAGTCAGAGCCAGAAAATCCTTCTGCGTGCCTTTGTCATCGTTAATCATGCCCTTACAGAAGAAAGCACGAACTTTACTGGTAAAACTGTTTTATCGGAACGGCAGAAATAGCTTATCTACATTGCGTGAATATCGGTCTTTAAAGGGATTGTGAAAAGGGCCTATATTGAAGAATGGTTTGAAGATGATTATGAAATTTGGAGAGACTGCAGACTTGGGTGCCCTGCTAGGAAGAGTACAGAAACCGATTGCGAATGAAACTGTCGAAGAATTTGCTACTGCTGTGGTTGAAAGAGCCCCCAGTTCCCGGTATTCTTCAGCAAGTGCTCGATCGGTGTTACGTGAGTTGGCTATCCCTTTGTAGACAGTACGAAACATTCTGTGATCCATTTTAAAATGGTATACTTTGTGCAAATGCTGCAACCTCAAGACCACCAAACACGCTTTGAATTTGCTTGCGAGTTTTGACGCAAGCAAATTCAAAACGATTTTTGGCGAGAATGGATGTTGATGACGCAACGCCTTAAACAATTTCTATGCTCATAGAAGGCGCACTTTTCTTTGGATGGAGCTGTGAATAATCAAAATTGCCGCGTATGGGGTGCTTCACCTCCTAATGTCATTTACCAACAACCACTGTATTCTGATTATGTGACTGCATCGTATGGATTTACCGCTGATTTTATCCTCTGGCCTTTTATCTTTGAAACTCTTACTCCTCAAGGTCCTAAAACGTGCTCTGTCACGAATGAATGGTGCAGTGAACTTCTTCGACAGCAAGTCATTCGTGCTTAACAGTAACGGCAATGTTTGCTAACCACTATCTTCATGCAAGATGAAGCAACACCCCTCATTGGACAGAAGTCAAAGAGCTGCTTCATGCCAATTTTGGCGAGAATCGTGTAATATCCAGAGCTTTTCCGGATGCTTGGCATCCTCGTTGACCTGAGGTAAATTGCTCGGATTTTAGGTTGGGAATTTCTAAAAGACCGTGTATGGAGCAGGAATTAGGACTTTACCTGAGTTGAAAGCCAGCATTACACGTCATCTTGCTGAAATCCCTCGAGAGTATTCTTCGCGCTACCATTCAACACGCCATAATGTGCTTTCAACATGTAATTGATATCAATGTAGCACTCAAATTTATGAGCACATTCTGTAAGTGAATAAATTTTAATGATTCTGACAGATTTTTTGTCCTTCTTTAGGCACCCTGGTGGTCCAAATTTGAACTATTTTTTATTACAGAAATCGTTCCGCATGGTCCGGATAACATACATACCAAATTTCATCAAAATTTAATAAGTAGGCTCTAGAGGGCTCTGAATAGGATCACTTTAATTGCAACCACTCTGTACTAGAGCACTGAAATTAGGCTTATGTAAAACAACTGTATAGGAGCATGCTAAAATTATTAATGGTAAACGACTTTATTTTTTTGTATATGTATTCTTTGCATTTGTAGCGAATTTTTCAAAAATGACATTTTAGGGGTAAAGGTGGAAATATTTATATACACTGGTTTTCATTAATTAAGGAAAAGTCACAAAAGTAAGAATACTCAAATAGTTAAATGTAGAATTTAATGAAATTGACCCTCACTGTACAACATGTAAGGTAAAAAATAACATTAAAATAAATTATCGGAGAGTTATAGAAATTAGCACATGTATGAAATGAACTAATCGGATGTGTCAGTTTTCTATAGGGAAATTGCCTTCAGTATTGAGTATGAGCTCTCCTAGAAGCAATACAATACATACAGCGATGTGTGATGCTGTCAGTTATACGGTCTATCAGTTCCGTAGGAAATGAGATTCATTGCTCTTGCAAAGCATTTGCAAGTGTGAGAAGAGTCTGAAGAGGAGGACTGAGAGCAGCTATCTGTCTTCACAAAGTATTCCACACATGCTCTATAGGATTAAGGTCTGGTGATCGAGCTAGCCATTCCATACGCTGAATTGTTTGATGCTAACGATTATGATCAATGATACGAACCCTGTGCGATCTAGCGTTGTCGTCCTGTAGCAGGAATTATCACATATTGTTCCAGCTTAAGGGCGCACGTAAGCATCAAAGATGATATTTGTATAGGCCTGAGCTTTCATGGTTCCACGTGGAAAGACATAGAGATCTGTGCGTCCACCCAAAGAGATACCACCCCATACACAGACACTGCCTCCTTCATACGCATCACTTTCACGGATGTTTGATGGGTGATAACGGGCTCTCTCCAAATTTAATAACGCCTACTATCGCTTTGGAGGCTAAACCTGGACTCATCTATAAAGAGATTAGCCCTTCATTGATCAGCCGTCCAGTGGACATGAAGTGTCGACCTCAAACGTCCTGTCATCGACGTTCGTCGTAGCGGTTTCTGTCCTTAGCTGGATCTCCTCGATGCTGAATTTGTAGTCAAAAATCGGTGCCAAAGTCTGCAAACTACATATAGACTTACATTTAGCCATCTGGTCACTTCTGTCTGACTTTGTCTGCCTCTAGTGTTCCAATAGCTCTTCATCGCAGTTCTTCGGGCAAATGAGACCTGGAGATCATTGTTACAAATTGGCTATCCCATACTTCCTATCTCAGTATCACAACAAAATTTGCAGGCTTGCTCTCAAACATGCAATTTTATGGTGTTCGCAATTGACGTATTCCGATTGCAATGCCACTAATTTGCATACTTTTGTTCTAATCAGCAACTCTCACTTGAAGACATATTCAAGTTTTTTACCGACTGGCTTTTATTTGAATGAGTTATCGCTATTTCTCTGATTTTTCCTTAATTTTTGGAAACCACATATTTTGTAATATTTCACTTCTAAAAATTTCTGTTGAATTCTTACCTAGGAAAAATGCTACTACAAAAGATATCTAAGGAGACAAATTATGCAGAAAATTGTGCAATTGATTATGACTTCTTCATTCACAAAATACGAATGTGCAGGAGTTGATACAAATTAATTATTGAAAAGATAAATAATCATTCTAATATACTGATTAATGAGTGCATTCTTTTGTAATACTTGCCACATGCTTGGCCAGCGACCTAAAATATTTATCATAAAACAGAAAAGTAATGTATAGGGTATTTATAAAGTCCCGGACCCATTTTGATGTTTAATAACTCATAAAATAATGAAGATAGAAACAAACTTATGGCATTTATTGATGGAATAACTTATGTATCTTCCTTTTCAGGTTTGAATATGATGGAATAACTTATATATTTTCCTTTTCAGGTTTGAATATGATGGAATAACTTATATATTTTCCTTTTCAGGTTTGAATATCTTTACTTTTGTAAATATCGTCTGCGCGTGTGGTTAATTTCAGATAATTTCATTTTCCAGTCTAAATATCTGTAATTTTCTAAATATCATCTGCTTATTAATTACATTTTTCTAGAAACTGGAAGTATCGCAGATAAGAAAAATTCCGGACGTCCCTGCGCAAGTGATTTTGATGTTGAGCGTGTCAGAGAGACATTTTTACACAATCCTAGAAGATCTGTGAGATCAGCGGCAAGAGAATTGGATATGCCAATTTCGACGGTGTACAAGGTTATTAAGAAAAAATTAAGACTGCATGCATACAAAGTTCAAATTGTTCAAGTTTTGGAACCGGACGGTAGGCCTAGGAGGATAGCCTTTGCAACAGATATGCTAAAGAGGAAAGAAGATGATGTTGAATTACATACCTAGCGACATGCTTGCCGGTTCTGGAATGAAATTGAATATCGACTTGATATTCTCCGTGCGACGAAGGGGCCACACGTGGAAGTTTATTGACAAGGGTCATGGAACTTTTTGAGTCTATCTTACCATTTATGTTATTAATTTTAATCTATCTTAATTATTTTATGAGTTATTAAACATCAAAGTGGGTCCGAGACTTTATAAACACCCTGTATATTGATTTGAATGGGTCCAGCTAGTGCCATTTCATAAAAATATGTAATATGAATTTTTTTACCTGAAATATGTTATGTTGTGTAGCAAATTTTCACGTAACACTTAATTACTTAAGTTTGACTTAAGATTAATTTTCATTATTCTAAATTTATGCTACACAACATTATTTTATTTAATATCTTGTATTTATAATTGCTTTGGTTTAATTTTAATTAGGGGTTTTGGTACTTTAAGATTTGTACGTCTCTTCCACTGGTTATTCGTAAACGCGTTGAAACAGACAATGGAATTAGGTGCTTTCCTACGTAATAAACTTGATTTAAAATTACTTAACTTAGGTTGATTCTCATTTAACTTATATCATTGGATGCAGAAAAATTAGCCTTTTAATTTAAGAGTACTTTCAAGTCTCTAGCTTAAACAGTTTTTAAGTTACAGTTAATTATTCAACGAATTTTTGCACTTCGAGTATTTTTTTTGGTTGAGGGGGAAAGGATTGAAAAGCGTCACTTTTGCAGTTGATTTCCAAGCCTTTGCTTAGGAATTTTTGTCCGTTGCCTAGGTTTGCTGGTTTTCCCACGCCTACGTCGAATTCTTGGTTCTTCTTTTGGCGGGCTTGGCGAGATTCGGATTTTTGTTCCAGTTCAACTCCTCGATTTTTGGACGATATTAGCAGGGGTTTGTGTGAGGGGTAGAGTTTCAGTTTATTCACCCTTTTGGCGAGTTTTGGCGATATCTAGTGTCCGGACCTGACAAAAAGCGGGTGCAGGTGGGATTGCGAAGCTGTTGGGACGTTTTCGTTTTTGCATTCGGCTGACAAGAAGATAACTTTCTCGGGCGCCTTGGGCATCTTGTTGCTGCAACAGAAAGGATGAATTTGTTTTTTTAACGGGGGGCTTATGGCTCCTGTCACGTCTTACTCCATGGCTTCGGAAATAGTCCTTCAAAAATGTAAATGAAATAATTCTGCAATAGAAAAGGAAATGAAAGAAAATTATATTTCCATGCTTCAACTACCACAGAAATAATGTCCTTCAAAATGGAAAGTAAATATTTCTTCGTCAATTCTACCATCTGATGAAGACTCAGTCCGCTTCTTCAATTTATAAGAACAGAAAAAATCAATAGCCAAGCAACCTGTGTTCCGACCTGAGTTTCCTGATGGCTCTGAAGTTCGTAATACAGAAGGCTGGATGAAACTTCCAAGTTCCTGCGTACTGGGTATTCTTCGAATGTTCGGTGTCCGCCAAGCTGCCGTCGAACCCCCAAATCTCCAGGTTCACATCTTCCGTCAGTTAAGAAGTTTTTCTTTTTGAACTTTAATGTTAACTTAAATTCTTAAAGATTTTTTTTTCATCCAAAATTCTCTGGTTTAATTATTTCTTGAATTTTTTTAAAGATTCTATTATTATCAGAATTTAACTTTTATTTAAATGTTTGCTGTAAAGAATTTTGAAAGGTAGAAAATTTAAATCTTTAATATTTTTGAAGATTTGCTGATTTAACTGAGATCTGAAGAAATTTGTGAGCAGTCTTAAATTGCTCTAGTTAAAGGTATAATTTTTTTTTCCCCTTATGGTGCAATACTATAGGTACTTAACTCTGTACTTCATTATTTGAATTTTCTCTTGTTCTGGGATAAATAAGGTGTAAGAACCTTACAACTGAAAAATGAAATAGAAAATTTTAATTTGTATCTTAACTCATAAAAATAGTTATTACTTAAACAATAGTATTTGAATTGAAGTGGTTACTGTCTAAGATTGCAGTATTTGTGGAAAATATATAAATGTTTAGCTATTTGTTTTCTAAACTAAATAAGGTAGTTCCCGGGGACTAGTATAATTTTATGTTAGTAAATTTGTTTGATATCAGTGTTTTAAGGAAAGTAATAAACTAAGTTAGTATTATTGATTTTATGTGTTTACTTGAATTTCTGATTACACAACATGGTTTCACCAGTAGCAAGGCTCTTCGGGTTGTTGAAACGAAATTTAAAAGGGTACAAACACAACGCAATTCATATTTTGTTTAAACTACTAGTATTTTACAGCTTAGTATTTAACAGTTACGGTTTAACGGAATGGCAGCATGCTGGGGTGTGAAAGATAAAAATATTTTATTTCAGGTAGTGGCAACACAGTTCTTTTAAAAAGTTCTATTGTCAGGTCGAACAGAGTAACACCAGGATTACCAGAGTAGAGGGTACTACAATTATCAAATAACTGTTCTCTTCGAAAGTTTGCGGAAAAACTTAACTGCATTTAAGTTATTTTTGGGTATGTTTGAACTTGAGAACAGGAAGATCCCAGACTTAAGAAACAATATAGAAATGGAATATGGTGCTAAATCGTACACTGCAAAAAAAAAATAAATAAATAAATAAAAGCGGGGGCAGTTTTATGTCTTAAGTTCTACTGAGAACTTTGAGGAAATTCAAATAGCGTTTTATATGTCTCAAAAGCGCGACTTCAGATATATATTAGATTTATATGTAGCATTCTTCTAACATAGGTATTTTGACGCAAAAATCGAACTTTTCTGAAACAACACATCACGTTCTTTCTATATTTCGATTCTACGACTGAAATTATGCCTGGATATTACATTTTTTTAATTTTTGGTGAGAAAGTTATTAAGAAATTTAAAAATTTATCGTGGCGCATTTTTTTTTTCAGTTTGCGCTAAGAATAATTCACTTGGAGGAATTCTTAATTTATAGTAACACATTTACTTTCCTTTTTATCATTGATGCACGAGAGGAAAAAAGGTCCATCGTTCGTTCATTCTTGCAGATAAATTTAGCAAAATGCTTAAACCACATTTTCGTTATTATCTCCCAAATTTCAAAACACGCCAAAATGGAAATTCACTTATATCTTAGGAAATCTTAAGAAAATCTTTTTCGCAAGTATGCTTAGAAATACATCTACTTTAAGATGATGTTAAAATTTTTATAGATTATAATATAAAAATGTTTTCGAAAAATTTATAAAAAATGTTTAAAAATACAAATTTAAAAAATAAATCATAAAAAATGTGCTAATTATATTTAGACTAAGAATAAATTTTGAATTCTAAAAAAAGGAGTCAAATAAGGTTTTAGGGATTTATATTAATTTTAAATAACCAGTTAAATTTAATTTTAAGTTACTTTCGTATAAACCTTCATTCCGCTAATTGTCAGTGCCAGAATATTTAAATTTGGCAGCGCGCGTAAGGAATGCAAATTCTACCAGTGGGAGAAAAAGTTTAAATATCGATGTTCTAGTAGGGAAAATTAGAGACAGTCTGGGAAATCTCTGTGCGTGGTTGTAACGCAAGCTTCGTCTTAGCATTTATTGCTGGTTAGACGTGGCTTAAGCTATTGCCTTGTTGTCACTAGACTCATCTACGTGCTGTAGGATACAGCATTGTATGAGCCCTGTAGTTTAGTCCTAGTACTTGTTAATAATTTGAATTTTTGAGTTTTGTTTCTACTGTTTCAGTTACCGCCCAAGTAGAGGCGTAGTATGTTAGGGTCCAGTTAACGCATCGTAAATAATTTAAAGAGTTTAATAAAGGGTAGTTTTAACCCTTCTTCTGTGCAATCACTATTTCTCCAGATTCTACACAACAGATAAACAGTAGAATGTTTCAACGTTAATAAAAAAGAGATATTAATAAATATATATCAAATTGAATTAACACTGAGAAGCTAAACTTTTGAGAGCTAATTTTTTAAAAACTACTCGTGCGATTTTTACAAATCTAGACAATTTGGCATAATTTGAGTCGTAGAACAGAAATATGGAAAAAAAGGGCATATCATTTCTTAAAAAGCCCGATTTCTTGTCAAAATACCTATATTAGACCAATGTTATATATCAATTTAATACAAATCCTAAGTCGCGCTTTCGAGACAGGAAAAACGCAATTTCAATTTCATCAAACGGCCCAGTAGAACGGGATGTATAGAGCTGTCCCATTTTTAGTCTAAAGGGGCAATTTGCCCTGAAGGATTATTAATTTCGATTTGGCATTGCACTTCGGTTCACTATAAATTTCGGTTCACTTTTCAAATTGTTGCCACCAAATATTATCTCCCTGTGTTATATTTAAAGAAATTAAATAATGAAGAATCTCCATAAATGTATTTATGTTTCTCGCATTGGGATAAAACAATGTACCTAGAGCCATCCAATTTTGAATAACGTAATCTTTTACCGAATATGGTCATCTCGAAGCCCAAATTTGGAATTTGAAATTTGTTTTAATATCGATTTAATATTTTGTAATACTTTAACAAATTTTTTATTAACAAACTCGACGATTTCAAAGCGAGCATGGCAACACTGTACGAAAAAAAAAATATCTGCAGCGCGCGAGACTGTGTGTCGGAAATTCTAAAGCTTTGCTCATTTAAAAATTATTTTGCGATATTGCTGTTGAATTGAATTTTATGGTTTAAGTGCAAAGAACATGATATCTTATCAGTAAAGGCAACCCACAAAATGTTGAAAAAATGCCCCTTTGGGCGTAATGTAAAATCGGAAAGCTTTCAGATTTTATTTGGTTAATTTTTTATCGCAAATGTGCATTGATATAATACATATTTTTAAGAAATTATAATATTTACAATGTAGCAATTAGGTGCTGACAGTTTCCCTTAACACATATTTAGGTTTTGTGTCGTTAATAGAGTCATTAACATCACTACAAACTTTAATTGCTTTTCAAATAGCTGAGATTTTTTATTAAAATCGACAGATAAATATATTTCACTTTGTCGAATGGCAGCGATCTGAGAAAAGAAGATAAAAATGTTTGATTTGTTTCGAACAGTGTTGCCAGTACTCGCTTTCAGATCGCTGAATTTGTTAATCAAAAATTCATTAAATTCGTACAAAATATGAAATAGATAAAAACGAATTAGAAATTCAAAATTCTGGCTTCGATATACACATATTCGGGTGGAGAACTATATGTATTCAAGATTTGGGCCACTGGATTTTACCGTTTTTTCACAATGTCAGAAATATTAGATTGATATAGATTCTTCATTTAAAATATCTGTGGAATGAAAGGAATAAAACTTCATTCCCTGAAATCTTTATTTTATGTTTATGCTTGTATAAAATAAACTGTGAAAAATTGATAAGAGATCGAAAGTTGATTCGAAATTGGCGCATTTAGCACCTTTGTAAACAGACGCGTGGCATATTAGACTAACCCTAGAGAGCATCACGTGAAAAGATATAAAAATAATGTGACGATCAGAGATTGAATCTGTTCAGAAATATTTCATATGGTATGTATAGTGTGAAAGATAGTAGATAACGTATTAACTGATAGTAAATAAGCAAGTCACTTATCTGTTTAAGTTATCAAATAAAAACACTGATTGCAAAATTTCTGATCTAAACATATTGTGAAATCAAATTACTTGCAAATCATTCATATACTTCAGAAAGGATTATTTGATGCAAAATGCATCTGAATTTTTAGTTTGTAATATAGCAAAGTGACATACGAATTTTCAGTTTACGATATTTAAAGTTATTCATTTTTAAGCAGCTTAATCGGCGTGTCGGTTATTGATAACCGTGTGCAAAATTTTCATATAGAGTCTTTCATGTGAGAGAAATGAAAATTAAATAAAAACAAATCCTAAAAGTTTTCAGATTTTAAAGGTCGCCCAAAAGGGTGTGTTACATTTTTTTACGCTCGCAATCTACCGGTCTGCTCGTGCCCTCACTCCAGCTAACTCAATTTTTTTGTCTTTTTAGCTTTTTTATTAAGCACAGATTTCTTCGCACTTAAGCCATATAAAATTTTACAACAAAATCATAAAAGTTTTAGAAACAGCATGGCAACCTACGTTTAGAATTCGCGACGTTGAGTGTAAGCACACACGTTTTTTCTCTGTCTTTTGTCATTCCATCATCTCAATGTTCAGTTTTTGCTAAGATGGTTTTATAAAACATTTTTTGTCTTTTTATTATCAACGATTTATGTGTTTGCTTTATTTACTAAATATCACGCTTTTGGCTCTTACATCACATAAAATTCGACTCAACAGCAAAATCACAAAATATTTAGAAACAGCATATCTTTAGATTTTTCGATAGACAGTCTCGCGCGCTAGAGTTAAAAGGGTTATTTTAAAATATGTTTGATTAACAAACTCTACGATTTCAAAGTGAGCAGTAGCAATACTGCTTTTTTATTAAACTTTTACCAGATATAAAATAGATCATAAAACAAATTCGAAATTCGCACATTCGGTCTTCCAGGTGCTTATGTTTGTGTGGAGAACTACGTTATTCTAAATTTGATGGCTCTAGGTACCCTGGTTTTATCACAATGCGAGAAACATACATACATTGATTAGATTCTTCATTATTTAACTTCTTTAAATATAATACAGAGAGATTATATTTGGTGGGAACAATCTGAAAAGTGGTACACCGTTTATTGTGATTCAACTTAGAATGCTGTTTCGAGACTAATATCCCATTCGTGACTGACATCCATTTTGGACTAATAATAATAAATATATAACATCCTTATTGAAAAATACTAAATATTTTTGATTAGATGGATCAAGAATTAACTGAATTTTTATTATATAAATGACTCGGATTCAAATGTAAAAAACGAATATTCTTAAGAATTGTACCTGTTGCTTTCAAATAATTTAGCTTGTTAATCCACAATAGAGAGACTGAATTTGAAAGATAAATAATTTTCAAATTGAATCTGTCTACTTGCCGAATGTCAGCAGACTCAATGAAAAGTGAAACGGCACATTTCTAGTGATTCGATGCAAAATTTCATTCGGAGATTAATAGCCCATTTGGTCTAAAACAGTTAACAAAATATAATTATAATGATATATAATAATAATAATAATAATAATAATATAATAGTAACAAAATATAGTAATAATTATATTTTAATAATTTTTATTTAAATAGCTGGATCTTAAAAAGTTAAAATGATTAGTTTGTGAAGAAGGAAAAATAATAATAACAAACTATAAGTGAGTATTATTTTTCTAATAATAAGTATAAACCAGTATAATAAGTATATCCCCATCTCTATTTCCGTCGGCACCATAGCACTCGCCAATAGTTTAACGCGTTTTCGCAGCTGTCCGATCGCGATAAAAATTGCTTAAGTTTCCAATAAAAATAGAAATATACACACGTTTGTTTTAAAATATTATTTGTTTATGATTATATGTTTATAATTGTCGTTTAAGATAGCTGCACATGAAGAAACGTTTGCATTCCCAGAAATAAGAAAAAGTAATAAGAAGTGCTGAAATTGACTTATCCTTTCATTTTGGGAATTTTCAGATACTTTAAGATCAGTCTGAAAAATGACTTTGGCAGTTTAGTAAAATCAAGCCAAACGTACACCTTTTTCAAAATCTTTTTACCTGCTTAGAGAATGTAACCTGCTTACATGATACAATTTATTCAATCGCGATCGAAAGAAGTAAATCTGGAAATTTTGAATCTTCAAAATAAAATTGCCCTAAAATCCAACATATTAGATGACACATTCTGCGACATAGTTGACAGAAATAAATTTAAGATCAAAATGCAGATATCTATTTAGAGAAAATCATTTTGGTGATTGCTTACGAGCAAGAATATCATTATACTGTCCTAATTATGAAGCAATGGGCAATGAAATTCCATGTCAAATATCACATTGGCTTTAAGAATTACATGTTTTATAAAGAATTTTTATACCAACGAATTGTAAACCGAAAAATGTTTAAACATTTGTTTTTGTCAGTTAGTAATTAATTATTTTGCGTAAGAATACACTCAATAATTTTTTCATCTTAAAATTAAAATTTTGAAATTAATTTATGAACTATGTCAACCTTTAAATTTATCTTGAAAATATAAATGTGCGCACCTTTTCCCTTAGTATAACAGAATGTGATCTAAGCTATAAAATCCGCTAGGGGTCCTTGGTATAAACCATTGCATAAAAAGAATCTTCATTTTAATGTTTATTGAAGTATCCCATATATGCGAGTTTTTATTTTAATTAACATATGAACATTTGTCTCTTTCGTAATTTGAATTCTAGTATTTCCATTGTCATTGCTAGAAATGTAAACAGGACTGACTTGATACTTAGCCGTAATGACAGGAATTCGATGTCTCACACTAGCACTTTTACGTAAACATCATTTTCACAAAAGTTTTTTCACGGCCTTTATTTTTGTAGTCCTTGTAGGCTAATACTCCTACATAAACGAAATGTTTCAAATGAAGCAATTTTTTTTTGTGTGTGTGAGGTGGTTGCATTTCAGGATTATTGCAGTTTTATTTATTTATTCAGAGCTACGACTTACTTGTGTAAGCCCTCGGGGTGTACTGTATGGTAGACAACAAAATGGAGTTACAGTTAATCAAAGGAAAAATAAAGTTATGTTATATGCGTTATTTGAAGTCACTCACTAATTCTAGAAGATCCTGTGAATAAGATCTTTTTTTTATTAGATTGATCAATACTATACGGTAAGATAGTTTGCCAGCAAAGCGGTGTTAGGTTTGCCAAAGAGTGACAGGGAAGGCAGGGTTGTCCGATTTGGTAAGAAATCGCATATTTGATGATATGTGCCGGCAAAATTGACGATATGTCATAGACGGAGCGAGAACATTCCAGAACGCATTCTTAGCGATTTTGTCGGGAATATTCTTGAAGGTAGGTTAAAGTATGTTATCCTTCCCTGTCCTGGGAAAAAGTAGTAGCAAGTTCAGTAGTGTCTTCAGTTCAGAGATTAGCTTGAGAGCGATCAACAGAGTCGGAAACCATACTTTGCGTGAAGCTGTCTTCAATGTTATATCCTGAAGGCTGTGTTGCTGAATTTTAGTTTAGAGTAGTTTTTCGACTACTGTAAAAGTGTCTTTGGAACTGTCGTGTGTACTACTGACGAATAAATTGTGTTTTGATTCTTCATCAAGTGTAATAATGAATTACTCCATGTCCACGAACCCGTAGAAAACAGCAATACCTTTCGTGGCAGTATGCATAGAAATACATATCACTTAAATTTATTAACATCAAAAACCTTTCCCCAGGCTGATATTTTTAGTTATCCGTTCAAGTGCAATTATTTCTCACTTGAACACGAATTCGAATATAACATATTATTGCTGTTCTATTGCTTGAAGCGGAATTTTACCAGCTTAGGTGAAGTTTGGGCCCTTCGGGGCTTGACTTTGAATATACCATGAGAGTACGATCCAAAGAGACGGCAACTTGAAGAAGATATTTCCCACTTGAATTTGGTGTACGGCCCTAAAATATGATCTCCAAATTTAAAATAAAACATCAAAGTCAATTTTTCTCATGGGAGTGTCACACTTTTTTTATTTCAGCTTTTAAAATAAGTATCAAATTTCCGTAAGTACCGGGAAAACGTGTAAAATTTTCAATTTTATAATTTTTACAAAATGATTTTCTTTTAAATTTAAAAATGCCAAAACAGGACTTTTTGCCTCATTTGAAGCATTTTTCTCTCATTCAGAGTACATATCTACGACCATCGGTTGAGAAAATAAATGACTTTAATGACTAATGACTTTTGTAAACACAGTAGATGTATTTATAGTGATATTCAAGTAACATCTGCAATACATCAATAACGTGCGATCTGAATTTGTCTTTTCAGCTGTTCAAATTTCCATTACGGTTTTTAAAAGTGCCCCACAGTTGTTAATTCGATGAAACGGAATTAATTAATGATTAACGGAAAGTTTGATGTATTCTAAAATTCCTGCACGCATAACTTAATTTAAATTACAGAATTATTAAAAATATATTTCCTAACACAAATGTTCTTTTTATATTTCAACTAACGGAAGTACCCGATGCCAGTTAAGTTAGATTGAGAGTAATGTATCTAACAACAGGGAGTACCGCTGTAATCCTTCTCTAAGAAGAATGCAAAAAATACGATTCTTAGTCATACATTTTTCAATCTGATGCAATATGGAACCCACATAAAAATTTCTATAGAAAAATAAACTAATTCTCTCTCATTATAGCAGCTACAATGGCATACAGATTTTAATGATTTTCGTCTTTCTAATCAGATGATCGTATCAGCTCAAGTTCCCACCAATATTTCACCTATATTAAGTCATTATATATTAAGTCATATTATTTCACGTATATTTAGTCGATTGAATGTGGCGAAAGATTGATCATAATTGATGAGAAACCAATAACACAGACAAACAAACAAATACACATTCTTCTTTATACATATATAGATTTCGTAAAACTTACAAATTTTCGATTAATAGACTCTACGATTTGAAAGCGAGCAGTAGCAACATTTTTCGAAATGGAGCATTATTATCTCCAACGCGCGAGACTGTTACCACTCAAAAAAATGAGGAGGGAAAATTAGCGTTTTCAGAGTTTTTAATTGATATCTCTGATTTTAGCTATTTTACTTTTTGGAAAAATGTGGACGTCGACCTTTACGAGGACCCAGAAAGGAACGGTAGAATGTTTGTGACGATAGTAGTGACTGGGTTAATTGCGAAAAAACACACAAACAGACACTCTTCTTTACATTTATAGATAAAATGACCCTTTGTAACAATGCGAGCCATATTTAATAGCCATATAGCCAAATAAGACTTCAAACTCGCAGCATGCTTGATGATTACAGCCTCAAGTACCTTTAATTACTTATAGGGCCTACCATCGGCCGAGGGGTAATGTCGCGGAACACTGGTAGTTCGGTCTGAAGTTCGAATTCTGCAAACGGGTTGGCTGCATAGGAGTTTTATAGAAAGCGAACATGGTTACTTCTCATCAGATTAAAAGAAAATTACCCGAATGAAATTTTTAACTGCTTTTCAGCCCTCCAGCACTGATTCCTACAGCAGTTTCTTGGGCTGAATTTTCATATTATACTAACCTCAAGGGAAAATTGTGCCTAAAACATCTTCTTGGAGGCACTTTTCTCAAAACGTTATGATTACCGCGCGATTCTAAATGTCGTCATTTTACTTATCCACCTGCCGTTCCTCAAGCTGGAAACTACGTAACATTCGTTCAGTAATGTTTCCGGGCATTGTTTGCTCACATTCATATGCTGAAAGCATATGAATGTGAGCAACTGTCACATGTCTCAGAAACAAACTTACCTGCATTAGATCATGCAAGAATTTAACATTTTCCGAATTTATGAGTATTATTCATCGCAACAAAACATGAAACTTCCATTTTACATATTTATTGTGCTAATTGTTCAGCAAGTGTGTGGCATAAAATATTCCGATTGTGGCTCACAGACTGGCGAAGTACTAGACGTAAATGTATCTGGATGCGAAGAGACAGAGATTTGTCCCCTCAAAAGAGGTACGGATGTTTCCATGGACATCGCTTTCATGTCCGCATCTAATACACAAAGTATTACAGCAGCCGTGCAAGGTAAAATTGGTTTACTTCCTGTACCCTTCAGCCCACCACAGAAAAATGGTTGTGAAAGCAGCGGTTTGGTGTGTCCCTTAAATGCAAATGAGACATATTCCTACCATAGTACTATTCCTGTGAAAGCATTTTATCCTGTTATTAAAGTCGGTGTCAAATGGATGCTTAAAGATGATCAACGCAAAAATATTGTATGTGTAGAGATACCTGCTCAGATTGAGTAAATATTTGCAGTTATCGTAATATTGTAACTAATATTAAACATCATCAGAAACCTAGGTATGTTTTATTAATGTGCATGCTAATGCATATCAGCAACCTTCAAATAGCACAGATTTTTCTAATTTTTTTCAAGTAACCAATTTCATGGTAATGACTTAATGCTTCCTGTATACTCTAGCTAGGTATATGATACAACTTTATATATTTTTCTATACAGAATATGCTTGGATGCTAGTTGCTGCTCTGAACCTTTAACAGGTATAAAATACTGATTCATATCCTCGAGCGTTATATTTTACTAGCCGTATTTTCATTTAACTAGAAAATTAACATGCATGTATAAAGATTTTTATTATTTTGACCGAAAATATTAAACTTATTTTAATTTAAAATTTTAATAAATGATTACGAATAACTGATAAATATATATATATATACTGCTTGCAAAAATATTATTTTATTTAAGGGTTTGTAAAACGATCCATTTAAGTAACACTAGATAATTTAAAATTATCATTCAATGCTTCAAGTCTCTTCAAGTACTCTCTTCAAGTCTTCAAGTGTTACTGCAGTAAAACTTGTACCTTGAATATTCCCTTTAATATCGTTAGGTTAAAAATCAAAGTAATGCAGGTCAGTTACTTTTTAAGTGTATTAATCAACCAAATACTATGCTATATTTTTTTTGCTTGTAATGATGGATAAATGAGACGCTTTTTTCTTTAGTTAAGTGTTAGCAACTTCAAAATTCAAAATTATCATTTAATTTACGTATTCGTAAAAATAACCACTAAATGAAACTCAATGTTCATATATTTTAATTTTGTTGTTGACAGAAACTAAAACAGTTTTCAAAAGCTAAAATAATATATAATGTTTTTCCAAATGCTACTTTTCATCTCTGTAGTTTTCAATAATTTATTTTTTTCAATTTTCAATAAAGCACGTCTCATGCCTTATTGAAAATATTGAACTTTTTAAATGCCGATATCTGGAGCTGTATATGCTAAAGTAGAATTCGTTAATAGTTTCCTTTATCTTTCAATTTCTCTTTTTATCCAGTGCCCTAAAATTTCCACTTTAATACTCCGTAATGAACAGTAAAAGCACTAATTACTGGTAATTTTAATAAATTTGACACAGGATGAATGCATGAAAATTTTTGCAGTTTTTTTTCATGTGTCATGTGAATACAAGCCAGCTTTCCTTATAAGCTTCTTCAGAAGGCAACTTTTTTCTTATGCAGATAGCCCCTCGTGGGCTTTGTAGTAACGGTTAGAACTACCAGTACTTAGCACTCTTACCACTCGGTGGCTAATGGACTCTCCTCTAAAAAGATTAGTCAGTCGAATTTGGGCCAGATCAGTGGCCAAAGTCTTCTGAATGCTGATAGTTGAACCCAGATTTGAAATTTCGACGAATCGGGGCTGGTTGTATTTCTGGCTTTCATAGTTTCTTCCATTTGTAATGTGCATACGAGCTAGATTTCCTTATAAACACCAATCCGAAGGAAATTTCCTTTATTTTTAAATAACCAGAATCCTTCTAAACACATTTCTTTAAAACCTGTCTCCCCTGTCTGTAACCTACGATGACCGTCTTGACAAGTATAATATAATTTAGATAAAAATAACACCCCTAACAAATATTAATTTAGAAGTCACATAACGAAAATCAGCACTATATATTTGAAATTTTTGAGCCCAAAACAGGCTTATTTTTTGCTTCCCTTTTTTGTTCACGTAGTGTTTACCATTTTAGGATTGTATGAGTTTGGATAAGTGTTTTTCCAATTTTTTAAGTTCGTTTTATGGTTTACACATTTTAATTTTTCTTGTTTGATATTGTGCTTTGCTTATCTGATTTCATGCTTTCTATTTGCTAATATCTTGTTTTGTATTAATTTTCAATGTGAAATTTTCGCAATGTTTAGAGCTTTATTGTTGGTTAGTTAAGTTAAACATCTTCCATTGGTGAATTATATATTTTAGAGGCGTTTCACATTCAAAAATATTATCTGTTCTAGTTAACGACCCTAATTCCAATCCATCTTTGTCTTCAGCCTTAAGGGAAATTAAGTTTTACTTTTCTTGCTTCATCAATAGATGGCGCCAGTAGCTTAACTCCTGTCCAGCCATTCTTATCTTATTATATATTATCTGGTTCATTTTCTCTTTGGCAGCTGAGAATGATGATTCGGTAAAAACTTCGAAACTAGTCCTGTAAAAAATTGCAAATATAACGCTGATTTTTGTTGCATGATTTCTAAATTAACTATAATATAGTTTATAAAAATAGGTGGCTTAGGAAGATTATGGGCAAAAAAAAGATATTCTGAGAACCATGACAAAAATTTGTTACAAAAAAGAAATCAGTTTCTTGACTCAGTTAAGCGTAAGAAAAATGAATAATTTTCCATCCATAACGCCTCCTAATAGAGGTGCTAACTATTATGCCAAATGATGCTTGGTAGCTACTTAATTTTCTTTTTTTTATTAAAAGTCAAGAGTATCCTTATCATGTTTTGCACATATTTTAACATTAAAATTTTTTTTTTAATTTTAAAGCGTATGTTTTAGCATAGGAAATTATTAATCAAATAGTTTTAATGACAATACGTTTCAAATTTGTTTGTGTATGCTTTGATGTGTTTCCTTATTACTTCCTTGTATGAAAAAAATGAAGTATGGTAATCGCCAAAACTTGGAGTATCATATTTCATCTAAAATGTCTATTTTGACCATTCTCGAATCCACCTGAAAGATGTTTTGGGGTGGCATCTGCACGGACGGACAAAATAAAGGACTCTTTTCTTCACAATGGATTTAAAATAGATTCAAATGAGATAGTTTCGTGAAGTCTGTACGTGTGTATGCGTTTCGTATAACTCAAGGAGTAGCCTCAGAACGCTTAGCCTAGCAGGGACTGCTATAACATGCAGTTGTGCACCTCCCTTTCTCACTGCAATCAGCGGCAATAAATGTATATCTATTTTCCTTCACTTCAATCCCTCATTTCGAAATTAATTATGTATATATATATATATATATTCCGTGTCTGTTATTTGGCTCGGTGGCTTCAGGTTTTTATTCTGATATGTTTTTGCTTAAAGCGCGATTGAATCATGTTGGTCTTATGTTCCGGTTAAGGCTTTTATGCCTTAACTGGAACATCATTTATTACATCTGCATGAAATAGTTGCAAAATTATCAACAATTTCAAATTTGTTTAACTCCCACTAAGCGTAATGAGGACGCCATTGCTTTACATTTGTAACTCTTTGTAGAATATGGAATTAAGACAGTTTTTCCCCAATTTCTCTATCTTCTTACCGAGTAGGACCAGAAATAAATATTTTTTGCAGAGTAGGAACAAAAATAAAATTCAATTTTGTGGGCCGAAAAATCTGTCTTCTTACACACTGACCAAATTACTTGTTTTGGCGTAGGAACTCCAATTTTAATTATAAAAAAAATAATAACTGTTTTGGTGTTTTATATTTTTCTGTATTTTATAATTATTAATGAAGATATTTTGAATTTTTATGTATTTTGAACGCGAAGCGAGAACTGAATTCATTGAAAGAGAAATACACCTCTAATGAAATTCCAGGAAATAATTTTAAATGAAATGCAGCAATATATACGTGCATAATTTAATAACCTGTAATGGAAGTCTTATGTCGTCCACATCAGTTTTTTTTTTTTTTTTGAAATTGCACTCGCTACTGGTGAAAAAATGAAAAAGCGGAACTGCTGAAATGTTCACCGAAATATGAAGCTCCAGAAAAGTCTTTAATGACTTTTTCTTTCGCATAAAAACAACAATCGAATTTTTGAGGGTAGAATTAAAGCCTTTATGAATAATAAAGAAGCAAAAAATCAGTAAGTTTGAAGTTATATTTCTTATATTTATGTAAGTATAAAAATAAAATAAACATTACTTCCAACTTAAGTGTCATGTATAAATAAAAGTATGCTTCCTTGTTAAAATGACCATCGCGCTTTGTTGCCATTTGCAAATGCAAATTTAAAATGCCGCCAAGACTTTATGCGGCGGCCACTTTTAAATCTAGTACCGATACAAGTAGCAATCGTTTGGCAGAAAGGTAAAGTTAGCTTTTAGAATATTTCTTTAAGATTAATTCATTTTATCAAAGGCTTTAAAAATCTGTTGCTATTTTAATCCTGCAAATATTTCTAACTGCTTCCTAGATTTAAATTGAGGAATATGCGATTAAGCGAAATTAGTCTGTAAATAGGTTTATCAAAGTGTTGTTTAAGACACATTTTTTCTGGTTGTTGATATGTCATAAAGTTCTGTCTTCACTTACGGCTTAATGTTATAGACCACAAAACTCTATAGACTTAGAGTTAACTATGCATAGTAACAGAGTTTACAAAAATGATATCAAATAAGGTATATTTTAAAACTTTCATTGCAAAATAAGTTTTTATGTCTTCAGATGGAACTTTTTTTCATTAGCAAAACAAAAACTTCTTCAAATTGAATGGGGGATGGGATTGCAAACATCATTAAGCCCTCCATGAAGATAAGTTAAATTCAGTCCAGTTTTTCTTTCGAAATTCTGATATATAAACTTTGATTTGTCTGATATGTAAACTTTGATTTGTTTTACGTATAACCTCCTTTTTCTCAATAGATGCTGCTATTTATGTTTAGTCTTGAGTTCCGCGTATCCGTTTATTCTCCCCTGTGCATTTAACCTTTCGCTCAATTTCTAATTTACAGAAATAGATAACAACTCATACAGTAATAAAAGCAACTATAAATAGTCCAATGAACAGTCGGATAAAAAAGAAGAAAGCAGAGATAAGTTAAATTATTTTCAATTCACGAGGAATATTTTAGAGTCTCAAAAATAGTTAAAAAAAATTACAACAGTAGTTGCTGAGCGAATTTTGGCTTATTTGATTACAATAAAGGACGTAATGGCTATCTGCTTAAGGGAAGGGATGCCTTCGTGGACGGCTTTCTAAGTCAAACTGATTCCGATCAACATTATTCATGAGGAAAGCACAAAAACCTCCATGCAGCTAGCATATTCACAAGAAATCAAACCGAGGTCGAAATACCGGTGTTCAGGGACTTTTAGCCAGTGAGATGTTCATTAACAAAATAGTCGCAGCTGTTTCGAAATTATTAATTGACCTAACAGATTACAGGGTCTCTTTCATCACCCCTTATATCGAGTTGCTCAAAGGGAAAGATAATGTAATATACGAGTGTGCTGCAACCCTCCTCGTCGACAACAATCGGCCTCAGTGGTTAAAGCAGCACACCCAACACAGGTTAAAATAAAAAGACTATTGAAAACATAAAGTCGAAATTCCAGTATTGTTCTATTGCCAGTTATAAAGGTTATTATATCCTTTGCAAATCTAAGCTCTTTCCTGTGGCAATAGAATTACTTTATGTTGCTGTAAAATGTCACAACAATGGACAGTCTTCAACGAAATGGCGTGCATTACCTTCAGCACTACAAAAACTACAAAGACTTATTTTGCAAATTAAATCTTTTCAGGTGCGCTGGAAGCGCTCGTGCACAGAAAAGCTTCTAGAAGATTAAAAAAAAATTATTTCTAGGGCTTCTTAAACACATTTCCCGAAAATTTCAAGTTTACCGCCAAGTTGACGAGAAAGTTTTGCCAAGGCCGAGTAGGCGGGTATGAATATTTTGAAATCGGCTTAAAATTAAACAATTTATAGTATATTTTCATACTTGAAGTAGTCAAAAGTTTACGATTATATAAAATAAATGTAAAAAATACTATATAAGTTGCATTACACATTAGACAAATAAATAAAAACAATACGCAACTTTAGAAAAGTACATAAGCATTAAAATTATGAATAAATAAATACAAATATTCACAAAAAATTATGATACTATATTTATGCAATTACATTTTACACTTGCACTTACAAAGAAATCATTGTACAGTAACATAGACTACTTATATTTTTTTTTCTAAAGTGTCACTCATTTTTAACAATATATATTTGTAGTGAAGTAAACTATATTAGAAATGGATATAGTATACATCGCTAGCTTTTTGGAGCTTCTACTGTTACCAGGAGTTTTTATTTATTCGAATTGACCGGACAGGCAGAAATGGATGGGGCTTTAGAATTTGACCAGTGGTTGTATATGTATAGACCCACCGCACTAACTGTATAATTCGTATCTAGTTTTGATGAAGAACACTCAGTGAGCAGATCCAGTAGTTTCTATTTTCGGTTCACCTATCGTCAAACCTCTCGAAAGGGCTTTCCGCTTGTACTATTTTATGTACCCACATACCGCACAAGAACTGTACACATAAAAACATCCATATCTTTTCTGAAATCCAAACCCACCCTCAGCGTTACATCAGCCAACATAGCTAATTACAGTAGCAATGAGGGTGCATTATCACCACTTTAAGAACTGTGCCTGTTTTATCCATAGAATACTTGAAATGTTTCAATCATATCACTAGTTAATTTCTAAATAGAATCTCTTTTGTTTCATTGGAAATGAACTATTCTTTTTCCTTCAGTACTAGAAACTGCATATTACCTTAGTTTCGTTTTTCAACAATCAGAATTTTCCTAACATAAAAAATAAATATAAAGCGATTTTATGTTCCCAAGAAATTTCTGGGAAACATTTTCTTTCACTAAGTTAAAAAATCAGCAAGGACATACAGTAATTACGCGAAAATAGAATCCTGGCTTTTTAGGAAAGAAAGAGTATAATACTACTTTCAACTATTATTTTTATTCTGAAACATTTCTGACCTAAGCTAATTATGAATAATTACAAAATTGATGTAATCATTTTTTAAAAAAGGAGATAATTTGCTATCTGAAACTTTTAGATTATAGCTTAATACGTCAAAAGTATGACAGCGTTGAAAATCTTAAGCTCATAAAAAAATAAATAAATAAAAACTACAATATAAATAGTTCGTTTCTCTTTCTAATAAGAGATGTATCTTTATAATAAATTTTTTAGGTTTTTTTTTTTTGAATGTAAAATGACAAAAGACTAAAAATACCAACACCATATTAAAAAAAACGCCACCCTGACAGGAAAGTGACTTTGATTGCTGTACCGAAGGTCTCGAGCTGGAATCCCGGAGAAGGCATAAATGTAGGTTGTCTGTTCCTCCAATAGGAGGTATAAAATAAATATATATATATTGAAAAACGGTATAATTTGTAAAGCTTTAAAATGTTTTTTATGCCTCATTGTTTTTCTTCAACAGAGGTGACGCCGTCCTCGCGCCAATTTTATTTTGTTTTTTGCCAGAGCAGATGTGAAGCAAGAGGACAAAAGAATTCAGCTTTCAGTGAAAATCTAAGCTTGTAAAAATCCTAATAGTGCATATAAAAGTCTAAATATTATTTACTTTGCGCCCTTATCCATCGTGTCGAAAGTCAAATGTTTCCAGGTAACTGTAAGCCTAAAAAATTGAAGGTAAGCTTTTTAATAATTATTAATTATTGAAATTGCCAACAAACATAATTTTTGAGAATGTTTTTTAAAAATATGTATGTCTAGAAGAACTGCAAGCTGTACATTTCTGTAAAACTTTACCATAACATTAAATATTACACCTCAATTAAATTAAAACCATTTGACAAAAATTAAATTTAGCTGTTTCTTATTGAAAAATTATTGAAATAATTTGGACAAGAGCATACTGTTTTTAATCATTACGTGATCCGCCCTTAGGCACTATACGGAAAGAGAGAAATGCTCCGTGGAAGTTTTTTAAGGAAAAATGGCTCTTATCCACGTTGCGCATGGGAGAAACCACGAAAACGCCGACGCAGCCAGCCCGTTCAGTGAGATTCGAACCCCGGACCAAATTACCAGTGTTCAGCGGCTTTTACCGCTCCTTCGCTGGTAGGCAAAAGTATTACTTAATATAAATTTTGGTAATCTCAAAATACTAACTTTATGGAAGTTTAAAAATGATAGAAAAATAATATCTCCTGTTTTGCAATAAATATTTCTTTAATATAGTGTATAGTAACATCTGACAGAAATGCAAACCTCACAATTTAATTTCATATGATTTACTAAATTGCTAACCAAATATTGTGGAATTGCTGTTCACGTTTATAAAAGCGCATTTTTCAGATCCCGAAAGATCGAAGAAATCATTTGACGAGCTGGGATTTGGCGGCCTAGCTCAGGTTTCTAAGTAGTATTTTGACAGACACTAGAAATGGTCGATGTGGATGAGTAGTCTCATCCATTAGTAAAACTTCTTAGTCAACAGCAACCCTAAATTGCTTAGGGTATATTTGCAAGAGCTTGTAAACCTATAAGCGTCTTGTTACAAAACCTCCAGCAAAGATATACAGCTCAGTACTGCCATTTCTGCCGATTTAGCTTAAAATAAGGAACAGCCTTCGTTGAACGGAACTTTAATAAATAACCTGATGTGGAAGTATTGTAATCGTGAAAAATTTCGGGTATCATATTTCAACGAAACTACTTATTTTGACCCCTACAGGATACAATTTAACGATATTTTGGGTTGACATCTGTACGTAAGGACAGAATAAAGGACTATTTTTCCCAAAAAATATAAAGCTGATTTAAAATGGATTCTGAAGAGATTTTTTTCGTGGCGTCTGTGCGTACGCACGTATGTATGTATTTCGCATAACTCAAAAATGAGTAGCCTCAGAAAGTTCAAATTTTGGATATAGAACTGCTATAACATGTACACGAGCACCTCATAATTTGGTTGCAATCGGCCGCTCTAAAAGTATATAAATTTATGTATATATGAGCTCAATTTTTTTATTCTTATATGTTGGTAAATTGTGCATTTTTTGTTTAAAAAGGATTGAATTATATTGTTCTTATCTTCCGGTTAAGGTTTTAATGCCTTTAGTAAATTTGGATGCAGAATTATCAACAATTTAAAAGTTGCCTAAGAGCGGCTACCCTAATCATTTTTCTCATGGCGGCCATATGTGTTTATATTTGAAACTTAGGAGAATATTGGATTTGTTGCCAATCTAGAGAAACTAAACTTCGCAACAACAAAGGCAAAGCCTTCTTTTATTATTGCGAATTAAATTATGTTTACTCCAATCTGGAATTTATTCGAGGAAATAAGTGTTTAAGATTTACTTCGCAATTTTTAATATATATGTTTCGAGTTTTATGTATTTTTGTCTTGTCGCGAAGTGAGAACTGAATGAATTGAATGAGAAATACTGAATTGTCTCTGAAAAACTTTTTTTTTTCGTTTTTTGTTTGTTTAATTTCTTTTACACATCGGTTTAGATTTATTATAGTATTTGAATAGAACATAAAGGAACGATTAAGTAATTCCCCAGATAATATACATAATTTTTGTGCATTCTGATGAGTTATAAAATGAATGAGATGTAATGCTGAAAGTGAATCTTATCACAGCGCCAGTGTGTCGCTATGATAAAGAAATATAGTGAATTTTAAAGAGCAAATTTATTCTATTTTGGTTTATGCTTTATCGACAAATTACATTTAATTTAATCCAATAAGTTTAAATGAAATGAATGCGTATAATTTAATATTCCGTACAAGGAAGTGCTGAGGTGTACACATCAGATTTTTTTAAGTAATAAACATAAGTGTGAGTGCTTTATAAGTTTCTTTTCGAATTTTTATTTTGACTTACAGAATCCCGAGTTCTTATTCGCAGAACACCACATTTTGAAGACGCCTGCTCTACAGCACTATGACAGTTCTGGTTCTTGCGGCAGCATAAAAAACTAAAGCTCACTCGTTTCATGATTTCTTTTAGTTGACAATGAAGAAAAATTGTCTTCGGACTCAGTTGTTGCTCTTTAATGCCACTGATCGGACGTCCTCTAACTTGTTTACTACTTAGAAAGCAATTTCAGGTTATTATTATGATAATTTATAGAATACTCAGATCTTAAGTGACCTCAATTTTTTCGTCCCTTCGAGTCTATCAATAAACCGTGGTTTTCGTTCTTCCCTTAAATGACGTCTTTGATTAATAATTAATTAATACTGATCACTGAGAAACCTCACAAACTTTAAATACCATTTCAAACCACAATACGAACTTGCGCAGTAGATCGACAATCGCTTAATTTGCATATTTCATGCGCTAATTGATGAGCAGATGTCCAATTTTGCATTCTGTTGTAAATAATTAGTATATATAATTGTATCATTGGACACTGGCTGAAAAGTTCCATTCGTGAACATCTTTCTTCGGATTATTCTTTAATTCTGACGAACACTGAAATTGTAATGAGGAGAATAATGATTGCAAGAAGTAGATTTAAAAATTTTGCAGCCGTTTAAAAATTCTTATGATATGAAATAACATTAGCTGTCAAGGGCAAAGGTAAATGATTTTTCGCTCTATTTTCCTGATGTGCATCATATATTTATTTTATCAAACGTAAACGAAATTTCTTAAAACACATCGGCAGGCAGCAGATACGTCTATAAACGACAGGGTTACCACTATTATATGATGCTAATAAATAAAACATACAGTACAAATTCTGTGTTTAAAAATAATATTTTGTTTCATATCTTGTAACCCTGATTACTGATTTACAACTATAAATAGAAAATTACACAATTACTAAAGAAGAAGGCATTGAACCTCCCACGCAGTTAAGACACCCACGCATTGCATTTATTCGTTCTTATCCCGAATTATAACATCTAACACACATGTCAGGGAGGTCGCGTCGGGCTGAGTAAGAGTAAGACGTGCTTCTGCTGGCTTTTATTTATATTTTTCTTCCTCATCCTCCAGCAGAAGCTCGTTACTAAGGAAATGTTTCGGGCCCGAGTGGATACGCTGACTAAGCATTAGATATTGCTGGGAGCCAAATCATATCTGCGCCCGGTGTTACGGCTGTCTTCCCCGTCTTTGCCCCTATCCTTTCACCTTTCCTCCCCACGTCGCTTCTTACACAAGTGAGGAGAGCGGGAGGAATTTTATTAGCGTCGTTAGTTTCGAGCACTGGTGTAGGGATTTTTTGTTGCTTTGATATGGGGATTTTCTATAGGCTGCTTTCTGTAATACAAATAGTTTATACGGGTTTTACTTTTTCGCAGATGCTTTCCAGATTCAAATGCCTTTTTTCTTTCCTTTTATGAAATGATTTCACAGATGAGTACGTTTTATTTTAAATTTTAATAGTTCTTTTGGGGGTATTATTTTCAAGTTATTCTGGTTTCAAAACGAAATAAAGTCTACATCATTTTATAAAATAGTATAATACAAGAAACAAACACATTACAACGGGAAGGGCTAAATGATTGTTCTGTTATTTATATGCATCTCTCCTATAACACGGTAGTTATGTTCCTAGAAAATAACGTATGTGTAGCTGTGTTATATGAGACTAAGAAGCAATACAAAAGAGAGGGATCGTTCCGAAAACTTTTTAAAACGTTTTTAATGGTTCTTACGCCTGCTTCATTTAAATAGAAACTCTTTGCAAAGTCAGACTCCTTTTCCCCTTTTACAAAGGATTCAAAATTTACATTTTTATCCCCAAAGAAATAAAGAAATTATGTTTCTTTTAAAAGCTATTTTTTTTACTTTCAGACATAGTTTGGGACTGAAATATAACTTTGCAATAATTACTCCAAAAACGAAAAGGCGAATTAGTAACAGATACCCAATTTTTTTAAAACTTTCTTTCTTTTTTCCAAAACCACAATGACGTAATTTATGCAGTCTGCCAATGAACACTTAAAGCACAAGATACACACTGGGTATACTGTACTAAAAAAACTTATCTGTCATACAGATGGCTTAGGATTTTCGTACACGATATAAGTTTATAATTTAATTTATATCTAGAAGATGTACTTATTAAAAATGAAAATAAGATTAAAACCTATCGAGAAATAGTCATGCGATAATAAAAGTTTAATTGAGACATGCAACTTGGTAATGATTAGGTGGTTATAAATAGGGCGTAACTGTCACTAATTGGTTCAGCTATATTATCAGCATAAACACATAGATTTTAGTATTAGAAATGTTATGTTTTATTAATGTTATGTTATGCATGCAAGATTTGTAGAATTATCAACAACTTAAAAGTTGTTTAAGTGTGGCTAATTCTAATCTTTTTTTTAATGGCGGGCATATTTGTTTACATTTGAAACTTAGGAGAACATTGGATTTGTTGCCAATCTAGAGAAACTAAGCTTTCGCAACAACAAAGATAAGGCCTTCTTTTATTATTGCGAATTAAATCATGCTTACTTCATTCTGGAATTTATTCGAGGAAATAAGCGTTTAAGATTTACTTCGCAATTTTTAATACAGATATTTTGAGTTTTTATGTTTTTTTGTCTTGTCCCGAAGTGAGAACTGAATTAATTGAATGAGAAATACTGAATCGTCTGTGTAAAATTCTTTTTTGTTTGTTTGTTTGTTTAATTTCTCTATACATCGTTTTAGATTTATTATAGTATTTGAATAGAACGTGTGGCAACGACAAGATAATTCTAAAGAAAATATAAATAATTTTTGTGCATTCTGATTTATAAATGAATGAGATGTAACCTTATTACATCTGCTGTTAAGTGAACCTTCCGCCAAATTGTCGCTATGGTAAACAAATATAGTTAATTTTAAAGGAATGCATTTATTCTATTGTGGTTTATGCGCTATCGACGAAGTAGATTTAATTCAATCCAATAAGTTTAACTGAAATGCAAAATGTGTATAATTTAATAGTCCGTACAAGGAAGTCATGTGGTCTACGTATCGGATTTTTTGTTTTTAATTTGATGTTGAAAGGATTTTTCTCATCTATCTTCGTTTAACGACGCAACTAAACATCACAGAATTTTCTTGTTTAAAACATGTATAAATCAGGAGAAAGAACGTTTAAATGGAGTTCAAGCGTATTTGATATTTTAGTGTAATTTCTTTTTTCTTCAAGCCCAAAAGGGCCATTAGATACGAAATACGATTTTGTGCTTTCTCACTTTTCGAGTCTGCTTTCATTCGGCAAAATGTAAGATATTTACCTTTCAAATTTAATCTGCCCGTTATTGATTAACAAGTTAAGCTATTTAAAAGCAATAAATGCAGTTCTTTAGATAGTTTTTTGTTCTTTTTTTTAGTCCAAAGGGGCTTTGTCCCTGAAACACTACTGTTTCGTTTTGCGAGTTTGAGTTGAATCACTATAAACGGCTCTATTACTCTTCAAAGTGTTACCACCAAAAGTTATCGCCTCGTATTATATTTAAAGAAATTAAATAATGAAGATTTTGGTAAATGTATGTATATTTCTCCAAATGTGATAAAACAACGGTGCCTAGAGCATCCAATTTTGAATAACGTACGTTTCCACCCGAATATGCGCATCTGGAAGTCCAAAATTTGGAATTTGTTTTATTATTTATTTCATATTTTATAAAACTTAAACGAATTTTTGATGAACAAACTCAATGATTTAAACGCAATGGCATCACTCTAAGGAAAAAAAACTTTTTATCTTTAGCACACGGAACTGCCTATCGGAAATTCTAAAGATATGCTCATTTTAAATTATTTTGCGATATTGCTGCTGAACTGATTTTTATGGTTTAAGTGCGAAGAACGTGATATTTAATAAATAAAGGTAACACACAAAACGTTAAAAAAACGCCCCTTTGGTCTAATTTGAAAGCTGAAACCTTTCATTTTTTTAATCGGATTGATTTAAATAAAAATGCATTTAATTCATGACACATCTAATTATGAACATTAAATATGTTTACAGAATAATATCAAGTACTTCTTCAGTTTCCGAATATAAGCAAGCTATATAACGTTACCATGTTGGTCCAAATGTATTTTTAGATTAACATACATTAGGAGTATCCTATGAAAGTTTTCCACTTGAAATGTCTCTATAGATAACCTCTATTGCCAAACCAATCTAAAATTTAAAAGAGCACTTTTGGGTGCCAGTGAAAATACGAACCCTTTCAGCTTTCAGATTCTTTTTAAAATTTTTAGCCGAAGCGTGTTAGCCCGATGGGGTTATTAATTTCGTTTTGCTATTTTCCGTTGAAACTTTAAATGCCCGTTTCAGTTTTTAAATTGTTGCCGCTCAATATTACCGCTCTGTGTTATATTTAAAGAAATTAAATAATGAAGAATCTGCATAAATGTATGTCTCTTTCCCGCATTGTAATAAAAGATCGGTACCCACAGCCATCAAATTTTGAGTAACGTAATCCTCCACCTAATATGGGCATCAGTATCCATCCTAATTTGTAATTTGTATATAGTATAATATGGGCATCAATATCCATTCTAATTTGTAATTTGTTTTATTCTAGATTTCATATTTTGTAATATTTTAACAAAATTTTGATTAACAAATTCAGTGATTTCAAAGGAAGCAATAGCAACACCGTACAAAAAAAATTGTCTTCAGCACGTTTGACTGTGTATCGGAAATTCTAAAGATAAGCTCATTTAAAAATTATTTTGCAATATTGCTGTTGAATTGATATTTATGTTTTGAGTGCTAAGAACATGATATTTAATAAATAAAGGTAACACGCAAAATGTTAGGAAAACGCCCCTTTGAATGTAATTTAAAATCTGAAATCTTTCAGATTTTCTCTTTGTATTTTTTTTTTTGTTATTTTGGCTTAGTCGCAAGATTATTTTAACTATCTGATGTAACATAATTATTACAAATAAAAGAATAGTTAATCATTTCTTGAAAAATTATTTCTCAGTTGAATAAGATGGCTGGTTATTTAATAAATTTTATATCACTCAGAATAAAAGCGTGAACACCTGAGGAACGTAATTTAACAATCAAATTGCATATTACAATATAAATTTACTAAGGCGCCTTAAGTTTTATGATTCGTGATAAAAAATTTAGATAAAGAGAAATTTTTATCTATAGTTCAAATTACAGTATATAATAATTTAATTTTCTACTTTTAATTCATTACTTTTTAAATAAAAGCTTAATTTATACAAACTTGCTGTATTATGTTTTGAATTTGTGGTACAGCATTATGTATATAAACCCATAGTCTCTAAGTAAATGCAAAAAGTATACTTTTATTTCGGAATTACAAATGTGGTTTCAGAATTACTCTTGCTAATGAAGAGAAACAACAGACTACACACTAGTTGGGAGCAAACCTGAGAACAATGAAGATTATGTTAAAGTAATAATTGTCAAATTACGGTACTTTTCAGCTCAAATATATTGTACCGCTTGTTATTATTGGCTAATTAAAATTTTGGTTTGGACACTTTTCAATGTTATTTGCTAAAAGTTTTGAGTTTGACTTTTCCCGATCCTTTTTGCCTTAAGTGCCTGTGCTGCATAAGAAGCATTAAACAATAATTAAATTTGAAATGATGAGCATCAGAAAGATCTATCACCAGCACTTTACTCTTATAACTAGTGTTTGGGACGCTAACCGGCTCCGCCATTCAAGGAGAAGGCACTAGACAAATTTCATGGAGTTTACGAATTAAAGTTAGATTTTTATCTGATACATCTATTTCTTCTATATTTTACATTTTCCTGCCCCGCAATGCAGTGCTAATGACTTGTAAAATTAATAGAAGATCATTTCCTTCAAGATTAGCAACAATTCTCTAATTTATAAATTTTTCACTTCTTAGGAATGAAAATCTTTGGTACTTTTCTGTTGTTAACTGGGAGCCGCTTTAAGGCCAAAATAAGCAATACCTCGAAATCTAACAAGAAGGCGGAACCCTAACGATACCTAAAGCTCTATGAAAAAAAAAATGAGCTAGTAATTATAATAATGTATCGTAAATATTTAATATTCGCAATGCCGAAACTGCATGCGATGTCAAATTTGTGCAATTACCTGATGGTTTTTACCGAAACAGATCGCTGTGTATATGGGAGAGGCAGCAGTTCATATATTCTTCCCATGCACACAGCGATCCATTTTCCTTTAAAAGATTCAGAGAATTTCACAAATTCTACATCGCGCAGAACTTTGGCATTGCTCACATAAAACATTTCACAACTATTTATGATGCGATATATGTTGGCTACCATATTCTGTGCTTTGGTGAACGTTTAGCGAATGATAAACTCATACATGAAAATGTTCTTTAAGAGGATTTATTAATCTATTCACTAATACACTATTGGAAATCGCATTAAATGAATATAACAACCAATAGAAATCCATCCATCAGTTAGCATAGGTTTAGCTAATCTACCTATTAGCTTTTTTATATTAGGATCAGTTAGAAATACAGTTTTCCTAGCATGCTTATTGTGAGTCAAGGCAAATTTACTAACTTGTGTTCTCCTGTAATTGGTTTCATCGAATCACTCGTATTCGACATTAGATATTCGACACATTATTCGATATTAGAAAACGCAAGAATGCTTCTCCTAATGCGAAGAGACTCCCCTTTCCTAATTATTTGGCTATCGGTGTTATTAAAATAACTGCAAATTTTAGTGAATTTTAACTTTACTAAAATCTAACGTTTAATAAACGGTATCTGAATTAATAGAAGTAAATAATGATTTGTGTTTCGAGGATGAGCTGAGCTCAAAATAATGTTTTAATATTATTTTGCCAAATCCCTTTTATTGAAGCTACATCTCAATAGCTATGCAAGTTTCTTAAAATACAGTAATGTCTCCCCACAAAAAAACAAAAACAAAAAAAAAGTAAGAAAGTTAGAAGATTTATAACAGAACCATATCCTTACAGATTAGTAAACAATTTTTGATCGAAGTAAAATGAAAACCTCAATCATCTTTTGCAGATGAGAAATAAGTTTCACCTTCGAAACTGCAGTAGTGGGCGCTGCCATTAAAAACATTTCAGGATTTTGTTACGAAATCTAATCTACAAAAAAATCGTAAAAAAAAGAGAGAGAGAGGGAAGAAAAAGAAAAGCCTCAAAAAGTTCAAATTCTAACGATCGCACTCACTCCTGCTAACCCATTTCTTTTGTCTTTTTAGCTTTATTATTAAGCATAGTTTTCTTCACACATACGTCAAATGCAATTCAACAGCAAAATTACAAAAAGTTTAGAAGCAGCATTTCGTCAGAATTCCAGATGCAGTGTAAAGTGTTGGCATACATTTTTCTATTATTTTCGGTCTTTTCTCAGTTCCTCATATCAATGTTCAGTTTTCTTAGCAAACACCTATTTGTATTTTAACTAATAACGTTTTCTGTGTTAAATTTATCATGGTCTTCTCACTTACGCCACATAAAATTCAGTTCAGCAACAAAATCACAAAACATTTTAAAGCAGCATATATTTAGAGTTTTGGATATACAGTCTCGAACTTTGGAGATAAAAATTTTTAATTCTGCAGATTGTTGCCAATGCTCGCTTTTAAATCGTTGGGTTTGCTAATCATACATTCATTACAGTTTTGCAAAACATGAAATATGAAATTCGAAATTTAAAATTTGTGCTTCCAAATGCCCATATTCGAGTGGAAGATAATGTTACTCAGAATTTAACGGCTCTAGGTGCCGTCGTTTTTTCACAATATGAGAACATGGCTTACAAATTCATATTCATCATTACTTAATGATGAATCTGCACGATTAATTTTTTTAAACAATACAGGGCGATAATATTTCGTGGGAACAATTTGAAAAGTGATTCAGCCGTTTTTATTCAGCGACGCGTAAGCCTGCTTGTTGACTAATAGCCCATTACCCGGTTTCCGGGGGTCAAAGTCTATTTGGAATAAAAAAAGCGTAAAGATCTGAAAATTTTCAAATTTTGTATTATACACAAAGGGGTGTTTTTTTTTTCATTTGCACCCATATACACGTTTCAAAAGCATTTGGGCTAATGTCCCTTTGGGCTAAGGATAATTAAAAACAGCTGTCATTAGAATTTCCGATAGACATTCTCACTGCTGGAGATGAAAATGTTTTTTCCGTACAATGTTGCCACTGCTATTTTTGAAATTGTTGATTTTGTTAATCAAAAATTATTTAAAATTTTACAAAACATGGAATGTACAATAAAACAAATTCTAAATTCGGAGTTCGAGATGCTTATATTCGGGTAGAGGACAATGTTATTCAAAAATTTATGGCTCTATGTACCGTTGTTTTTCACACTGCGAGAAACATACGTACATTCACGTAGATTCTTCGTTACTTAATTTCTTTAAATATAATACAGGGTCATAATATTTCGTGGCTATACTTTGAAAACTGATGCAACGTTTTTAGCGATTCAACGCAAAATGCCGTTTCGAGACTAATAGCTCATTCGGGACTGACGTCCTTTTTGGTTTAATAATAAAAAATACATGACGTCACGGTGAAAAAATACTGAATATTTTTAATTAGATAGACCATGAATTTAAATCATAAATAGACTGTTCTCAAATTTACACAAATACTTCCTGAATGCTTTGTTGTATTATAAGAATGAGTTGGAATATTATGTTTTTATACGTTTTTTGCATGTGTATAGCGTAGGTTAGTAAAGAACAGATGTTTCTTTTATGAAGAAAGCTTTAGTGCTTATTTTCAAATCTCTAATGAACAGCTTCCATTCTTCAGGTTTCTTTTAAAGCCCAAAATTTTTAATATTAAGCAAACAAGGGCCACTGCGAAACTATAAATCTGCAAACTTAAGGGATTAGAAATTACCTATTATTACATATTGATAAAAACATACATATTTTTGTGCCTTTCATTAGCAGCTTTTGTATGTTTTGTCTGGATTCTAATATCTCAGCCTAGTTTTCTGGTAAACTAGATTACAAACGATTTTACATTCGCGAGCAAAATTAAGAAAATTTGCAAATTATGTCCATTTTTACGAAACGACTTGAACCAAATTGTGCAGTCGAATAATGATTAACTAATGATGTGATAATGAGAATGATGTACTAATTATATAGCCTAAGAAAGATGCAAATATTCAAAATCGAGTACGTAAGCCTACATTTGCATATCTACGGAACTGTGATTGTGGAGGGAGCGCAACAGTGTTTTTCAGCAATTTGTTGGGAGGAGGTACAAGGAGTTGTGTAAATTTTATAAGGTATCTGTTGTTCAGAGGCCCATATTCTTGTGATCTTGTGATCTTCAATCTACGACTAATATCGACTTCTATGAGTCTTGATTAGTAAATCAAACTGATTGCCATAGGCCAATAGCGGTAGTAATTAAGAAATGATGCCCTCTGGCATCAACACCCGGAGGCGAGAAGGATAAGCATAATCAGATTAGCAATATTAAACTGGCATTGTTACATCAATGGCATTTGAACTTGAACTCAGGCAATAATCTTTAGAGTTGCAGGAAGCAGGAAATCATTCTGTTAATGCATGGCATACTACGGTAATTTTATTCCCGACATGGCATAAATCAGCAGTTTTAAGGCAAAGAAATTTAAGCAAAATTAGGCAGGATGTTCGTTTAAACTTAATTAGCAATTAACATACAAAATCAAATCGTTCTTAATCATGAGTTGATAGCAACTACATCGTTGACATCGTAGCTCAGAGTGAGCTGACAGTCAAAGAACCCGAGACTACGTTGCGTGCTAATCGGAACTTGGAAGTTATACATTTTCACAGTTATCTTGCAATTATAAGCACTGAAAACACTTATTTAAATGATTTTGGCAGATCTTTCAGATGAAGTAACCTTATTGGTTATCGATGGTCACTTGATCGAAGAAAAAATTTTTCATTAACATTGAATAAGTAAAATAATTGTAAAATAATCAAAGTCCATAAGCTTTGTCAGGAAAAAATAGCAAAGTCCATAAGCTTTGTCAGGAATATGCAAAATAAAAATATTTACACTATTTACAGTTTTTACCACCATAATACATTGTGGTGAATCGATCGTGGACGTTTGACCACCGATTCCACAGTGGGATCATAATCTGTTAGTTGCCTAATTGCAGCATATGGAGAGTTTTTTATTGCTTCGAAAAAGTTATGAGCTGTTATGAGAATTTGGTTGTGAATTGGTTCAATTCCTAAGTCCGAGTGAATTTGAGAGTTTCGAACGAACCATGGTGCGTTCACGATTGATCTCAGAATCTTGTTTTGCAGTACATCTATTTTGAGTCTTTCTGTTTTGTTTGCTGCGGCCCATGCAGGCACTGCGTAGAGTAATATTGGTCGAATTAGAGCAATATATAGCATTTTTTTAACTTTGATATTGAGTTTTGATTTTTTCCCTATGAGGGCATAGATGGACATGAATGCTGCATTTGCTTTATTTATAATGTAATTTATATGCTCTTTGAAATTTAAGTTTTTGTCCACATAGACTCCAAGATATTTGTAAGAATTTGCGACAGGGATGATGATATTTTCTATTTTTATGTCCGTATTGACCCATATTCTGAGTAAAAATCTACCTATTCAGGACAACACATTTTATTTAACGAAAAAGGAATAAAAAGAGCACACAGCAAATCATATTGACCATCTCACAGATTATACCATGTCATCACGTTCGTACGCTCAAAAGACGGATGTGTCGGGAGAAGAGATACCTGCGCCACAATAATTAATACGCATGCGCATAAAAAAAAACGTTCACTCGCCTCTACCCAACACACCCCTCCTGCGAGCAACATTTTTTCAATACAAAAATGAAATACAAAAGAACAATATATAACACATTACTTTAAGAAATTAAGGAAATTACTTTCAATGTATACATTAATTTTTCTTCATTGACACTTTTAGTAAGAAAACCTGCAATCATGTTATCAGTTTGCGAATATTCCAACTTAACGACATTGTCCTTTCTTAAATCCTTCATAAAATGGAAACCTAAGTTCATGTGTCTGGATTTCGTAGATGATCTGGCACAGTTGATCCACTGGATAGCAGCTTGACTGTCTGTATTCAAAGTCACTGCACCATTAAAAATTGTTTATATTTTAATTCTGATAATAAATTTACAGTCCAAATAATATCCTTACAAATTTCAGAAACAGAAAATAATTCTGCTTCACAAGTAAACAGACTAATACTTCTTTGTTTACGACATTTCCAAGAAATCAATGAATCACCTAGTAAAATAGTACCTCCAGAAAATGAACGTTTTCTTCATTTCCCCAGCTAGCATCAGCATATGCATTTAAAACTCCAAAATCATTGCTATAGAAGAGTTTTTTATTTTTTGTACCTTTTAAATATCTTAATACCCTTTTATCCAAAAGATAATGCCCTTTTTCTAGTGCACGATTAAATTGTGACAAATAAGTTGTTACAAATGATATATCAGGACGCGTTGCGTTCTATTCGCTAAATATAAAAGTTCCCCAATTAATTCCTGATACAAAGTTGTATCAATCTTTTCATTTGTACATGAAAAACCTTTATCTGCCCCTTTAACGATTGGCGTTTTTACTGCTTTACAATTTTCTAAGTTGTGTTTAGTCAATAAGGATTCAATATATTCTGTTTGAGACAAACATACACCATTTTCAAGTTTTTCTATCTGCATTCCCAAAAAATTTTGAATTAATATTTTCATGTAACTCAAATACATTTTTAATCTTAGAAACAGTATTTTCAATCATTTCTTTAATCATCAACATACAAACATAGTAGAAAAATGTTTTTGGTATCATTATAAATGAATATATAATCGTCAGATGCTAATTGTACCAGTCCAAGCTTTACTAATTCAGTTTTTATTTTCATATACAAATTTCTACCCGATTGAAGCAACCCATAAATACTTTTCGTTAATTTACATACTTTTCCTTCTCCATTCAGTGTTTTATAACCAGGTGGAGGAGTCATATATACATCCTCTTTTAAGTCATTGTACAAATACGCGGTTTTTACATCATAAAATTTAACAGTCAAATTTAATTTGGCTGAAAGTACAAGCAATAATCTAAAACATACAATGTAAACAACTGGTGAATATGATTCGGTATATTCCTTATTTTTTATTTGATTAAACCTAGCCGCTACTAATCGCGCTTTATATTTTACTTCTCCAAAGTCTCCTTCCTTCAAAATATACACCCATTTACTTTTTACTAATTTTGTTTCTTCAGGCCTTTCTACTATTTCCCACACTTCGTGTTTATGTAATGAATCTAATTCCTTTTCCATTGCCGATTTCCAGTCATATCAATTAGCACTATTTCTTGCGTCTGAAAAATCGTTCGGAACATTACTGATTATATTTGGCGACAGTTGTTTAGATTTGAGCCTCTCGGATCGTCTTAATAGTATTTCATTTCCATTTTGATTATTTTTTTCATAGCTGTCAGATGTTTGGATTTCATTCCGCCTATCATCACCCCCGCTACAACGGCTCATGTCGGTGATTTTGAAATTCGATGAGTCAGCATATTCGCTTGCTTGAGTATTTTCGGTAACAACCAATTCGAGGTGTGGTTTTTCACTTTTTGTTTTCTGATGAACTTCGTTTTCCTTGCACGAAATTCCTTTTAATTCTTCAATATCCCAAGTTTCTATGGTTTTATTTTGTTCCATATAATTACTACGTTTTAGAGATTCATTAAATTTAACCTATCGTTCTTCAATTATTTTATTACTTGCTATATCAAAAATATGATATCCTTTTCTTTCTTTAGCATATCCTAACATTCTATCTCTTTTTCCTGGTATATCAAATTTGTTTCGCATTATTTTCGGAATGTGAAAGTATGCCACACACCCAAATGTTTTTAGATAGTTTAATTTGGGTTTTTTGCCAGTCCAAATTTCTATAGGAATTTTTTCTTTCCCTTTCCGGGGTGTTAAATTTGATACTTGAGTACTAAAATTAATTGCTTCTGCCCAGAATTTTAGCGGAAGCTCACTCTCATATAGTAATGTCCTAGCTCTTTCCAAAAGAACACTGTTTGTACGTTCAGCTTTCCCATTACTTTCACTATTATACGGAATTGTGTTTTTATGAAAAATACCAGAATTAGCAAGATAATTATCTAATTGTTCATTTAAAAATTATAAACCATTGTCTGTTCTCAAACGTTTAATTCTTTTACCAGTTAAATTTTCATATTTAGCTTTAAATTTAGAAAATACATCAAATACTTCACTTTTAAGAAAATAAGTAAAATATATTCCAGAAAAATCATCCACTAAGATAATAAAATATTTAGACCCACCAATTGATTCAGTTTAAACAGGGCCACACAGATCCGAATGAATCAATTCTAAAATTTCTGAACTGTGATTAATGTCAATATTTGGATGACTTTTTCTAGTTATTTTACTTATGTCACACGTTTCCCACTTAAAATCCCTTACATCATTAATATCAATGTATTCTTGCATTTTAATCATATGCTTTGGGTTTAAATGGCACAGTCTACTATGCCGAAGTTCATAATTATTACCAGTACAATCATTAGCAATGGAACATTCAAAATTATAATATGGTTCTAAATTAACTTCAAGCCTACCGTTATTCTTAAATGCTTTAAAAAGTAATTGATTACACCTACTAAAAACTAATACAGAATTTTTCCTTGATTCAATTTTACATCCTTTATCTATTAATGCATTGAGTGACAGTAAATTATTTCTTAAATCAGGAACATAACTAGCATTACTGATAGTTAAATTAACAAAACTAGAATTTGTTGTACTTATAGTTTTTGCTTTAATACTACCAATACCCTCTGAAAATATTTTTGAATGTTTACCTGCCTGGTAAATCTCTCTCACCTCTGATATAATAATCTGAAACCAAAAGGAGTCTGTCCAGATGCACCACTATCAACAGATGCACTTGTCCAGATGCACCACTATCCAACAACCAAATTTTGTCACACTCATAATTTTTTTCACGCGTAAGTTGAAGAGCGAAATCACTTTCTCTTTCATCAGAACGAGATGAAACGTTCACACTTGTAGGTTGCGATTTCTTTCTTCCTTTGTTACCTTTGGATAACTCACTTTTTGGACTCTCGTTTCTGCAGCAGCCATCTTTCGCGATGTGACCAGGCCGTCGGCAAATGTAACAAGTTCGTGGATTATAATTTTTATTTCTCCTTGATACGAACGCCTCAGCGTTGGTTAGATCAGGTCGTTTCCCGTTCGTTGTAGACCCTGTAGTGTGTGTACACTCTTCCTCGCGGAGTATTTCGAGTACTTCGTCAACTGTTTTTTCACGCTGGGTTTTTAAAATTTCCCTAATCCGAGAGAATTTTCCACGAAATCCACGGAGTGTGTAAAACACCAATTCCTGCGGAGATATTTCTAGTCCTAGCGATTGGCACTTAGTTACTATTCCTCTCGCTCTTGCAATATAATCATCAGCCGACTCATGCAACTTCATTTCTAAATTTTTTTAACTTATTACCGGCATCTAGTTTTCGATCTTCGGCTTGTCCCGTAAATACTGATTTTATTATTTCTCAAAGTATTTTTGCATTCTCTTATGCGGAGAACTGAAGCGCCTGTTGATTCGATAGTGAAAGATTTGTATACACTACGGCGTCAGCGTTTTTCTCATTCCACAGTCTTTCATCTTTCTCGTCTAAGTTTTCTGGTTTTATACTACTGAATTAAATTACTGGTTTAAATTACTGAGTCAAGTCTTTTCAATGATAAGGCGGCTTTAATTTTCAATGCCCACATAAAATAATTCTCCCCAGTTAATTCGGGAACGTTCCACTTCTCCATTTCTGGCTTTTACTGAGACAGTTTCGATTTCTACTTGGTATTTTACAGCCAATTCCTCTTGATATAACCACGGACCTGCTACCATTTGTTGTTCAGAGGCCCATATTCAGAGTAAAAATCCATATATTCAGGACAACACACTTTATTTAACCAAAAAGGAATAAAAAGAGCACACAGCAAATCATATTAACCATCACGCAGATTATACCATGTCATCGCGTTCGTATGCTCGAAAGACGAATGTGTCGGGAGAAGAAACAGCTGCGCCAGAATAATTAATACGCATGCGCATAAGAAAAACGTTCACTCGCCTCTACTCAACAGTATCAAGCAAAATAAAGAACTACCGAATGGATATATGGATGACAAAATGAGATGAAGAATTGTTGATAGAGTGAAGGTAGGCCAGTAACAAGCATAGGTGGCTGCTGAGCTCAACGTAACTCAATGTATCGTCTGCAGTTTGTGGAATCCGTTTTACGACACTGCATCCATACGAAGGAGATATGGACAAGGTCGATCAAGATCCACAACGAGGAATAAGATTCGTTATTTGGCCCTTTCAGTGCACCGACACAGGAATGTTACAGCTTTACAGCTCTCACGTGCCAGCAGAACGTTTTCACTGTCTGCAGTTGCCGAAGACTTCATGAGATAGGGCTGTACGTCAAAGGACCCGCTGTTCGGACCACTCTGAGTGCAGCACACAAGACAGCTCTTTTACCCGCGGATAACTATAAGAGTTCTTATAGTTGGTCGCGGTTTAGCAGGGTACAGACAACATGCGTCTTGGACCAGGCTTCACTGGAGCACCGTGCTCTTTCCAGATGAGTTGAGATTCAGCCTAGACAATGATTCTCGCCGTACCTGTATGGAGAGATCCTGGAACACATCAAGAGATAACATCCTTCCTTCATAAGGAGAAGTGATCATTACAGTGATGGAGGTGTAATGTTTTCGGAGGCATTATGTTGGACGGACGCACATCCCTGCTCGTGTTTGACAAAGACTCCGCGACTTCTATGAGGTAAAGAGAGGGAATATTACAGCTCTATTTTTGACTTTTGAGGGGCTCAGTTGGTCCGGGTTTCATTTAATGGACGACAATGCTCATCCACATACAGCTCAGCTAATCGGCGGTTTCCTAGAAATTGAAGATAGTCGCCGCATGGATTGGCCAGCCAGATCTCCTGACCATAATAAACACTACAGAACCTATACAACATGTCTGGGACGTTTTTGAAGAACAATTTCATTTCGTCATCTCCGCTTAGAACCATTCGGGAGCTGAGAACGGCCTTGCTGCAGCAGTGGGATCAAATGGCACACTGACTCCTCAACTGCTTCCTGTCTAGTATCCCGTCACGCTGCGCAACTTGATTATGAGAGAGGACATAATCTCATATTAGACTCATTTTCATTTCTATACCACAATGTGGATTTTAAACATCTCTGTACTATTAGCTTTACTGGTAACAGTACATTGCTTATAACATATTTAAAAGTTATAAAATGATTTCTCTTTTTATGATAATAGTAACTTTTATACAACTAATATAATTAAAAGAAGGCATGTCTAATGTCATATATATAGAGAGAGAGACAGAGAGAGCGTATCTGCAGCACAAAATGTACTCTTTGAACACAAAAGTAGAGCCAGAGTATTTTCACTTAACATAAAACCTTATTCTCAAAAATTAATATCCGCGGATACAAAATTTCTTTTAAACTGACAAAAGAGTATAATGAGAAGCATATTCAAGCAACTGCCGCTGCGCGAACCCTCTGACATTTCTTCCGCGGGCTCCTTTTCACAGTGGATTATCAGATTTTTGTCATTCTTACAAGCAAAAGAAATGGAATTTAATGTCTGCTTATGATAAATGAACTATTTAAAAATATCGAATGCAGTTTTTAGTTTATTATTTATTAGCCCAAAAGGACTAATAGTATCGAAACACGATTCTGCGTTGCTCAAAAATATCATCCACTGTAAATATGTTGTTTCATTTTTCATTCGATTCTTCGCCAGAGTGCAAAATATTTATCTTTTTAACTTGAATCTGGCTGTTATTGATTAGCAAACTAATCTGTTTAAAGTAATAGACACAGTTCTTTAGATTATTGTTGTAATTATTAATATTTTACTTTTCAATTTGAAATTAAAGTGCGTTTAATTCGTGATATATCTAATTCAAAACATTCAATATTTTTATAGAATTATCTTATGTATTTTTTTTTCTTTTTCAAGTATAGAGATGCTATAGAACGCCCACGTGTTAATCTAAACGAATATTCATCTAATACCCTATTAAACTTTTCGAGATTCTTTCTGGACCGTGTCTATTGATAATCTTTACAGATAAGCCATATTAAAAATTTTAAAGTACTCTTTTAGGCAACCCTTAAAATCTGAACCTTTTCAGAAACATTTTAGTTATTATTTAATTTTTATCAATGATACATGTAATTGATATAAATTAAAATGCTTTTATTTTAAAAGACATACAACAGATAAATTTATAAAAAAATTTCCACCTTTGTTTTAAGTAACAGAAGATGCTTTGAAATTTTCTGTCCCTAATTTATGTTAAAACAGGTACAGAATCGAAACGTCTTTTAACTATTACACAGCTATACATATTTATTTTTAACTCTCTAGTTAATTTTTTTTTAAATATATAAAGACAGAAGTCTTCTCGATATAATAGACGTAAATCAAACTAAACACTAAAATTGAAATTAAGTGTAAGATTGCAATTTCCTCTTTACTTTTTCCCTTTCCTCTTTCTTTATCTTTATATTATTTCCCAGAATCGCATAAGTGTTTTTACTAATTCTCGCAGGAACGTCTATGTAACTACATACAACACATTTCACTTCCATCAGAAAATTGTTGTATAAATATTTGCAATGAACAGTGTTTTTTCTCTCTATTTTGGTCTTTTTCTCCACTTTTCCGACACCTCTGATTGGGAGGAATGCTATTTAAGTGCCTTAGAGAGTTAGGTGAAAGAAAGCGCTGTCTGGTCACGTGATGGGACGCCCTACTATCCGAAAAGAAAGGCAAGCAAAAGAAAATATCGTTTAGCCTTCGGGCATCTAAAACAGAAGTTAGTTTCTTGTCAATCCGTGCATTATGCAAAGATAAAAGAAACCAAATAAATATCACGATTTCTCGCCGTTTTCTGTTTCCTTTTCCGCCTGGAGGCATTCCGGGAAACTAAAAGCTCAGGAATATTTCTTTTGTCCTTATTTTTTTCTATTATTTGCTGGAAGTATATATTTCTAAAGCTGCCTTTCTTATATATTTCCTCGCAATACAAAGTACAGCATTTCCGCGCCTGGCTCCCTAGAATGGGGATTTTTTCCCCCTCCAAACAATAGGGATATTGGATATATTTCTTTTTGCGTAAAGTTCTCTTAAATTAGAATTCAGAGTGAAAGAAAATTTAGATGCGGAAAAGTTTAAAAATACAAAGAAATGTAAAAGTCTTGATTTTTCATGCTAGGCTTGCTTTCGTTACTCTTCTTCAAAATTCTGTTTTCGTACAAAGTAAATATCTTTAGTTATTTCAGAATAGTTGCTTGCTGTAAATATGGATGTGAAATATCGATAGAATAGGAATCGATTCCGATAAGTTATATGTAGGCCATATATTTCTCTTTACACTTTTATCGAAATTTCAGAATTAAAAAAAACAAAGCTGTCATGGCATCTAGAAATTCAAATTCAAAATTGCTGATGCTGTTCTGCATTTTAGTAATGGTATTGGTTCAAATGTTTTTCGCTGCGCTGAAATAAATATAATTTACTCTAAATTTAAGAGCAAAGGTTGTTCTTGCATTTTCGTATATTGACAAATCTCTTTTGTTCAGATATTTTTTATGACGGGTTTTACGGATGATATTTTTCATTTCACTACTCAAATTTTATTCTCGATTTAGTCTTCGTATTTACTGAAATGAATAGAATTATTTCTCTTTTTCATTTTTTCATTTCTTTTACTCAATAATCTTAAAAACATTTGCGCAAGAGTATTTGCTGCAGTTCGTTTGATGGAATTCACCATTTCAGAGATGTAGCGATATCCCGGATCAATTTTCCACCCTTATGACGAAAAATGATTAATTTTCAAATGATATTTTTCGTTTACTTACAACGATGACCCATTTTAAATATTAAATGAAATAAAGAGAAAAAACAAGCAAAGAATAAAGGTAAACGAATTTTTAAACGTCATCAAAATGGAAAAATTAGAAAAAAGTGGCAAACAATAATTTTATTTTTAAAATTTTACGGAAATGTTTCGCTGTACGGACACTTTTCTGGCCCGTTTCATCTATGCCTCCTTACAATTTTCAATTTTAGAAAAATAAAATAAATCAGTGATTAAAAAAAGTTGAGTTTTAAACAAACCCAAGAAACAATATTGTGCTTTATATTCGAATTCAGTCTGCGGTAGAGCGCCGCTTTTTTTACAAATTCTTAAAGTGTGTCAGGACTGAGTGTTCTGTGCGTAGTTTTGGCAAACATCTTCGTGAACAGCTGAAAAGTCTCTAAGTCCTGATCTGGAACAGGGAGCTGAATACAGCTATGTTCTGGTTGTAGATACTGTGCTTCAGTTGTATAATAACTGCATTTGAAAGGGATTTAAAATCCTCTTTTATTAAATCAATATTATTTACAAATCACTTCCCAACTCGGGAGGGATACAGAAAGTAAAAGACCACACTTGGGTCGAAATGGACTATCAGATAAATTTAAACTAAAGCTAAATAGAAATTTGATTAATCTTTGCTCACAGAGCCAATCGCGGAGTTGGTCTCTAACTAAATGGTGCGTAGCAAGAATTACTAATACTAGCGCACTTGGATTTATTTCAATAAGCAATCACGTAGTAAGCACTATGGCTTATAATTTGGTCAGGCGAACGTCGAACAGAATGACCGTGATCTGAGACTAACAGCTCTCTCACACTGAGAGGTTTCTACCACTGGTTTAGTACTTGGCTGTACTTCAAATTAGCATAAGCTGAAAACGTGCGCTTCTTCTGACGGGAAGTTGAAACATGAGAAGAGATAGAAAGATTTAAATTAAAATAAAACTTTGTTAGTTTAACTAAAACCTTACATACTTCCCGCCACAATTACGGTAGTTAAACTACTGTGGTCCAAACGGACCATGTTGAAACTCGCAATTCTAAACAAATAGTCAAAATTTAACTCTTCTAAACTTAAGCTAACCCTTACAAGGCAATATCCGTTGGCGAAAATAATTTACAGACCAAACTTGCTTGGTACAAAAGTCTTCAAAATTTTTTTTTCATCTAAGTCTTACTCCTTCCAGCAAAATCTGGAAGGAAAGGAATTTTAGTACAACATAATAACAGTAATTTCTAGGTAACATTCTTTATTCTTACCCGTGTAAATTCGCACGCACACATTATCATTCAAGCACAACTAAATTCTTCCCCCAATGCTCTCTCACCGGTGTTGGATGAAAAGCAAACCGCCATTGCGGGTTTTCTATGTTCGGGGGTGTTCAAATCTCCCACCTACGATCGACTAACATTAGTTAGAACTTGACATACGAAACCTCAAAAGACGCCCTATAACCAGCTAAACCTGAGGTTCTCACTAGCTTTATGTCTAACACTTTAAGTGTATTTGGTGGAGAGCCTATTTAACACTTGCATTCTAAAATTACTCCAACTTTAAATTTTCATGCATACAATTCGCAGTTTTCACATATAATGCTTCATTCACATTGATATTGCACTTAACGTGCACTGCTAGCATAATTTACATTTTATAAAACTTTAACAACTTCATAGCACTCATGAAATACAAATGTAGGTTAAATTTCTAAGTTTACAGCAAGTGCTTCCTATTCCTTTCTCAAGGTACTTTCCTGAAATATCACATTACACTGAAATAATAG
>KK119393.1:0-30993 GCA_000611955.2 Stegodyphus mimosarum
AGGAATGCAAAAGATCCCAACTGAAAAAAATGTAAATGAAAAGAGTACCAGCTGCACAAAACTAAGATATTTAGTTACATAGTTTTAGTTTATATACAAACTAAAACTAAGATATTTAGTTTTTTGAAAAAATGATTTTAAAACATTCTTAAAGAAAAATACGAAATTCTTTGATGAGATCTAATGAAAATATCAACAGAATAAACTTAAAGAGGTTTAAATGCCAGGTTTTCTATGAAAAATTAAATAATGTTTCCTAATTTCTTATAGAATTTTAATCCATATAAATAAGGTCAAATAATATTCTCCTAGCACTTCATACGTGTGCTATTTATATATTACCAAGAATTACCTCGATTTTCTATTCCTTTTTATTCATTACATCATTTAATGAGAAATAACTGTTTTGCTAATAACCGAAAATGAAATCCACTGTGACCCAAAGTATTGTTCGGTACCGTTTAATTATCTTTTCTTACTTTTATTTATTACACTTAGAGTGCAAGTAGAAGCGTTACAATACAATCACAGCAGTACTCAAATCATAATAATTTAATTATATGAGTCACTGAGTAATATCACATGTAAATTTTCTATGTCACACATTGAGAATTATGTAAAAGAGAATGTTTACAATCTAAGAACAATATTTGTTAATTTAAAAATGTTTTGCCTAAAAGACATTGGAAAAGTATAGTTTTCCTATACCCTTAAAATTCACGTGCATTCGATACAACAGCTATAGGAAATTTTTAACCGATAAACCGTTTATTTACCGATACTATTTACCTATTGCAATTGCCAAGCAGTGATAAATCCAAAGAGTAAGGCAACCACTGTCAGAGATATATTAACCCTGCTCGTATGTCATTGGTCAGCAGATATAATGTAATGATGACGTAGGAACACTTCCGTTGATGACGTACAACACACTTCCGGGTTCCGATTTGCGGAATTGTAGCTCGTTCATTTGCTGCTAAATGTAGAGGATACGTATAGCAGCTACACGCAAAATAAAAAATATGCTAGGAGTTGTATTTCGGTGTAGAATATGAATATCAGTGCACATTTCTCACTTCCGTATTAGTTTCATTATTGTATTCTTGATTGTTTATGTCCTGAAAGATTATATTATGTCTTTTCTAAATGTTTAATTATCGCTTTATTTAAAAATGAGCCCTAGAGTTATCAACCTGCCAAAGCTTTGAAAGGGATTTTCATGATTTTCGATTACACCATTTACAGGCTCAGTCTTTTTCGTGACGACCGTAGAATTTAGTTTTTTCTTCACTGTGTCGCAAATGAGGAATAAGAAATATAATGCCAAAGCCCACTGCATTATTTTAATAAACAGAGTCAGAAAGTAAGGAAAGGGATGTTTCGTGGCGCCATCTATTATACTTTCACTAAGTGATTATTCGAATAAACTTCTTGCTGCTATCTTAAAGCTTCTTGGTAAAGTTACCGGTAGTTCTTGTCATACGCACTTTGAGAAATTCATCTGATTAATCGATACAGCGTTAATGAAAATTCTCATCATTTCAATGTAACTTAAAAATGAAACGATGTTCAGTAAATTTTTTTACCTTAGTGTAATAGATGCAAATGTTATATGTCACTTGAAATGTTAATAATTGAAACAAATTCTACCTTTGTTTAATTTTATTTAACATCAGTAAAATATTGGGTACTTCAAATAGTAAAAAAAAACAGGTCTTTCATTTTTAATAAGCATTTCTGAGTTCAGTATGCTTATAAATTTATATTTCATAACATGAAAACTCAAAATTTTGTCGTCTGAAATCAAATACATTTGAAACTAATTTTAAAAAATACCACTTTTTATGATGTAGTAATATGAGACAGAATTATGTTTTAATTTGATTTATATAAATGCCTAGACTTTCTTTATTGTTAATATTCAAGTTAATACACTACCATACAGTCATTATATAGCATAATATACAGTGCTACCATACAGTTTGTTATGTATTACGTTTACGTGAAAAGGTTAAAAAAAATAAAAGTTTACTGACTGAAGCTCTACGGGTAATTTTTGGAGATCGAAAATCAAAATTATGATTAAGTGTGATAAGAGCTGGACACTTAAACATTATCATTAAGTGTCCAGCTGTGAATAGCTTCTACAAATTTATTTATTTCTCCTTCCAAACATATGTTTCATGTTCCCTGATGAAAAATTTCAATGCTCTTTTATTTCGAGGGATATATGTTAAACCGTAATGACATGATAGGATAAAATTCAGCAAGAATTAAAATCAGAGTTAGGACATTTAAGAACTGAAAAACGAACTTTACTGATATGTGAAAAAGTGTCTTCAGAGATGAACTAATGGAGAATCCTAGCAATTTCGTAGCTGGAACATATTCGAAGTTTCCAGACAAACAGTTTTAAGAAAAGGTAGAGCACTTAATTTCGTAACTGGAACATTTTGGAAGTTTCCAGAAAATAATTTCTGAGGAAAGGTAGCGCAGTTAATTTTCTTGTAATGTTTTTGTAGTGGCATCTTTCCCTTTTGTTATGGTGTAACTAGGACACTACAAGAATCTGTGAGTTAGATAAAAGGTAGTCTACTGAAGAGTGATGTGTTATTAAATCTAAGTTAATAATTTTAACATTTACTATAATTTAGCAGTTTTATTGGGTATATATATAATTTAGCAGTTTTATTGAGTATTTATTCTTTAAATTGTAGATTTTCGACCACATTTATTTCGTTCCTTTAGAATCAAATAAGTGAAATCCATTCTTTTGTTATGGTTAATTTAGAGCATAATGTCATGTTTTACCTTGAGTTTTTTTCAGTTGATATATTTGTTTGGAAACGTAGTTATCTTAGAGCTGTAGTAAAAATTCAAGTTATTCTATTAATTTGGAATGATTATTTAAAAGATATTTATTAACTCTTGCACAACATAAAGTACTGAAATAATATTTAATCATTTTTACTGCTGAAAGTTTTAAATCTGCCTTACCTATCTCCATTACACAAGATTTAAATGTCAAAATATATACGGTAATGATTGGGCCATAACTTTCTTTTTGCAAAATTACTCGTATTGCGACACAAACTCATCTTCATCAAATAGAATTTTTCTTCAGATGCAAAGTTCTTCATCAGATTTATGTCACCCTGATGAAGAACTTTGCATCTGAAGAAAAATTCTATTAAGCTAACAGCCATTTTTCGGTCCATTAGTTTCGAGGTTTTTTACACTCAAAAAAATATTAAGTTATTAGCTTAAGATCTCTTATAAAATGCTTTCCAGGCAAGTGCAAATCAAAGCAAGCATCGTCATAAGTACAAGAGCATGGACCTTATAAGAGAAGGTCTATGTACAAGAGAAGCATGGACCTTATAAGAGAAGGTCCATGTTCTTATAAGGTCCATGTACAAGAGCCTCACACATACTACTAGTCCTTTCTCACAAATCTGCTGAAGGACAAACCTGAAGAAGTAATTGAACCTTATAAAAAATTTAACTCACATAAAGCTGATATCGAAGAGCAGTATCTGTTGAGTTCACGGTAAAGCACTGGTATCCTCGTGTTCTATGAAATATCAAGTACCAATTTAATTTAGTCCTTAATAAATTACAGCGCATAATAGAAAAACAGAATTCATCACTAATAAAAACAAATTTTAATAAAAATGTTATTTTTTTTCCTTAAATAAAATGCTTTTCAAGTTATAAAATTTATTTTTCCACATATTTAGCTTTTTATTCTATATGTTTGCTTAGAACTTCTCTTATATTGGAAATGTATCATATATTGGTATGAACTGTAGCATTTTTCGACTCGACGGTTCGTAAGAATATTACTTTTGCTGTTGGAATAACGTGGAAATTGAATTTTCAACAAATATTTGATCGTATATCTGGAGGGTAAAAATTGCAGAGATAAACACTTACAGCAGTTATGTTTCTTTCCAGTTAGTGATTACGTCTTTTGTTGCAGGGATGTTAAATCTCTGTTTACTAATGTTCCAGTCGAAGGATCACTTAAATGCCTTGAAACTAGGTTTCGAAAATTCTATTTCTCGCATACCAAAATTGAAGAGTTAATTTGGCTTACTAAAGTCTGTTTGAGTTAAACTCACTTTGTTTTCCAAAATAAATATTATCCCAAATTGAAGGATTATCTATGGGCAATCCCCTCAGTCCTTTACTAGCTGACATTTACATGTACTATTTTGAAGTCAAATTATTTGAGAAACTATCTTTTCGTCTCTCGATTCGCTACGTTGACGACACTTTCGCGCTTTTTGATGGTAACAAAGAAGAATGATGACATATTTTATCTATTATTAATTCGATTGATCCATCCACCGAGTTTACATTTGAATCTGAATCCGACAATACGCTTCCCTTTCTTGATATTCTTATAAATAATGCTCAATGAATTTTATTTGAACACTATCGTTTACGTAAACCCTTTTCTGTTTGTTTGCTTCTCCATGCTAAAATCATGTCACCCGATTAAACAAACAAACAAACAAAAAAGGCTTCTTTTTACTATTATGTTATTCGCGATCTCAGTATCTGTTGCTGTGAATATCTACTTGATAATGAACTCAATACTTTGAGAGCATTTGCCATTGACAGAGGATTTTCTCCCATGGTCATTGATAATGCCCTTAAAAAGTTTTCCTTTTTCCATCCAAGAAAACATTCCGCTGTTAGAAATAACGTTTATGATCTAGTCGTGCTTCTCTTTCATCTTTCTGTCCGTTACAAAATTCCAAGAATTCTCCAGAAATTCAATTTTCAAGTCATTTTCTAGCCTGTCAATAAAATCCATGGTTCAGTTCTTAAAGATACTATTTCTGACTTCAATTCTTGGGGAATTTATAACATATCTTCCAGTGTGGTTCGAGATATATCGGTCAAATCAAAAGAGCATTAAGGTTTTACATTAAGGAACATGAATCTTATGTCCGAAAAGGTGAAATTTACAAGTTTTCGGTTGCTAATCGTAGTTGGAAATTTAATCACAATTTCGACTTTGGGTCTGCAAAAATTATCCAGAAAGCTTCTTCCACTGGAGAATTTATCCAGAAAGCTTCTTCCACTGGAGAATTACATTTTCTTGAAGCTTTTCACATTCACAAAAATTTACCTGTTTAGTTAATGATTTTAATCCAATCCTACCTAACGTTTTTAAATCTCTATTATCTTAATTTTCTATTTTCGTTATTATTTCTACTAACAGATGGCACTATTCTCTCGACTTTCTTAGGGTATAAATTATGTTCGTAACTTGGTTTCTCAGTTCTTTGCCCTTGATGAAAAGGGACTTTGTTCACCGTGGAAATCGATAGAGTTTTCATGCTAAAATTCTACCCTAACACAGGTTGTTGCTTCACTTCTATAATATTGTTGTTTATTTGATATTAAGGCAGTTTTTTAGGTCTGGCAAAGGATCTTAAGCCGATTATCAATTGAAAATGTTTGAGACCGAATAAAACAGTTTTACGCAAAACGTTTTTCCGACTTGAAAATAAAGGGGAAAAATCCAATAAATTCCGAATGAAGGTTTTCTAGTCACGTTCCAAAAGGCAAATGTAAGAAATGGGAGCCATTTTTTGAAGAAATGGCAAGGACTGCATTCCTAAAATACAACTTTGTGAATGAAGAGTTTTTTTCTTTTGATTTTCTAGGTCATTGTTTAGAGTAATTGTGAAATTTTTTGAAAACCGAATAGAGCTTCAATGATTTAGAAGTTATTTAATAATGTAATTTATTAATGCAACATTATCTGTTCGAATGGTCTTAATTAAAACGGTCTAAAAGTACCTCGGCTTATTAAAATAAATTTAAGATGTTTATGAAACACTGTATAAAATCTCTGAGACAATGATTTGAATTTAAATTTTAGCTCCATTTGATATTGGATGTAGTGCCATTCGCTCTTTTTCTTGACATCTTTAAAAAATTCTTTAGTTAATTTTGTAACCTCTCGTAGAAGTCAGTAATTTAACATATTTTCTAAGATGTTATTACAATATTTTTATGTTTATTTACGTTCACCATTCTAAACTTGTAACTTGGATTTTTAAAACAAGAAAATCAGCTCTGCTTTCGGCAGAGCTCGAACTACGAATCTCAGAATGTTAACTGGATATGCTAACTATATATGTGCATCACGAGAATGCGCAAGGGAGAATAACAAAATTTCTGTTAACTTCCCTGCACATTAATTGTTCACTATTAGGGTAGTCTGAGTTCAGATGTAATATTCTTTCTCACGTTCTTAATTTACATGGAGTTTTCTTTTAAATTAATGAAGAAATAATATGTGCCTCGTAACAATCTGTTCAGTATATAGTTCTCACTTCACGGTATGCATTGTAAATATCAAATTGAGTTTTATTATGTGTTATTAATTATTCCAATTAAATTCAGTTTTGAGCTATTTTAAGAAGTAAGTTTGTTCAAAAGTGAAGTTACCATTAAAAATATTAAATGGCAATATAAAAATATGTTCCTCAAATAAAAAGTTTTTCTTTCGGTTTAGAATAACAAAAGATTCGTCCAGCTCTTGTTCAAAAATTTATCTGGTACTAAGAAATTTATCTAATAATCGCAAATTAGCTTGCTCTAAAACTGTTGATTACTACGTTCGTTACACAGATTACTTTGCCAATTAAAATAGCAGAAATAGATTTCTTACTGCTTAAAAAAGTACGCTGTCCTGCAAAAGTTAAGAAACAGCAAATTTTTCACAGTTCACATTTCCAAAATGTAAATAACATTTAAATTCACAGTTTATATACATGAGAGTAACTAATTTTAAGAAAATATATGCAAACCAATAGCTACCACTTTTGTTTTATAGAAATGGATACCTATATTGGAGTTGCAGAAAAAAATGTAAAAATTGTAAGTTTTGTTCACGAGTGTTGATCTTCACTTTTTGTTGAGAATTTCGTTGACAATACCCAGGAGAGTCTGTCATGTCCAGGAGAAATCGTTTGCCTGATTCATTTAGGTGGTGAATCATCAGATGGATGGAAATGGGGATGTCAGAAGTTGATGCTGCTAGACGTCTCAATGTCTCTCGTAGTGTGGTCCGCCGACTATGGAATCAGATTGAATCCTAGGATTCTGCGTCTGGAAGATATGTCTTCAGGGTCATGGTAGGGAGCGGATGGAAACCCAACTCAATCTTCAGACCTGAATCCGTTACAGTATCTTTGGGAGTACCTTGGGAGAGAGATTGTTACTTTAAGTCATCTTCCAAGGTTGTTAGATGAACTTGAATGAGGATCATTCTGTGTCTGGTCGTTTCTTCCCATTTCACTGACCGATAACTGAATTAACAGCATGGACCGTCGATGTCGCCAATATATTGCAGCTAGTGGTGGACACTTCCTTATCAGAACCCATTTTTCTAATGTTACCACCACATTTTTCCTCAAAACAACTGTGATGTACTGTTTCTTCAAGGCTGGATTTCTTTGCCAAGAGTGCAATATTTTGCTGCAATTCATGTTTCAACTCTGTTAAAAATGAGAAACAGTCTATGTCGCATTCATTAAAGAACTGTTTGGTGAACATGTCTTCTAAATTTCTTGTTTCTATCTTGTTTCGTTCACAAATTAGCAACCAAAAATATATTATCCTTTACACTTTTGGAGAGCAGTTTGTATATAAAATTGTGTTTCAGCTTGCGAGAAAATTGAAAACATTGGTAATAAGGATTCAAATGATTAGATACACCACATTAAGGAAACGTGAAGAAGTGCTGTGTCAATTTTGAAATCAAGAGCATGTCGAACTTTGGAAAATTCAAGTATTGAAGTGTATCATATGTTGAGCTAAAATAGCTATTCACTATATAAAAGTTATTGCCACTTTGAAGCGAATGATATGAGTATCACCCTGAGAATGATGACATGGCAGTTAATGGTTGACTACATTATAAAATGGGATGCAACCTTTAGCTGCATACAATGAAGTTTTGAAGAATATATGTTTGTTCGATGAATCTCCTTTTGAACTGCAATGCACTGTTGGGATACCATTACTCGATTCAGATATTTTTAGCTGTCATATGTTAAGATTATTTATCAGTGTGCTAACATTATATATAAATAACAAATTATTAAAATTACTTATAATTTACCTCGTCTGTTTTGCTTGATCAATATTTAATATTGTGCACTCTCAATATCGAATATTTCCTTTTCTTAATGGCAGCGATATCCTCTGTGATAACAGTAACAGCACTAGAAAGTATATGTGGTGTACTGAATGTTCGAGAAACTGGAAAGAAACATTTGATTGATAATTTTGTTAACGATTCTTAATTAGTTGAAGCTTTCGCAGTCCGCTAAGATAATAAAACGACGAGACTTGTAAAGATATATAATTTTACTCCTTAATATTTAGTGTCAAATTAAAATATTTTGTCTCCAGATGCCAATGGCAGAGTTCTAGCACCGTAGGAACTGTAGATGAAGCGTACTTTGTAAGAAGCATAACGTACTAGTACCTTAGCAACTGTAAATAAAGCATAATAAGAAGCATAACGTTTTATGTAACAAGAGTATATAGCTCGAAACAGACACTCAGAAGCTGGCCATAATTTAAAGAAGACGTTGCTTGTATTTAAAACTCTCTGAGATTAGATTGTGGTGAATCAAAATGTTTTCTTGTGTTGCCCAAGAAGACCGCAGAAGAATTATAGCACAATATTAGTAACTGCTATAACTAAAATAATGAAAATTTCAAAACAAAATCTAACAAAATTGACAAGAACATGTACAGGGAAAGAACATGTGCACAAAATAGGGAAAACAATAAACAATTAATTTAGATCTGGCGGTTTCTTTCTAAAAGGGTTAACAGGGATGGCTGCCTTTGTGGAAAGATGTTCAAGAAAACGCTTAAATATTTCAGGCGAAAAATTTTGCAGAATTTCAGCCTTGTTGTGTCAGTCGCTAAATCAAGAAAAAAATTCTGATTTGCAACACCGTTATGGCGAACACAAAAATTCTTTTCAGATAAAAATTCATTATCGTTTGGAAAAGCTTCAAGGAGCGAAATGCTTCGTACGCTAAAGTTTGGTAATAATATGATAAAAAGATTTTTAACCTACCGTGCAACAATTCTTGAATTTTGTCTTTTTGTCATATCTTCTAAGCAGTATATGAACAAACTCAGTGCAGTTTTAAGATATATCTGTATATTAACACGTCAGCTTGATGGTTACCCAAACTATGCATTTATAAAAACTTAATAGTCACTACTTGTGAGAAATGTAGAACAAATATTCCATAAAAATTAACACATTAAATACTGAGTAGCACGTGATTAAGTAAGCTTCAGGTTGGGAGTAAATATTCACGAAGAAAATGTGGCAAGCGAAGTTAAAGCCAACAGCCAACCTTTGACGGCTAATCGATTACTCTATTACAACAGGGAGATATAATAGAGTAATCGATTAGGCATCACACGCTGTCTCCCATACTATCCGTCAACAAAGCATAAAAGCCGAAAATTTAAAGGATGGTGTGGCTGCTATATTGAAGGCTCTCAAACTCAAGAAATCTGAGCTCATGCAGATTAATTCATTTGCGTCTTAGTAACTGTCATAGTAAACAGAAGTGATAATATAAGCAAAATAATAAGAAAACTCGGTTAAATTAAGTTTATATTCCACAATTACTTATACTCTATCCGCAGCTCATATTTTGAACGTGTGGAAGCATTTTAGATCATTCTGAAATACATGGGAATGTTTTGCTCAGTTTAAATGTTCCTCTGAAAGAAGGACTTTTTTATTATTTACAAAACACTGGTTTGAACTGTCAAAAACATTTCGTCTGTATAACAGCAGTTGGATCTTGACGGAAAATCAATAAAATAAATTATTGATCATTGGATCTGTAGAATTTGAGATTTTAGAACAATTTTCTGTGTAATTCTAGTAATCTCCCACCGGAAAAGATGTTGAATATTTCATTTGATGGCAGTGTCTGATGAGATGCACTTTATGTAATTCAGTTGTAATAATGTAACGAAACCTACATGATGGTATGTCTAAATAACCTCCAGAGAGGTTTCTCGAATTCAGAGAAATCTCTCGAGATTGTCTCAAGTATAGTTTGCAAGCAACTCATCAAAGTTCGAGAAAATGTTTGATCTCCACTTCAGAAATAACTGATTTTACAGGCTGGAAAGGTAAAAATCGGAGAAGGATTATTCCTACCGATTACATTTACGGTTATGCTGTTGGGATAGGGAAAAAATAATAAAATATAAATAGACGGAGTAGCGCAGGAGGCAAATTAAGAAACTATAAAGACGAAATTTGCAAGGTCTCAAATCGAGTGGTCTACATTTGTTAAGGAACAGTGGCGATCATAAGATAATTAAATTGATTATCTTTCCATGACAAAACTATTAGATACTTAAATTTTTAGATGTACAGCAAGGAACAATCCTGTGATCGAAACAACAATCTAAATTCTGTGTTTGAGACGTTTTAGATGTGGCAATAAATAATATTTCAAAAAGAGAATCGGCTTCCTTGCTTTTACACTAAGATCAAATATTCACCAAAGAAGTGTAACGGATATTGTTATAATTATTGAAGAACATATTGTAAAAATTATTTTAATTAACACATTATTTTTTTATGCTGAATTTTCCTGCACTCCACAAGAAAATGCAAATTAAGTGCCAATTAAAGAACAAGAATGTTAGCTTAGAGAAAGAGCTTTGAGAACTTCGATCAGCAGCTCCGCTGTTCTGTGTCTTCCTGTAGGAGCGTTGCATCACGTGATTTTGCGTAAACCTTTAGGCTTTTTAGCGTAGGAGCCGAGTTCTTAGCCTTTTAATATTTTGATTTGAAAATATCGAGCTGCTATTGTATTATTAGGCCTCAAGAAGCGAAATATTTAGTCGTTAGGAATAATTCTTCCTTATTTGTAGTTTAGAGTTAAAATACCAATAAATAATTTAGTGGTTATTACACGCTTGCTGTTATTACTTTGCGTTGCAGCATTCTAAGTTAACATAGGGCGAAAAGTAATCTACTAAGTTATTGAGGTTAGTCATTGTAGATTAAGTATAGAGTGTAACTTTATATAATTTGAGAACATTATTGAGCTTTATTGAAATCTGGAACTTTATTTCGATATAAACGCTTTGTGCCAGTTGCGTAGATTTGCGTAGAAGATTTCTGCTTTAGCAAGAATTACCAATATGATTTTGTGTAATTCCAGTGCATTTAGCTTTCTTTAGCCACCATATCATAAGAAGGTTAGATTATTGTTACTATAGTATCATTGATGCCGTATCTCTTCTCCTTTCAGATGGTTCAGCTCCTTTTCTCGTAGCTGCGAATACCACTGAAAATCTCCTAGTTATTTTCTATATTCAGTTCCTCAATCTATGACTTCTAACTCGAAAAAACCATATTTGTAATTATCTTTACGGATGGTCAAGGAATTTCACCAATGTAGTGTTGAGGGCGGAGATCATGGCAAAGGATTACCTCCAAGGAGACTTTGACGCTATGCTTAAGTTTCAGAAATATGTCATAAAACAAACTTTAAAATTTGAAACCTTTCTTTTTGGCTGTTACGGATTTATTAATTCTTTTAATAAAAACAAGCATTAATTTTATATTAATTTCATTGTTAGACTTTAAATATTTTGAAATATTAATGCTTTATTTAAAACACTTGAAAACGTGAATACATATCTGCATTCAAAATTTAGGATAAGTTCTCATCAGCACACTTACGGCAGACTTCCGCAAACAATTTTTATTCTGACTGTTTTTTCTTAAGTTTATATAAATAAATCAATTTTAAACTGAAATTGTATTACCTAATGCACTTATTAACCCTCCAGATGGCCGAAACGTATATATACGTTCAATTAAAATCACGTTCTAAGCGGCCAGCAAGCATATATACGATCCCGTAGGATTTTCGTACCCTCAATAATTGCGACGGGTGCGATTATACTAATAGTTCTCCTGGCTGAGAAATTTTTTTTCACTTTTTTTGTGATTTCGTTTGCTGATTTGGGATTGATGCATGTTACTACTCTGTCGCCAAAGTTCTGCCTACGCTTTGCTCGCATCCATAATACTGCTCTTAATTAGACAATAGAAGGAAATACTTGCAGCATATGTTGAAGATAAAATTAGAATTTTTTTTATCCAGTTCCTGTTGTTTGCTAACAAAATTAAGTGAATGATAAGTATTTAAATGTTCTCCAAATAAAAACTGGTTTGAACGTCGGCGGCCCATATAAAGCCTATACTTAAATTTTCGGTCAACCGGGATAGTGGTTAAAGATGCTGATTGCCAGACCGCAGGGCTGGAGTTCGAATCCTGGAGAAGGCATGGTTGCTTGTAAATGTGTAGTGTCTGTGCTGCGTGAGATACTCTAAATATGCGGTGAGCCGAAAGTCCTCTCGAGAGATTGACGGTAGAAGAAGAGGTATGGGAGAACCTCGGACCCGTCTCCTCAGGATGCCCTCCATCAAAACTGGGGGCAGTCATGCTGTCCTCTGTATGACGCTGTCTTTCCAGCAATAGGCGTAATCTTACACTCGTGGCCACGATGAATTTCGTGGGCTTGTTTTGATGTTACTGTCAGACAACTGAGATAAGTCACAGCAACAACATCATATATTTAATGTTCTTTTTTTTTTTTTTTTTTTTAAAAAATTTTTTTTTTTTTTTTTTTTTGTTTTTGATTCGAAGCTCCGAAGTAAAATAAATTAAACAAAATAATTAAAATAAATTCCATAAATAAAAAAACTCACCTACGTTGTAATTATAGGAATCATTTTTATTACCTGGAATAGTAGGACAGTAAACGTGCTAGAAGAATTTCCTATAACCATAATCTGTAAACTGTAATCTCCTGCCTTAGTTGTAAAATATTTACAACTAAGGCAGGAGTCAGACCCGCTACGGCTGAACTAAATGACAGAATTAAAGGGCGGGAAATTTTTGGGAATTTAAAGGAATACAGAGCAACAAATTTAGGGATCGTAAAAATTTTAGACTTCATTGAATGCACTGAAAGGCAGCATTTAGGACCTGCGAAAGGTTTGGAATTTAAGGAAGCACTAGTCAGCAGAGTTTAGGACCTTCAGAGAAGGTGCAACAATCAGCAAAACCCTAGCGCCTGCCCTGGTTGCAAGGCGTCAACATATGTTATCATATGTTAGGGGTGTGAACTTTACTAAGTTAGCATAGTAATGAGGAACGTAAGTCATATTAAAAGATTTCCAAAATTTGTGACACAAGAAATTATGATATGTGTGACAATTCAGCTTCTGAAATGGCAGCATATTATTGCCCATGACGTAACTGTTTTGAAGTCACGTGAATATTCATGCGTTCTGAACTAACTTGGGATTCAATTTTTAGCTGATAAAGGCAGGTGCAACAAGTCTTTGAAAAAGCAGCATACATCAGCGTGCATAAATAATTGCTAATTGAAAAAAATAGCAGTCGAAATTCAGAATACTATATTGACATCAAATCTTGCTCGAAAATAAGAAAAAAGCCACTGAAATGTTGGAAAATTAAAAAAAGCCATATTGTGAAATTGCCAAAATGAGAAATTCAAACGTATTTAAGAGATTCAACGATGGGGAAGAATATGTGACAAATGTATGTAATTCGAGGGAAAAAATAGCAATGATGGACATAAATACACTCCTACTCAAAAAATAAGCAACAAAGGTAAAACACGGAATAAAGAAAAACCTATTGAATGAATATGTGCGAAACTTATCCAAAAGATTGGTGTGGGTTTACTAGAAACAAACAATAAAACAAAGACACGAGAACATATGTACTGCGACCATGATATTGCGAAAGACCAAATGCGTCGGAAGATGGAAAAATCAAGCTAATAATGGGTATGATATCCAATAGCTGAAATGCATGCTTGTGCATGGCGAGGCAAGCTGGTAAAAGTGTTGCCAGCGTGCCTTCCTGGTGTAATGGTCAGCACACTGAGCCGGTATTTCAGAGGTCCGTGGTTCGATCCCCGGCGAAGGAATTGCATATTTTTCATCTCTCTTGTTCCAAGAAAGTACCTAATGTCTCTACAGTGGCGCCCGAACTAAAAGGGTTGTGGATGATGACTCTTCACACCCAGGATTTGGCGACTAGGTCCCCTAAAACCCTAGTCGCCCTTTAAAAAGGGGAGTATACAAGGTATATCTCCTACATTCTTAGCGTGCTTTCGTGGTGTAATAGTCAGCACACTGAGCTGGTATTTCAGAGGTCCGTGGTTCGATCCCCGGCGAAGGAATTGTATATTTTTCATCTCTCTTGTTCCAAAAAAGTACCTAATGTCTCTACAAACATTCGTTGTGGCAATAGCGCCCATACGTGTTTATTGTAACGTCCCAAAATTTATTGCTTAGTATAGTTTTATATTTATTAAAACTGAAAGTAAATTAAAATGTTAACCTACTTAAAAGTAGATAATTTTTTAATAAGTTACTTCAGCTTTATTAGATTTTTAGTTCGAAATATAAATTAGTTTGGTTTGCTGGAAACTGCTTTGTACGGTTCCATGTGTTGGTATTCCGTATTTAAAAAGTAGTAAACAACGTACGTAGTATAAGCTACGCAGTATACATTTTATTATGCTACATACACCTATAATTTTAAAATCAATATCATGCAATAAACATATACATCTGTCAATATTCTAGAAAACAGTTGTATTAAAATATTACATAAAAGAGTTTAAAAAAATTCATTTCAGGGATTGAAGGTAGAATAGGATAGTTAAAGTTACTTGTTCTATACATTACAAAGAGGAAATATAGATAGTAAGAAGTACAGACTTATGAAATATCATAATAGAAATATAGATAACAGAAATATTACAAGAGTTTAAGTGTTTACAACAAACTTTCATTCGCATTAAATTCCATTTTATTAAGAGAAACTCTTCTTGGCCAGGTCATTTCCTTGTTTGAGTGTAATGAATAAGTACAAATGCAAGCTCGATTATTTTTCTTACAAAGCAGAGTTTATTGGCTGAGACAGTTTTCGACAACGTTGTATGCTCAGCTTATAGGAACGAGTTCTGTTAGAAGTCATAACAGATGTTCTTGCCATTAAAGGTACAGACTTAGGTGTTTGAATTGCTGTTTCCACTGGTTTCAGAGATCGACCATGAAGACATATGACTTCCTGGAAGTAACCTCGAAATCTGAACAAAAAAAAAAGAAATTATCCATTCCATTAATTTTGCTTTAAGGTATTAAAAAAGGTACTAGAAATCAAGACAATCCTGTTACATAATAAAAACTATAATATGAGTAGAAATTTTATGAATTATCATAAAAAATTAAGACCTGTGCCTGTTTGCTGAACCAATTTATGTACAATATATGAATATTTATATAAAATAAAAAAAGTAATCAAGGATTTTTAATTATAATTTTTGACTTTGTATAGTTTCACCACAAAAGGATGCAAAGTTGGCTTAGAACTTTTTAAATGAATGAAAGACTGCTCTGCGTCAAAAATAACTACACAGTTGTACTAATGGAGAAAAGTAAAGTAGAAAAATATTTTTAATAACAGATTGCATTATTGTAAAAGAAAATAATTTAATTATTTCGTGAAATAATGCAGATATTTATGAATGGATTTAGAAACTAATTTGCATTCTTAGTTTTTTTTAATTAAAAATTTTAAAATCCTTCTGTACCACATAGCATTACACAAGGCTCACAGAGGTAAGTAAAAACAAACAACCAAATACAACAACACAACACAAAATACAATAAACTTACAAATTCACGGATGGCACGTAAGAGACAAATTTACAGAAGAAAGAGAAATCCATTTTATCTTGGACAAATACGTGAAGAGGGGGAGGAAATGTAATATTCACATAGTTAAGCCTACACATGAATTCCTTTCGTCCTTCCGTGAGCTTTGAACAATAGAGCAACAAATTTTCGACATTTTGCCCTCCCCCGAAACTGCAGGAACCCAAGTCTGTACTAGTAGATAACCTAAATCTCTTCAGATATGAATTGAAATTATGTCCAGTTAGAAATTTAGTAATTTCAAAATTGCAGAAAAAGTGTTTATTATTCAATCTGTGAGGAATGGAAGGAAAAAAAAATAGTCAAGGAGGCAGTGGTAGAATTCCTGTATAATTCTTTTCACTTGAGTATTATATCATCCCTACTTTTTTTCTTGAACAATGTCTTAAACAGTATCATTGGAGTATTTACTTCAAGATTTGTAGCTTGTTTTGCCAACCAGTCAGCCCTTTCATTTCCTAGATTGCAGGGTGGTCACGTACATGAGAAAAGATAACATCAACACCTTTATTATTAATGTCTAACATCTGTATTTTTATTTGAAAGCACAATTTTTAACATTGAATAAATTTAGGTATCTGAGCCATGCACAGGCGTTTCATAATCTTTAAGTTATTGCTCCTCTAAGCGCTAAGGTTTGGTCATTTCTCAACAGGAATTCTTAAAAGAGTTATAAGATGTGGCATTCTTAGGTAGCCTGTAATTAGACTAGAACACTAAAAAATAACTGGTGACTTTTCAGGGTGTCTTAGCAGGAAAAGAACTACTGAGACAGGGGAAGTGCGTAAAGGATCCTTTTGTTAATCCAAATAAAGTTAAACAGATGCCATCAACTCGTGCTTACAGCAGTCAGCTCGTTAGGGTTTAAATCAAAGATAATGGATAAAGTAAAATTAATGAAATTTAAGAATAGCCTAGCGGTATCAAAGTCTAGCGCGGAAGCTGGCTCTGACCGCAATCGGCATAAACAAACTTATTGGCAACAATAATTCAACGTGGGAAAATTCTAGTAGAAAAAATCAAAGTTAGCAATGTGGCCTTCAAGCAGGAAAGCACGCTCTGATTTTACCCTCCAAATCCTTCCTATAGGTACACTGTGCAAAAAAAAAGGGGGGGGGACAGTTGTATTTCTCCCGTTCTACTGGGCCGATTGAAAAAATTCAAATTTTGTTTTCCATGTGTCGAAAGCCCGACTTACGATATATATTAGATTTGTTCTAATATAGGCATTCTGACACAAAATGGGACTTTTCTGAAAAATATACCAATTTCTTTCCATATTTCTATTCTACGACTCAAATTATACCTAAATATTAATTTTTTAAAAAAAATTTGATGCGAAATTTACGGAGAAATTCAAAAATTTAATTTGGAGCATTTTTTTCAGTTTCAGCCAAGAAAAATTCACTTGGCGAACATCTTAATATATGGCAACCTATTTTTCTTTCCCTTCCATTGTGCAGGAGGGGGAAAAAAGTTACATCATTCCTACCTTTTTACATTCTGGAGGAGCGGAAAAAAAGTCACATCGTTCCTAGTTTCAAATAAATTTAAGAAAGTGCGTAAAGCTCATTTTCGTTATTATCGCTTTCAATAAATGTGCCAAATTTCAAATCGTGCCCGTACATAAATTCACCTATATCTTCGGAAATTTTGAATACATAGCTCTAATTTTTTGCAGGTATGCTGAGAAGTACACCTACTTTAAAATGATTGTAAAAATTTTATAGGTTATAATTTAAATTTTTATTCGAAAAATTTATAAAAATTATTTAAAAATATAAATTTAAAAAAAAAATCTTAAAAATAGGGGTGAATTTTATTTGGAATGCACCTAAATTTTGAGCTGTGTCGGAAGGAATAAAATAAGTTTCATAAAAAAAAGAGATGTTAATAAATAGATTCCAAATTGAATTAACATTGAGAAGCTAAAATTTTGAGAGCTAATTCTTTAAAAACTACTCGTGCGAGTTTTACAAAATTTGGAGTTTTGGCATAATTTAAGTCGTAGAATCGAAATACGGAAAACAATTGCCATGCCATTTCAGAAAAAGTCCGAGTTTATGTCAAAATACACATATTTGAGCAATTCTATATAAAAATCTAATACATATCCAAAGCCCGCTTTTGAGACATGAAAAACGCAATTTGAATTTCGTCAATCGGCCGAGTAGAGTGGGAGATATAGAACTGTCAAATTTTTTTTCTCTTTTGGGCAGTGTATTTCCTTCTTTCTACATAATTTGAATATCGCGGGCGCTGGTGACTTACGCTGCGGCCAAAAGAATTGAAGCGAGGCTCAACAGGAAAGCAAATTAATTTAAAATAACTGGTTAGAAAATTAAAAAGAGACCTTATACATGTAAACTGTAAATTTTTAGAACTAAAAACAGTAAAATTTATTTGTTTTGCATATTTAGAAGAGAGACTCAAAAAACTAAATTGTTAAGTTTATTCAAGTTTGCTAACTGAAAATACAAGTAAAACATACAAAAAGTCTCAGTTAATTCAGAGCTTAATTGTCAAAATTTCTGAAGACAAGCAAAACGTCTTAAGGTTTTTTTTTGTTTCTTTTTGTTTTGTTTCCACTTATAATCAACAATCAATATTTTATTTCCAGCAAAACTTTTACGAAAACTGAAATTCACTTCTGCATAGTCTTAAATTCAGGCTTTTATTTTAGAACTTTGTAATGAAGTGAGTTTATGTAAAGTCATAAAAACTCTGCTGCATAAAAACTGCGTTAGAATTTACTGATTAAAAAACAGCGTAAGAAAGGTACTTCTAAGAAAAGTGGAAGAAGAAAATTTTCTGTATAAAGAGGGTATGCATTAAGTGTACTTTGGATATCGTTTTAAATTCTCGAAATAATACATGTCTAGAACTTATGCCATATCATTAAAACTTTGAATTCTATGACATTTTTATCATATCATTAAATTTCTTTCTTTTTGTGCACATTATTTTACTATTCAATATATTTTATTCTCTAACTTTCTTAAAGTATTTTAAAAGTTATTTTTTTTGCGATCAATATGAAATCAGTAAAATAAACTTTTATACAATTCAAAGTTAAATATACTAAATAAAACATGCATTTGCCAAAATTAAATTATTTATGGCTTCGTAAATCTGAAACTCAGCAAAAGAAATCACAACTGCAAGAGACGGTTATTTCATGGATGTTTATTTCCAGCTAATGAAGTTTATTTTAACTCATTAGTTCACTTCAACTGATTAAAGTGCCTTTGAAAGTCATTGAGGTTTGTTAGTTTCAAAATTTAGCTCTTCCAGTTTCATTCAGTTAGCTTAAATTTTATTGAGTGTTAGTGGTCCGTTTCTTTATACTTCAAATGATTCTCAAACAGCTATTTCCAATAAAAAATATGTCCTCAAAAGGATATTGAAAGCTTTTCCTCACATAAAATTATTTGCCAAATCCAAATATTTTTATCAATAATCTGCTTTTCATCTTCTTTCTCCATCCTGAAGAAATCTTTTTGTCAGTGAAACGCATTCAATATACATAAGTTAAAAAATATTTACCCTTGGCATAATAAATTAATCGGAAGTACTATATATACTGAATTTATATTTCTGTTGTTATTTTTAATTATATATAGATTGCGAACAACTTGTTTTAATATCTTAAATTTTACCCCTTTTGTTAAATTCCATTTCATGAGACTGTTGCTGCTTATATTATCAGAATTTGATTTATAAGGCACGTACACTTCGATGAAATCAAACATTTACTTTGCTGTCTTCGGTTACCATAATATCACTGAGTGAATATAGAAGCTTTTACATCTTGGAAAAAAGTTCAGTATCCGTTTGTTTTATGTTTCTTGCAAAAGGAAAATATTTTGACAGTGATCTGGAAAGAAATACTTTACCTTAAGAACAAATTTTTATTTATTTATTCTACTACGAATTTCTGCTTACTTAAGCCAGATTCCATTTTATTTCAATTAAATATTCAGCAGTTCAGTCTTTCCATTAGTTTACCTTACATTTGAACATTGTATTAATTTCAGCTGAGTATTCAAAGAGTTACAGAGATTTAAGAATGACGAAACACTAAATTGGATTCAGACTAAATACACTGCTGGCCACCCAAATTGCAACACCAAGAAAGACAAGAGATATCACAACAAAATTTATTTAAAGATAACATGTTGACCAAGTATCAAATGATTAAATTTATAGACTTCTGTGAAGTGTGGCTCCTTCCAGAATCAGTAGCCAGAGTAGCCGTCATTGTTGGAGATCACCGCTGCCACACGCCTCGAATTTGATTCAAAGAGACTTTGGATGTGGTCTTGGGGTACAGAAGACCAAGCAGCTTCCACACGTTGCCAAAGTTGATCTGGTGTGGCAGCTTGGGATGTAATCTGGGACAATCGTTCAGCAACCATGGACCACATGATTTCTATCGTCGAAAGATCCGAAGAGCGAGCCGGCCAGGGAAGCAATTCAACCTGGTCATTGACGAAGAACACTTGGACAATGCGTGCCACGTGTGGTCATGCATTATCCTGTTGAAATATTGCTGTGGGGAAGCCCTGAAGGTAAGGAAGGTAACAATGGATGGCCCTGAAGGTAAGGAAGGAACAATGTTCTATCCAATAACAATGGAAGACACAAAAGATGAGTTTTCATTTCATTAGAAACATCACAGAAATATGTGACAAAAGTGCTGCCCCATACCATAATACCCGGTGCAGGACCAGTGTGGCAGAGCATAATGCAGCTGTTCAGCGTCCTCTCTCCACGGTGTCTCCAGACTCGAATCCGACCATCGTGGCGTTGCAGACAGAAGCGTGACTCGTCAGTAGAGACAATTTCATTCCATGTTGCCGTCCACATCCTTCTTTTATCACACCATTGGCGGCGGAGACGTCTGTGGTTCTGCGACAAGGGTAGACGAAGCAATGGACGTCTTGCGGACAGACCCCTCTGCTGCACTCTGCTGGGACAGACTCGACCCAAACGGCGTCGAATGTTAAGCGCAGACACTGGATGATGCGTTACAGACTGAATGTGCTGTGCTCTGGTTCGTGATGTGACTGAGCGATCCATCACTGCCATGCGCACAATGTTCCTGTCATGACGTGAAGTGGTGCACTGAAATGGATGTCATCGAACACGTCGGTCCGTCGTACCCTCCTGCATTCAACAGTCACATATCCGCATTGCAGTTGTTTGATTCCGTCCAACACGAGTACCGATTTCCCTGAAAGATAACCCACACTCTCGGTAGCTACTATCCTTCCTCTGCCGAACTCGGATACTTGATGAAACGATTATCGCTACGAGGCATAATTGATTGTTTTTTTTTTGAAAAAAACCACAAGAAAAACACGACTGCTGAATTTTAAATCGTCGAAAATTCCAAGCCTTAAATAGCTCTTTGAAGTGGCGTTACAGGCGCGCGTGATGTGCGTCTGCGCTGAAATTCTCATCATTTGCATATCTCACCTCCGCTAACGCATGGTGTAAATTTCATGTTATTTGCATGCTTCCTTCAGGGTGTTGAATTTACGGTGGCCAGCAGTGTAATAAAATCTGTGAATTATATATATAAGTACTGGGTAACTGGGTGAACTATAAGTACTGGCTACTGGGTTAACCATATTATTGGTTACTAGGTGAGCTATATAATAAAAGAACATTCTACTGGCCGTTATACTTAAAGCTACTATCAGTATAGCAGTTAACATAATTTTTGATACTTTACGGTTATTTATAACTCACTTTTAATATACGGGAAATGATAATGCCGTGTTTGGGGTTATTTTGGAGTTGGTTAACGTCGTGTTTGTGGTTATTTTGGTAAGTTTGGATTGGCTAATCCAAGAATGCGCGTATCAAACAAGTGTTTGAGTATACGCGGATTTACATATTAATACAATCATTTAGCGGAACAGTATCCAAAGATTATAAAAACGCAAATATAAACCATATAGAATTTTGTTTTTTCCTCATTTTAAAAAATGACTTTTTGTGCTTTATTATTCATGATTACAAATTTCTGTAAATGTTTAAAAATATTTGATTGCATTATGGATTATGTGTATCCTTTTAATATTGTGTATTCGTTTTATTCAATTACTAGCCGCCATACGGCCAACCTTCGTCTGGCTTTTAAATGTACACTGCGAAAAAAAAAGATGGGACAGTTCTATGTCTCCCGTTCTACTGGACCGATTGAAGAAATTCAAATTGCGTTTTCCATGTCTCGACTTAGGATATACATTATTATATACATTATGTACATTAGATTTATATATAACTTTGTTCTAATGTAGGTATTTTGACACGAAATCGGTTTTTTCCTGAAATTTGCCAATTTTTTTTCCATAATTCGATTCTATGACTCAAATTACGCCTAAATATTAAATTTTGTAAAATTTAGTGCGAAATTTACGGAGGAATTCAAACGTTTAACATGGCTAATTTTTTTCAGTTTGAGCCAAAAATAATTCACTTGGCGAACTTCTTAATATGTGGCAAACTATTTTCCTTTCCTTCCATTGTGCAGAGGAGGAAAAAAGTCACATTGTCCCACCCTTTTTACATTGAGGATGAAAGGGAAAAAAGTCACATTGTTCCTACTTTCAAATAAATTTAAGAAAGTGCGTAAACGTTATTTTCGTTATTATCTCTTTCAACAAATATGCCAAATTTCAAATCGTGCCAATACATAAATTCACCTATAGCTTCGGAAATTTTGAATAAAAAGCTCTAATTTTTTGCAGGTATGCTTAGAAGTACATCTACTTTAAGACGATTGTAAACGTTTTATAGGTTATAATTGAAAATTGTTTTCGGAAACTTTATAAAAATTATTTAAAAATACAAATTTTAAAAATAAATCATAAAAAATGGGTGAGTTTCATAAAAGAAGAAATATTAATAAATACATACCAAATTGAAATAACATTGAGGAGCTAAAATTTTGCGAGCTAATGTTTTAAAAACTACTCATCCGAGTTTTACAAAAATTGGCAGTTTGGCATAATTTGAGTCGTAGAATCGAAATATGGAAAAACAATTGGCATGTCATTTCAGAAAAAGTCCGATTTTGTGTCAAAATACATGTATTTGAACAATGCTATATATAAATCTAATGCATATGCTAAGTTTCGCTTTCGAGACATGAAAAACGCAATTTGAATTTCTTCAATCGGTCCAGTAGAACGGGAGATATAGAAGTGTCCCATATTTTTTGCGCAGTGTACCTGAAAACAAACGTCGTATCCAGGTACCCCTGACAAATGTTCAGTATCCAAGAGAAACATTAAATTTAAAAATTACACAGAATTATCGGCCTTATTTTTCCGAGTGGCTACAGTGCTGATATAAGGTACTAGTGATGTATCAGCAACAATGGCTACGTGTCATTGTTGTTGCTTGCCATTGATGCGATTTCATGTTAAAAAAAAAAAAAACTCATTCAAATTTTGAAAAAATCGCTTCAAGGTGCAGTGGCTCTTGTTTAGATGCACCTTGTGTGCCGCATTTCGTAGCCTTGAGTCTATTAGCTTAGGTACAGCATGAACGAAAGGCGCGCACACACAGACTCTTCCTTTCATTATATGTAGAGATTTGTTGCTTTTACTAGGAGAATTTTAGGGCTTAGTTTGTATATGAATATGTGGCCACATATTTCATATATAAGTGTTTATTTCTTTACAGAGTTGTACATGTTTTAATTTTGCTTCCGACACCGTTTAAGCTGCAAACATATTTGAACTAGAATTTCAGATATAGGCAAAAACGCTCTTAATGGGCTTAGGCTTCAAATTTATCCCCAAGTTCGCGATTTAGTTCGAATTTGGCGATTTGGCTCCAACTTGGCGATTTTCTGGAAGATACGAGAAACACATTTTTAAAGCCTTACGTCCTATTTTCGAAAGGCTTCCAGAAACCCATGCAATACCATACATATATGTCTCCAAAAGCTTAGTCAATAATTTCTGAGAGCTTGTTGAGTTGCGTTTTTGAGTTTACTTTGCGCGTGATATCGGGAATTTGTGATAAAACTAGTTGCGTTGAGGAGGATTTGCATAATATCTGGGCTTTTCTTGACCTATTTATAGCAATTTCGTTGTGTGTCATTAATCTTTATTTTGAATTCTCAATTTCTTCCTGCACATCTAGAATTATTATTTATAGAGACAGACACAAACTTAGCAACATTACGAAAAGAGCGACAGCTATGAACCCTAAAGATAGCCAAACAAACACTTTTCAAATGACATGGCGATTCCGTGGAAACACAGGTAACCACAAAGTATCTTTTTTTTCGTAATGAAACATTTTAATCTTCCCTGAGCTTCTAAATGGAAGAGATTATTCATTGTCTCATTGCACGAAGGATGATATTACAAACACTTTATTTTAGCAATACAAAGCAAGTGAATAAATATAAAAATTGCATAAATGCATAAAGAGTGTATGCACGTTACGAATGTTAAATTAAATATGTTTCTGGATAGAAAAAAATCAACACTTCTGAATAAGATTTTTTCCCTTTTACTACCTTTTATTATAAATATTATGCTACCACTGTTAAAATAATGTTAAATATATAATAGATATAATAATAATAATAGATATAGTAATAATATTGCATTTAATCCCAATTAGGTGCTTGAAGTATGCTCAAACTTGGCAGAGAGCCAGAAAGTGAATACGAAACTTGCTTTAACTGTCCACTGTTAATAGCAGGAAAACTCTCCTCTTCGTAATTTGTCTCATAAATACGCTGCATGTGCAGCTAAATTGCCATGCCAGACGTCTGAGGTACTGTAGTGCTTTCCTTCGTAGTATTTAAGTGTTGATTTATGTTGGAAAGTCACACCACCATGCAGCTATTTTTACAATTATAACGTTGAAAAGGAGACTACACATTCTGGGTTCTACCCTAATTTGATGAAAATGGTCAGATAAACTAAAATCTATCAGCGTTATTAAATTTGCGGTGCTAAAATGTATTTTAGATCCTAAGTTATGTTGAGAAACTGCGGTTTATGTAGTTGAAACATTCATTGCTTTGAAAGCAAATTTGAAGGAAAAAATCTATTTATATGCATTTAATATGCTTTCAGATATTTCCAGCTAAGAAATGTCATCATTTAGAAAAATTGTTTTGAGCGATTTCTTTCACTATCTCAAATATAAATGATAATTATTTTTTTTCAAAATTTTTTTACACATCAAAGAATGTGTTCTTTTAGTTTTCCATGCTACAAACAGTCACTCCTAACCATTTCGCCTTGTTTTAATAAAAACAGTATTGTAGTATATTTGCTTATGGATTATCCTACCCGATCGACACTAACATCAGATCAGGTTCCGAAATCAGAACAAGCCCACAAAATTCATCATGGTAAGGGGTAAAGATTGGGCATGTCGTTGGCAAAGCCTTGGCCACAATATATGTGACAGTATGACTTCGCTCAGTTCCGCCCTCCCCCCCTAATTTCGAAGGAGAGCACTCGGGGGGGGGGCGGATCCAAGGGTCTCCCACCCCTTTTTCCTACCACCAACCTCTTGGGAGGACTTCGGTTCCCCGCATATTTAAAGTGTCCCATGCCACACAGACACTGTACATTTACAAACATCCATGCCATCTACGGGATTCAAACGCAGGCCTTTCGATACGGCAGTCGCTGTCGCTCACCTCTATACTGGTTGGTTGGCGTATTGTAACATTAATAACGTGTCGCACTTTCTCATGAATACACATTTGCGAATGGTGCGTTTATGACATTTACTGATAACAGGGACACAATAATGACGACGTGAACCTAAGACAGGTGATGTGACTGTAACCTTCTAATCTATACTGTAGATCCCTTGGAATGGTATGTAGAAACTAATGTCGGCAGTAGTATTCTTCTTGTTTTGAAGGTAAAGTGTGCGAAATTTCATCAAGATTGGAATAAAACTTTAGATTTGTATGAACTGCACACAAACAAACAAACAAACAAACGGATACGCTTTATATATTGTGGACCTCTTGGTTTCAGAAACCTTGCACTCAGTGGTATTGTTCTTGAATGTCATGTGTTCATCGAGCAGAGGCAATAAATTTGTTTTTCAAATCGTTAAGTTTTTTGATTAAATTCGTTAGACAGATATATTCGATATATATCGATGTTTGATTATATTCATTAGACCGTCTATCGGGAGTGGGAGCGCATTTCTTTTATATCACCGAGCTTCTGATTAAATTTGAAATAAATGTCTTATCATTTGCAGAGTGGCAAAAAAAAAAAGCTTTACCGATGATATGCTTACCGCGTTATGTTATTAGATATGCTAGTAAGCCCTCGATTCTCTAACAAATCGAATAGTGCTTTAAACTGAATGAGCAACAAACGTAACTGTGTCCATTCCAACATTCAACCCTTATTTTAAATCCCCAATGATCTGCCCTTAGTAATTTTTTTATGTGTGTAATTGTGTTAAATTGTGTTGTAACTGATGTTAAATCATCTCATCGAACACAGAGAGAACTAAATATTTTTGACTGCTCATAATCATGTTAACTCATCAGGAGCACAGAGGAAACTAAAATTATTTGCTACTCAATGATTTATCTCAGATTGTTTTTGATTATTCGTATTTAATAAAACATTACTTGTAAATACATTGTTCATACATTGTACATTACATTGTTCAACTGAGTGCGTCCACATCACACACATTTTTTTCTTTGTCTTTCTTTTTATTCGCCAGTGTTTCCTTTTAGCCTTTCTTAATCATACTAAACAAGATGTTGATGTCAGTGCTAACTCTGAAAATCTTAGTAACAGTAAAGAATAACTAAAGTAGGTAATCATGCTTTGAAGCTCATTCATTTCATTATAACTTAAAGCTAGCATCAAAAGAGTTTGCAGAATGCAAATTGTAAAAATGCGGCTTATGAATTTAATTGATTGTATGATTGAAATCTTAACTTTCAAGCCTTTTAATGGAAGAATATTTCCAGAATTATTATATTAAGGATTAATAATTAGTAAAAAACTTTATACTGGTACTTAAAGTTTTTAAAATGGCTTATATCTAACATTGCTGTCCAAAAATCGAAGTGTAAAATTTGGAATGGTATTAACATTTTTATTTCATTACAAAACTGTTTCTAATTATTGCAATTTTAAGAAAAAATGCCAATTTGCATATCGTTTAAAATGTAAAATATAAGTATTTTCTCAAAAGCCTTGTTTTATCACAAGCAAATGCAGAAGATTGACTGACCTTTATATATTCAAAGAAATAAGGAAAAGAGATAGAAGAAACTATAATACGGGCAAAATTCGGCTTGAACACTTGGAATAAAACTATAGATTGTATGAACTAAACTCACAGACACAAACACAGTTGAATACGTGATCTGTACATATGTGTAGCAGCTTTACACATTGAGGATTTTGGAATTTATACGAAACACTGCCTCATAGCCATGACTTAAAAACTCTTCAAATTTATTTCCCTAGAGAAAATCAAAGGAATAACATAGGAGAAAAAGCCGAAATCTTTTTCGCAGGATTAGGAAACAGAACATTGGTAAAGTAACTGCAAGCTTTGAAGATATAAGAAAAACAAGAAAGTTAAATCACAAACAGAGCTTAATAATACTAAACAAACACTTGTTTATGGGTACGAGGGTTCAGAAGGCTGTTTAAGGTACGAGGCTTCAGAAACGGACGGGAATAGAAGAATAAAAATTATATAGTACACATAGTCATAGTAAAAGGAGATGGGAAGCCTATGATCTTAGCAGGTATTCAGTGTAGATTTTATATAAAACAATACCGTTACACAAAACGTGTGCGCAGGATCTATCTTATTTGTTAACAATCCGTTTATGTAGTCAGCCAGAAAGCTTTTAATTTCACCATTCTTCAGATTTCTGTTAAAAACAAGATACTTCAAGAAATTTCATACCACCGTAAAGTGGCTAAGCATATCCCTCTCTACCGCTTGAGTTGTACAACATTTGTTTTGTAGAGGTTTTTGACGATCTTGTGTTTCTTTCTTTTCTTTATCTGATAAAATCAGTAATGTCTACCTCTTAGGAGAAAATACTAACTTACCATCTAGTAATATGAAGCTTAGACCTTTTGTACTTTATTCGGTAACTTTTTGCTGAAGTACTTATTTTTGTTTTTCTGAAATTAAATCCAGACTGGCATTGGTTTCATAAAGAAACTTTGCATTTCTTGGGAGATATGCATGAACTCCCTTTCTTCAAAAGGAAAAGCATTTCTGCAATGTAAATCGGAAATACATCATTTAACCAGGCGAAATAAAAATAAAATAAGAGCGTGCACAGTAAGCTATAACAGAAAATTTTGATTCGTTAGTTTTGCTTAGATTTAAATTTCAAATTTGTGGGCTTCTCTTCATAAGAAAATATCTGATGTGTGCACCACATGACTTCCTTGTACGGAATATTAAATTATATACATTTTTTATGGCATTTCACTTAAACTTATTTCCTCGAATGCATTAGAAATATATTTCTCATTCAATTAATTCAATTCTCATTTCATCACAAGGCAAAAATACATAAAACCTCAAAATACTCTTATTAAAAATAGAAGAATATAAAGCATAAATACAGTAAAAACAATTTAAAGAATAATTTTTGCATTAAAATTAGAGTTTCTACGCAAAAACAAGCCATTCAGCCAGCGGCAAGAAGGCAGACTTTTTCGGTGCACAACACTGAAAGTTTACTTTTGGTCTCACTCGACAAAAAGACACTGAAGGCGTAGAAACAGACAATTCGCTGTGGACGCTCTGCTGAGTCAATATGTGGGATAATTTAATAACTTAAATGAATAGAATGGATTAAACATGATTTAATTCGCAATAATAAAAGAGGACTTTATATTCGTTGTTGCTAAGCTTAGTTTCTCCAGATTGGCAACAAATCCACTACTCTGCTAAGTTTCAAATGTAAACAAATACGGTTTAGCCACATTTAAACAACTTTTAAATTGTTGATAATTATTCAGCTATTACAATCGGGTTAACTAAAAGCATATAAACCTTAACTGGAAGATCAGAACAACATAATTCAATAATTTCAAAGTAAAAAATGCACAATTCACAAACATATAAGAATAAAGAAACTGAGCTCACGGAGCCGAGTAACAGAGTGGGTATATATGTATATATATATTCATATTCTTCAGATGCGGCCGATTGCCACCAAAAAGGGAGGTGCACAACGACATACTCTAGCAGTCCTATATACAAAATTTCAACATTCTAAGGCTACTCGTTTTTGAGTTATAGATGATACATGCATACATACGTGCGTACTTACAGACACCAAAAAAATTTCTTTTGAAACCATTATTCTGGCCTTACGTACAGATGTCAAGCAAAAACATCTTTAAATTGCATGCGATTGCGGTCAAAATGGATATTTTTTTGAAATATGGTACCCGGAATTTTTCGTGATTATAATACTTCCGTTACTTCGTAGAAGGAAGTAAAAATATAGGGATTATTATTAAATCTACAAAAGTTAGTTTCTTATTAGGCAAAAATGTATGCAATATTTAAAAGGATTAATTTTGAATGATAATCTTTAATTTTAGTTATTAGCTGAATATTAAAAACCGAAAAATACACTTATGTACCTGCATTAAAATTTTCATTTTATTTCAAAGCTTGAAACGATATGTATAATATGATAATACATATTTTAAGACCAGAAAAATAAGAATTCAGAAGCTCCATTAAATCAAGGCAGTATTTGTTTACGCATTTTACTGTCTCCAGATATTTCAAACAAAATGTAATTGCTTAAATATTTTATCACTAAAACATTTCTGAGGAAATCTATAATTCCATGGAACTAAATGTTACTTTCATTTTTTAAACCAACAATACGTTTCCTAATTAAACTTCCTTAGAAGATTTAGTTAATATTTTTGCTACATAACCTATTCTACTAAATATGTATAATATTAATAATCGAAACAAATAAAGGTAATTTAAAGAAGGCAAATATTTAAAGTAAATGAAAGATATTGATTGGAATGGGAAATAAAAAGAAATTTTCATGTATTTTTGTAGTGTCTATTCTACTTCATACTGATGCAAGAAAACGGTAAGAACTGGTGTTTTAATAACTGATGATCTTACTTAATATTAACTAAAAATTACTGCACGTAATATTGTGAGAATTCGTACGAAGTGAAACGTTTGTTTTAGCTGCAAAATAATCAAAAAAAGTGTAACATTTTTCGTAAATATACATAAACAATGGTACTTTACTTAATCGCCCTCCAGCCCCACATTCTGTCTAGATAATTTTATTTCGCGTTAGAAATAACGTGGAATTACAATCTAGTTAAGAAATTTTAACAGAAAATAATCGTACACCAGTGGCTCTGATTGAAGATTTTACTTAAATAAAATAGTCTTTCATATTGGGATACTCTTAACCATGTTAAATCTTTTATAAAATCTTATATAAATGACATTTTATATATCTATTATACGAATTTCTTTGAGGCTTCATAAAAAATAATTGACAAGGAGGTAAATGTTTTCTTGATCGAGTTAGTTATGGGAACAAATTATCATTATATAGCAGTGATTATTTCAAAAATTCTTAATTATCATTTTTAAAGAACGTCATACAGATATTTTTCGTGAGAGATAAGTATGTTTACGTACGCAGTTTCATAAAAGATACTTTTACGTCATATATAAATTAGTACAGAAGCTTGAGTTTACAGTATTTCGCGAAATGTTAAATTTCGAAAATTTGCATTATGGGAGACCCTTGTTTTAAACGGTCCTTAAATTGCTCTTTTTGCGTTTCCTTTCTTCAAGTTGACTAGCTTAAGTTATACAATTTTCACAATTTGTGTTTTTAACTTTGCGTCTTGTAGAAGAATTGGTTTCTGTCTAGAAGAGATTTAGTATAGTAAAGACATAAGGTATTTCCCACCTCCTTTCAGCATGCCTTCGTGTTGTAATGGTAGCATATTTGCGGCGCGTACCGAGAGATACAGGTTCAAGTCCCGGCCAGGGCACAGCTCATTTTTCAATTCTCCTGCTTCAAAAAAAAAAAAAAAAAAAAA
>KK119393.1:31015-83599 GCA_000611955.2 Stegodyphus mimosarum
AAAAAAAAAAAAAAAAAAACAAAAAAACTAATGAATATACAAATGGCACCCGATCTAGATGTTGGACAATAATTCATCACCACCAGGATTTGGTGACTAGGTGTCTCGATCTCCTGTCGCCCTTTAAAAGGGGGGGAGTATATAAGGTATTTTCTCCCTTCTTTCAGCATGTCTTCGTAGTGTAAGGATAGCACACTTGGCGCGTATTCGAGAGGTCCAGGTTCGAGGCCCGGCAAGGGCACTGCATATTTTTCACATCTCCTGTTTTTTAAAAAAATCCTAATGTCTCTGTTACCGGCAAAGTTTGAAACCCGGCATTCTGTACAATGCCTAGGCATTGTATAGACTACATAAAACTATCCGGCAATGTATGAAACGATTCATATTTCACACATTTCCTAGGCATTCTATACAAAGCCAAATGACAAACCAGCAAAGTATGAAATATATTTCCGATTCATTTCGAAGAACCGAAACTACTTACCAGAAGTTAATAAATGATGTGAAAAAGCCTAAGAATGAACCACGGGACGACCGGCTGCTGAATCACTAGGATGTGTTGTGTGTAGAATAGAAAATTACATTCATTTATCCTATTAAAGAAAGCGTCAGTACCACACAGTATTACGTCACGGAGTTATTTCCCGTATTTCAAGAAAACTCATTTGAGTACTGGACATGGACGACGTGATGGAATATTGAACGAACTTACAACCAAATACAAAAACGTTACAGATAATGCCATTGAACCGTACAACCACCTTTGTGAGCCCTGCCAGAAAAAACGAGAAGGTATTAAAAAGGGCATTGTTGTGAAACTTACGATTGTTTTTACGAATAAGATTCTATGATTACGAATAAGATTCTATGAGGGAAGTTCATACAAACTGTGTACTTACTTCCGTATTTTACCGGTTTTTAAAACGTAAATAGCTGATAATAAATGTTAGCGAAAAAGAAGCAGTAAAGTTTAGAGAGTTATAAGTGTTAATCGTCTTTGGTTTATTACTTCTTTTCATGCTTATCATATCTGTAATCAAATAATTTATTTATTAATTATGAAAAACATTTCAAAAGCAAATGAAAATAAACACAAAATGAATTATACACTACATATACAATTACTCTTCTCAAATTTGCTATATTCTTTAAAACTGTATACTGCAACAACTGGATATTTCTTTGGAAACTGCCAGTAGAATTAATATACATCTTTATCTAACTATAATATACATGCAGATTCTTACCTAGCATTCATGATGTAGTACACAATAGGATTATAACACGAATTTGACATTGCAAGCCAGTAGATAGCTAGATATACGTGCTGAATAAAATGCGTTTGTAGTATATCCTTATGGTAATATGTATACAGAAAGTATATGTGATAGGGTAGCCAACAAACAGCAAAAAGCAGCATGATCGCAACCAGCATATGCACGACCTGTAAAGAGAAAAATTCATATCAGAAGAAATATGCATCTTAAACACGAAACTAATTAAACTGTGGGGTTTTACTTATTTGATTCAGTGTTCAATCCTTGAACCCCCACAACCACTAATAAACGAATAATCGCTTAAGAGTGTGAATAGACACGTTATTGTTTCCAATCCCTCTGGGGCAGGAAAGTCCATACCAAGTCCAAGAGACCTTGCCGCACAAGTAAATCGCTGACGTCGTCCTGCTCAGCCGACATCTGTCTAAGGGAGAGGCCTATACAATCCAGTAGGTGAGCGGGAGAGGCAGGGAGGGAACAGGTACACGAGGAGAGGTCTTTTCTCCTTTTCTGAATTTCATGTATCGAAGATGCCCACTTCTGAATCTGGCCATGGCCTTTTGGATAGACCTACATCTTTTACTCAGAATTTACAGGCCTCCTTGGGGGAGCCTGTGACCCCTAGAGGGCACGTTCTCAGGTGGCGGATCGGGGAATGCCTCTATTGGTTTTCCAATAGGTGGTAGATGGGAGATCAAATACCTTTCGCTGGCCAACAGGCATAGAGGTCAAGTTAGTCTTCAGCCGTCGTGGTACCTCGCCTTAAGTAAAGCTGCATTAGGCAGAGGGTCCTGTTCGTCAAGCAAGCTACAGTCTCCTCCTAGAAATAACATGACCAAAAAACTTCTTATTCTACAATGCAATATCAACGGTCTTACCATGGAATAGAGACGTAAGACTTACGAAGCGTTAACTACCTTTTATTTCTCAGAATAAATAAAACACAATCAACTAAGCTTAACTAAATCTAACTGAAAGATATAGCCGAAGCTATAAAGATTCTAAATAGTTGGCCATTAAATCTTAATTAAGTCGGTGAAGCCAAACAAGGGCCTAAAGTACGGCCAAGCGTAGCAATAGCTTAGAGAGACGTAGCCGAAAGGCAACGTGCTAGTCAGAAACTCAGGCTGTCTCTTGAAATCTGTGAAACGTCGATTTAAATACTACTCTTTATTCATTTGCATTTATGGCGTTTCTGGTAGGAAATTTTAAGCTGGAGCTAGAAAGACAGGAAAGATGCCTGAACTTAAAATAACTGTTAATAAAATTAGGATAAACCTTACAAAATAATAATCATTAAATTTATTTATTAGAATAAAAATCACGTGAATATAAAATTTTGCTCAGTCAGTAGCAAGTTCCTTTGAAAATTAAGTAATATTACTTGTGATTAAAACTAAAACACCGCCAGGAAATACAAAAACAGTAGGGAAATAGGCTCTGGTTCAATCATTTATGTGATATTTTCAACAGGATGGAAAATAAAATTGAGGAAAACGTTACAATTCTGAAACATTGGGACAAATAAGTTATTAAAATGAAAGCAAAAATAAAATTTTGGATGAAAAAAAATGACGTTGTAAAAGGTTTATTTTCGAGAAGTTTAAAATGCATATTTGTTGCCGCTGAATTTAGGAAGCAATTTATTAATGGGAAGGAAATGCAAATATGCTTCTAACTGAACTTAATTACTTATTAATTTAGTGTTCTCATTTGAAAAAAAAGATTCTTTTCAATTATTTTAATATTTATTTGACTGAATTAAAATTTCTTTGTTAATTATGAATGCCCCAGCAAAAGCTTTTTAACTCTTCTAAAGATGTTTTTGTTAGCTACTGATTATTATTCATTTATGCAAACCAGTCTTAGGATTTGCTATACGAGGCAAAGTATACATTATTAGAGATGACTATGCATGTCATAAATATTAAAGTAAATAGTATAGACAAATCTAAATACTCAAGAAAAAAGTGAAAATTAGACTTAAAAATAACACACTTTTGCGGAATGTAAACACTTTGAACATATATAAATAAGTAGGCACAAATATTTAGTTTAAAGAATCTCCATGTGTACACCACATGACTTCCTTGTACGGAATATTAAATTATACGCACTTTTTGTTGCATTTCATTTAAACTTGTTTTCATTTAAATTTTCATTAGAGGTATATTTCTCATTCAATTAATTCTGTTCTCAGTTCGAGATATAAAACCTCAAAATATCTTCATTAAAAATTAAAAAATATAGGGGAAAACTAATAAAAAACTAAATATGGTAAATGCAATAAAAAACAGTTTTTATAAATAAAATTTTAGTACATACGCAAAAACACGCAATTCGCCCAGCAGGCAACAAGGCAGATTTTCGGTGCACAAAAATGAAAGTTTAATTTTGCTCCCACTCGGCAAAAAGACACTAAACGTGCAGAAACTGAATTCACTATTCCGTAAAGTCTCAAATGTAAACAAATATGGCTGCTATGGTAAGCAAACAAAAAATCTGACGTTTACACCTCATGACTTCCTTGTACGGAATATTAAATTATATGCACTTTTTTCTGTATTCCGTTAAACTTACTGATTTGAATTAAATCTACTTCGTCGATAGCGCATAAACCACAATAGAATAAATGCGCTTTTGAAATTTCTCTATATTTATTTACCATAGTGATACTCTGGCGCTAGGCTCGCTTAACAGTGTGTCATCTCATTCATTTTATAACTCAGAATGCACAAAAATTATGTATATCATCTGAAGAATTATCTAATCGTTTCCACATGTTCTACTCAAATACTAGGTATAATAAATCTAAAACGATGTATAAAAGAAATTAAACAAACAAACAAACAAAAAAGAAACAGTTTTTCATAGATGATCCAGTATTTTTCATTCAATTAATTCAGTTCTCACTTCGCGACAAGGCAGAAATCCATAAAAACTCTAAATATCCATATTAAAAGTTACGAAGTAAATCTTAAACGCTTATTTCCTCGAATAAATTCCAGACTGGATTAAGCATGACTTAATTCGCAATATTAAAAGAAGGCTTTATCTTTGTTGTTGCGAAGCGTAGTTTTCCAAGATTGGCAACAAATCCACTATTCTGCTAAGTTTGAAATGTAAGCAAAGACGGCTGCTAAGCCAATAATAATTAGGCTTAGCTGCACTTAAACATCTTTTAAATCATGGATAATTCTACAAATATTGCACGCAGATTTACTGAATTCATAAAAACCTTAATCGGAAGATAAGAACAACGTAATTCAATCATTTTTAAAGCAAAAAGTGCACAATTTACAAACATATAAGAATAAAGAATCTGAGCCCACTGAACCGAGTAACAGAGTGGAGTTGCGGCCGATTGCAACCAAAAAGGGACGTGCACATCTACATGCTATAGCAGTCCCATGTACAAAATTTCAGCGTTCTGAGATTGCTCATTTTTGAGCCATGCGAGACAGATTTATACACACATACGTACGTGCGTATGTAGAGATGACACGAGAAAAAATCTCTCCTGAATCCATTTTAAATCAGTTTTATGATTCTTTTGGGGAAAAGAGTCCTTTATTCTGTCCTTACGTACAGCTGTCACGCAAAAACATTGTTAAATTGCATTCGATAGCTGTCAAAATGGATATTTTAGTTGGAATGTGTACCCGGAATTTTTCGGATTACAATACTTCCTTTACTCGTACCCGGAATCCTCGGAATTTTTTACTTAGTAAGAGGAAGTAAAATGGGTAACTTAAGTAAATCGTAGATATATGGTATTAATCAAGCATCACTCTTTAGTTATTGCAAAGTTTTGCGTTATATATTTGAAATATTTCCAGAATTTTTTAATAAACTAGGAATTAATCCATAAAAATAAAAATGGTTGCTAATTCATACTTGAAAAAAAAATAGATTTACTATAATCAAGCTTGATTCTACTTTAAAAATTTCAAAGCATAAAATCACTTGAAAATTTTCAATAAAACAGCAGATAAGTTTGCAGAAGATTTTAAAGCTAATTTACTATTTCAGCTTTATGAAAATTGACTTTAATTAAGTTTCCGAAATTATGACACAAAATTTGATGGGTACACCACATGAGTTCCTTGTACGGAATAATAAATTATACGCATATACGCATTTTTTATGCATTTTCTTCAAACTTGTTTCCTAGAATTTCATCAGAAAGGTATTTCTCATTAAATTAGTTCAGTTCTCATTTCGCGACGAGGCAAAAATACATAAAACCTCTAAATATCTTTATAAAAATTGAAAACGTAGCAAAATATAAAACATAAATACAGTTCAAACAATTTAAAGAACAATTTTTACAATTAAAATTAGAGTTTCTACTCCAAAACAAGCAATACGGCTAACAAGCAAGAAGGAGTATATTTCGGTGCACAAAACTGAAAGTTTACTTTTCGTCTCACTTTGCAAAAAGACAATGAAGGCGCAGAAACAGAATTAATTTGTTATGGACTCTGTGCTGAGTCAATATATGGGGAAATTTATTAACTTAAATGATAATTACAGAATGGATTGAGCATGACTTAATTCGAAATAATAAAAGAAGACGTTATCTTAGTATCTCTAGATTGGCAACAAATCCACTATCTTCTAAGTTTCAAGTGTAAACAAATATGGTTGTCATGGTAAAAATCTTAGGCTTAGCCGCACTGAAAGATATTGTTTATATTGTTGAGATATTGTTGATTTAAATTGTTGATAATTGTACAACTATTGTATTTAGGCTAACTATAGGAACAAAAACATTAACCGGGAGATACGAAAAACATAATTTAAGCATTGTTAAAGCAATATATATACCCACTCCTTTAATCGACTTCGTGAGCTCAGCTTTTTTAATTCTAATTTTTTTAAACATATATATATATATATATATTTGATAAAAAATGTCAGTTAAAAAACTAACTGCATTATGTCATCTGCATTGCCATAAGATAGGTGCGATTGATTGCCCCCAAAAAGGGAGGTGCACAATTACATGCCATAGCAGTCATATATACAAAATTTCAACGTTCTCAGGCTAGTTGTCTTTGAGTTATGCGAGATACATACATACATACGCCATACATACGTACATACATACGTACAGACGCCACCAAAAAAATCTCTTCTGAATTCATTTTAAATCAGTTTTATAATTCGTTTGGAGAAACAGTGTCCTTTATTCTGTAATTAGGTACAGATGTCAAGAAAAAACATGGTTAAATTGCATTCGATAACCGTCAAAATGGATATTTTCGTTGAAATATGGTACCCGGAATTTATTGGGATTACAATACTTCCTTTACTTCGTACAAGGAAGTAAAAATGATCCGATATTTTTAAAAGGAAATATAAAAGACGTCACAGACATTATTATGAGGTTTTAATTATATAGATTAAGCTTGCCTATTTTATCTTTTCCTTTCTTCAGTAAATCTTTCTAATTACAATAACAGCACAAAAATACACGTTTATCGTTTGAAACGTTTCTGTCTATCACACTCTCTCAACGTTATTAATGCTCACTTTGTTGTTGTACTATAATGTTTCTAATAAGATGTATTAAATTAATTTCTAAAATTTAAGGTAAAGTTCTTTTTTTTTAAGCTAGGGAAATGATATCCAAGACTTATTAATTCTCAACGAAAAACAGGAAAACTTAGTGCAAGAGTTGCTAAATTTTGAACCGTTGCCATATTTTTATTCCTAAAACATGACGGAACAACATTGAAAATAGTTAAACATTTATACGCACCAAAAGAAGGGAAAACAAAAATTTCAAGTAAAATCTATTTTGGACTTGTAGTTATATCATAGTTATATTATATTATAATTATATTATAGTTTGTGAAGAAACTGTAGGTAATTAAATTAAAATAATTACCGTATTTGGAAATAAGACCCCTTATTTTGGTAAAATCTTCCAAAGTCTGATAAAATCTTATAATTGTGTATTTTAATAAATTAAATTGTGGATTGAGAAGAAAAAATTAAATTTAATGTTTAAAATAACAACATTGTTCAAATACTAGACTAATAGCTCGTAGATAATTACCAAGCATATAAATTGCAAGATTACTACTAATTACAAAAGCCAACTGAAACTGAAAGATTTAAATTAGTATCGCATCCGTTGCTCTAGTTACTTTCATACTTGAAGATAAATAAGATTTACTTTTCCCCTTAAAGGCGAGTCCTAGCCATTTCATGTTTTTGACCTCTACTTTAAGGCCAGAAGCGGTGGTTATTTTATCATGAAGGAATTTAACAGGCAGCCATCATTGCCTCCTGTAAAGCGACAGAAAACTTACTTTCATACCTTCTACGGTATTCGAACCCGGGACCTTTAATACGGCAGTCAGACTCACTAACCACTTTATCGGCTGGGTGATGAAGATAAATAGGTAATAATGTATATTGAGATTTAATAAAGTTTTTCGGAACTGTAATAAAATATGTAGAATTTATCCTGAAAAGAAAGAGTGGTCTTACATTTGAAAAGACCTTTTTATCAAGTAAATAGCCGCCCAGACGTTATAGTGATCAAGGAATCCTGACTGCGATACCAAAGGGCCCGGGTTCGAATCCTGAAGAAAGTATGGATGTAAAATTTTTCGTCTCTTCATACTAGGTAGTGGTGGTCGCCTGTTAGGTGCCTTCACAGTAAAATGGCCATCATTTCTGGCCTTAGTAGTGGCCAATGCCGTTATAGGCAAGGGCCCGCCATTGGAAAAAAATCAAGTAAGTACGATAACGCTGTTATTTAATAGTTGATTTTAAAATGCCCGAATACAGCTTCCTAGAAATTAAATCCAGCTTTATCAAAATGTTACGGCTAATGCAGGTTAATTTCTAATATCTACAGGGCCTGATTACCCCTAGGCCTAAACGGCCACGGTCTAGGCACTCAGGTTTTGAAAGCCCCCAAAATGGCCAGGTTATAATACCTTATAATTTTATTTTCCTTTTTCGAAGTTCAATGAAAGAACGCTATTCTTCGAACCATAGATCTAGTTAATGAAGTTCACAGCTTTTGCCGTTTGTTCTCTTTCCACTACAAAGCTAGAGCAATTGTTATTTTATTTTAAAGAAAAACGTGCAAAATGATTTTCCTATTATTCGGAAGAAATCACTTTTACCATAAATTATCTAAATTATGTTTTCTAAACAAAACTAATTACATTCAGAGTTTTACTGTAATTATTACAAATTTCCACGTATAATGCTTTCTTTTTCGCTAAATTGGAATGGCTGCAAAGAAAATGACAACGATATACATGTTGAAAAGGCTGTATTGTGTTCTAAATACTTCTGAAAACTATATAGACAGACTTTAGTGAATTGATAGAGCAAAGTCTGTGGTTTATGATATGTAAAATAAAACTGTAAAAAAATGTTGAAAATTTAGGTGAAAGAAATCATAAGTTCTTGAGACCAGAGACAAATTATAAACTAACCAATCAAAAGGAAACCATTATGAGTGATGCGAGTGACGCATTTTGGAACTGAAAGCAGATGAGCTTCAAATGCTAAACGAATATTACACTGAAGTGCCATTGAATTAAGATAGACATGGTTATGCAAAATGTGTTCCTCTGTGCAGCATTTATGCTGACGTGAGGGCGCTGTGGTAGTTGCATATAAAGCTAGTACTATGGTTGCTGTTAATTAGTCGTTTCAATTGCTAGTAAGGGTAAAACGTTTTATTTAGACAACTTCTATCGCGCACAGATAGTAGGCCCTCGACCATGGGCCATTCAGTTTTTGAAATCGTCAAAGGGTTTTCAAGGTCGACAGTGTCAAAAGTATACCCAGAATGCATGGACGGGAGGGAAAAAAAACTAAGGATTGGGCAAACTGCAAAGGACAATTAGCCTTGAACGAGCGTGATGTGAGACGGCTTAGCCGTATTTTACATAGCCCGTAAAGCCAAACATTAACTCAAATTACCACCGAGCTGAATCAGGGCGCCAATCGTATAGTCAGCAAATAGACCGTGCAACGCTCGCTTCACCATGGGCTTCCGGAGGCGTAGACCTACAAGAGTACCATTGCTCAATGCATGCCACCAACATGCACGTTTTGCCTGGGGAAGAAAACACAGAGAACGGATCCTAGAGGATCGGGAACGAGTAGCATGGAGTCATGAGTTTCGATTCCGATTGTTTAACACCGAAAGGAGGCTAAGTACATGGTGCTAGGCTCATGAAGCCATGGATCCTGGACGCCAGGTTGGAACTGTACAAGACCATCAAGGCTCAGTCATGGTCTTTTCTCTTGGCAGTGTTTGGGATCTTTGGTACTTGTACCAACCTCTCTCAATATGATTCGGTACGTAGGATTGCTGGGCAATCATCTCCATCTATTTTTGTTGTCCTGTCATTCATACCAATAAGATAACTGCACCTATCACACGTCCCGGTTTACTATTGCATAGTTAAATGGGCATTCCTTTGACTTCTTTGTCATGAATTGGCTACCTGGAAGCCTGACTGAAATCCTACTCAGCACATTTGAAATGTTCAGGAGAAAGATCTGAAACCACATCACACAGTACTAGCGATCCCCCTGAATTATGGATAGCTGTGTCCGAGGTTTGGTAACTCATTCGTGTAGAATGCATCCACAAATTTATTGAATTTATGCCTCGTGGCGTGGCAGGCAATATCAAGGCCAGAGGAGGCACAATTTGCTATTGACTTGTTACACCTTATTTAGTTTCACTTCAATGTATTTAGGCAAAGTACTCAAGATACGAGGTACATAAACAATATAGTCCCCGTGTGAGATTTAAAGTATTGCAAATTAGTATTGTTTCATTATTAGTCCATCTTAATGCTGTATTATTATAAGGTCTTAATACATTGCCTGATATTTTTGGTCTGAATGTAGCATTTGTAGACCATTAAATGCAAAATATCAAAAGATGCCGAACTGTAAATTAGTTTATAAAAAAACCAATTTTCAAAAATTGCTTTAGAAGTTTGTGCTAATTCTGCAATGATCTTGTTTTTGCATTCTTTACATATCAGCAGTTATATTCATTCAAATTTTTCCATGCATGTAAGTAAAAATAAATTGTATGAGATATCCAAAAATATGAAATATACTTTAATTTTTAAGCCTACTTGCAAAAAAGGCTCATTGTTAAAAAGCTCTATTAAATTTACAATAAACCATTTTATATTATTTAATTTTTTTTCAAAGGACTGCTTGAATTTTCATTTGTTTCACTCTTCTAAACATCGTTTTCGTCAGTTTTCTTAGAAGTGCTTCAACGTTTCTATATTTCAATTTTTTTAATAACCTGTGAATCTTAGTACATAAACACAAATATTCCTATAGTACTACTTATATATAATTGGGTTTTGGTACTCTGACTTTTGTCGTAGTTGTATTTGTTTAACTCTTGTCATAGTTCAAGAAATTAACGTCATGTATCCAATACTGATATATACTACACTGATGGGACAAAATATAATGATCATTCCAAAAGTTTTCAGTGAACTCATATGTATGACATAGAGGGCAGGTGAGTAATTGGGAATGGTATTTAGCTGCTGCTGGAGAAGGTAAAGAATCATTCTTGCATTTACTTTTGCGAGTGATGGGAAAGGCTGATGATTTAAGCGAATTTGATGGGGGACAGATTGTAATGGTTCCAAGACTCGGAACGAGCATCTCCGAAACTGCACGACTGGTGGATTGTTTATGATCTGGGGTTGTTAGTATTTATGCAGGGTGGATAAATGACTGTGAAACCACCAGTAGACGCCAAGGTGTTGGACGCCCATAACTCATCAAGAAAAAGGACGTCGGAGAGCGTCTCGCTTTGTACAACACAATAAGACAACCATGTTATAAGGCTCGAACTGTGTTGGAGTGGTTCGAGGACCATAAGGATAAATTGCAATTAACATTCTGCCCACCTAATTCGCAGGATCGTAATGTGATAGAATACAGATGTCATATGTCATAGAACGGCAGGACAAAGCTCAAACACCATCATGTCGGAATATCTCGATGTTGTGCAACCGCTGCTGGTACATAAACATTTGGTACAACCTGTCTCCAGTCACCTATGACGAACTTGTGGCATCCAAGGTGAGTTGCAGCTATTTCATAGGTCAAAGATCGCGCAACACGTTATTGAGTAGGTGGTCATAATGGTTTGGTTCTTCAGAGTAGCTTTAACTAAGCACTCACATTTTTTCAGGTATCTGATAGACTAAAACTTAAATGACAAAAAAAAATCAAAGTGACGTATTATAAATTCCTTCAGATTTCACAAATTTTTTTTGCACACCTTTCATAAAACTGTCTGAATTAAAGCATAATCCTAAACTAATACAGTTTATTTAATTGTTTATCAAGATCCTTTATACGTTCCTAAGTATTTCTAATTTAGTATAACTCAGTAATTCTAATTTATTCATATATTTGACATTACGAGGAAGTGTCAAAGTTTCTAATGACAAACGAGCTGGAAAAGCGTCTCTTATCTTGGCTATATTTAGACTTTCTATTAATAGCACCTTCATAACTTGCAATTTCCCATCATTTTCTGGGACGCAGGATTAATATTCATAAGGCATATTTAAATCAATTATTTCTTAACTTATTGTGCTATAACATTATCGATTTTCTCTTTAAGTGAGGTACGAATACTGGGAACAATGTTTATTGCTTTTTAGAGATTTTTTAGATTTTAGAGATTATTAGTGCACTATCTAGCAGTTTAGTTCAGAGGAGATCACACGGTTGTTACTGATTTAGCTTGCTTATTTATCTGGTTTTGCGAGTTTTTTACGGCCTTTAGTATTCATTCCACTTGATATGCAGTTGCCATGCACGCTATCTTTCCTCTATTTCTTCGTTTTAACCCATTCTCGTAGTTTTTGCTTTTTTAGATTCACATGAAACGTTTGTCGTTTCTTCACGTTTGTTAACCATTGCTTGTTACCTATGAATCATGATATATGAGTTTTCGCTCAGAAGGGCTAAAAATCATATATTATGGCAGATATGGGCTAAAAGTCATACGTCATGTCCGTATCTCTTTTCAAACTGTTGCCACCAAATGTTATCTCTCTGTGTTATTATTTAAAAAAATTAAATAATGAAGGATCTACATAAATGCATGTACACTGGTGTGCAAAACTTAAGCAACAAAGTAAAAATTTAGCATATAGCCATAAAATTGCAGAAAAGGACGTCTGGAGATCAGTACTATGAACACGTAAGTCAGTAGAAACGTCATGCGTATGCAAATGTTAGGAACGAAACGTCAGAGGCGACATGAGCGTACGCAAAACGCGTTATGACGGCGCGCAGCTCAACAATAAAATAAAAGGAAGGACGTAGACGCAATTCAACATATTCGGTGCAAGTACCAGTGAGCCAGTTCGTGAAATATGGCTAGAAGAAATGACCTGGATGACTTGACACGTGGAAGAATGATCGGAAAGCTGGAGGAGGGGCGTACTGTCACCAGTGTAGCTGCAGAGTTCGGAATCAACAAAAGTGCCGTTTTGCGCGCTTGGAAAGCGTTCCAAACCACACGTACAGCTGTTAGAAATGTTGGTGGTGGCCGCCCGTGGACTGCATCTGCAGGGGATGACCAATATATCGTCCTACAGACGAAAAGAGGCCGACAGCAGTCAGCAAGCGCCATTGCTCAGTAACTCTGTATAGCAACGGGGCGACAAGTGTCGCGGTTTACTGTGGCCAGACGCTTTCAGAAAGGGGGCCTTTTCGCCCGCCGTCCTGAACGCTGCCTCCCGTTGAAAGTTGGCCACCGACGCCACCGTTTACAGTGGTGCAGAGAGCACAAAAGCTGGACAACTGATCAATGGAGTCGTGTCCTCTTTACGGATGAGTGTCGGTTCAATACCAGAAGCGATTCTCAACGCGTTTTGATTTTTTGAGAGGTCCGGACTTGGTTTCATCTCAGTAACATCAAGGAAAGACACCGTAACGGTAGTCCTGGAGTTCTTGTCTGGGGAGGCATTATGCTGAACGGGCGAACGGAGCTCCACGTTTTCGACAAAAGGTCTGTAACCGGGGATCGCTATTGTAAGGAGGTACTCCTTTTCCATATGCGTCTGTTCTGAGGTGCCATTGGCCCAGACTTAATTTTTATGGATGACAATGCACGGCCACATCGGACTCTTGCTGTTGAGGAGCTGCTGGAAAGTGAAGATATCACTCGAATGGTTTGGCCAGCGTACTCCCCAGATTTAAATCCCATCGAACATGTGTGGGATGCTTTGGGGAGACGCATTGCAGCACGCGTACATCCTCCGGAGAACACCCAACAACTCAAATAGATGCTGATTGAGGAATGGGAACTCTTACCGCAAGAAATGTTGCACTAGCTGGTTCTGAATATGCGGAGACGGTGCGAAGCAACCATTGCAGTGAGGGGAGGGCGTATCCCATATTAAGGAACATCTGTTTGTTGTTCTTCCTCTTGGATAGACAATCATGAGTCACGATACTATGCGTTCAATAAAGCTTGTTTTTGTTTGATTCCGTACCGTATGCATTGTATTCCTTTTTCAGCTCCGATGCTTTCGTCATCCTTTACGTACATAATACTCTCCTTCATTTCTGCATTTCATGTCTCTCAGTTGATTTCTCGTGGAGTTATGGCAAAAAACCCTGCTGTTGCTTACGTTTTGCACACCAGTGCATGTTTGTTGCACTGCGATAAAGCAACAGTACCTAGAGCTCTCAAATTTTGAATAACGTACGTCTCCGAGTGCAAGGCGTGTTAAAAAGGCGGGAGAAATACCTTATAAACATACGTCAAACGAAGTTTGCGCACTGCATATGATGAATCATATGTTAATCACTTTATGACCGTATTTAAATTTTCAAATGGTAACTGATATCCTCAATTCACGTTAGTCAATTTTGCTAATTAATTTTTTCTTACTTAAGCTTTTAAATATTCGTGTAGTTTAAAAACTCGTGTACCCATATTCTGTTAAAATCAGTATGCTTATCATGTTTTGGTAAATTTTATATCTACAATATTTTGATTTGTTCTTACTGATGCAACTAAACATGAGCAAAAGTCATGAGATGTAAAAAATTTCGATGAATTAAGAAGGAAAATGTATGCAAAATATATCTCAAATCTGATAAAAATAATTCCGGTCAACTATGACATAAAAATATGAAACTTTCAAGAATATGAACCAAGTTAAATTCTGGGTGACATTTTTATATCATGCCAGCGTTTTGAACCAAAAGAAGATTCTCTCCCAAAGGAATTTCGAAGTTTGTTGCTCTTTAGTGATGGATTGCAGGGACATTTAGGACAGCTCAAACAAAACAAAAACTTCTGTTCAAGAAAGCTTTTATAACGGAATCCAATTTATGAGATCATAAAAGCGTTTTCCCGAAAATGAAATCTTCAAATTTAATTGATGGTACCAAACGTTTATTACTTCTGTGACATTCGATTTCTATTTCTTAAAAAATACACATATATGTTTGACAAGAAAATGTTGAGGAAAAATGATAAGAATCAGTATTAACACAGTTTTAAATACCATCCTGTTTGATTTTCATTTCATAGAATTTAACATTTAATTTTGAGATCAGGGTAGTTTTTTCATAACATCAGTGTTGTGACATTTTGTAACAGAAAAAGTATTTTGAATATAATAAAAAATAGATTAAAATTCGTTCTTCAGCTTAAATGAAGTAACTCATTTCTTTTATTTACACGACAAATTTGCTTAAAGTGCTAAATGTGGACTAATTCTTTAAATATTTGTATAAACCTGTAGAAATATTTGGCTTTTCATGCGAAATAGAAAAATGAATAGATATCATTAAGCAATGTAATTAAATATGCAACATCTATGGAGATGAAATCATTAAAAATTAAGTTTTAAAGCGATTCGAATAAAGTTTCCTCTAAATATTACGATGCACTTTTTATTTGCATATAATTTTTGCTCATTACCACTATCAATGTGCAATACTGTCTGATGTTGGGAGACTTGGAGATATATAAGGGATGAGCCCGAGAACGGTAAAGAGTAGTTTAAAATTTTGAATAATAATGGCATTTCAAATAATAGTGATAAAATAATAAATATTTTTAATAACATTTTAAATAACAATGATGAGCTAATAATATAATAAAATTTTGAATCATACTATATATATGTATATATATATATACATATATATAGTATGAATATATGTCATATTGGCAGTTGAGAGTCTGGATGCTGTCGTTGCGAGTGGGAGGCTGCAGACTGAAGACCGCAGAATTTCACTTTAAAAACTCCACATAGTTATTCAATTAAAATGACAGCTCATTTTCGTACACGAAAATCACGTATTCAATAATAATTTAAATAGTAATACTATTAAATTTAGAACTCGCCATCATAAATATTTTTAACAAAGGAAAGACAAAGAGACAGAGCAAAGCATTTGCATAGCAGGAGTGGCAGAAAAGACAAAAATGGCGTATAGAGCTATTTATAGTAGCGGTTACATAACAGGCGAGAGTATTCTGGAAGGTACTGGGCTAGGGGTAGATCTTGAAATCGCGGAAAGTTAATTAGAGGTTGCTGTTCGCATAGAGCAAAGCCATTGCATTATATATATATATATAGTCTAAGTGCGTGTGTCAGAACGGTGATAGCATAACACGACTGGCGAAAGAGAGCGAAGCAGGAGGAGGGTGGGATAGAAAACGAGTGTGCTGTGCCATTAAAAGAATGCCGCCGACACAAAGATGTACTGACCCCATTGCCAATTTTTATCAGTTATTACTTCATCTGGTAAATAGCCACAGTAATAAGTGTATAAGGAACTTTGATTTGTCTGTCTACTAATTCGTTAGAAACCAAGTCACATGCATGGACGCTTCGGCCAGTTCGCAACTGTTCTCAAGGGCTTTGAATTGTAACAGCATTGATAAAAGAACTCTTTTGGTTCTTCATGTAACGTTCTCAGTCGGTTCTTCTTCATGTAAGTACTCTATTTCATTTTGATTATTGATTGAGAATTAATTTAGAATGGTTTGAGTTGGATTTCAATGAAATAAATGCATTTTTGAAACCATAACTGTTAGTGTATTGAAAAAAGAACTCTTTTGAAAATGGAAGTGTGTTTTGATTTTATTGTATTAACGTTTCTACACTTGTGTTCTTGGAATTTGCTCTTAGGCCTGCTTTTTATTCTTAGAAATAATTTTATTGCGAGGATATCAAATCTAAATGGTATGCCACAAATAACTTCACTTTTAAAATCTTCGTCGATTAAAGCTGTTAATTGGTTTTTTCCAAAGACGGGCCCAGTAGTTTATAGGCGTTGTCCATTACTAAGGCCGGAAGCGGAGGTTTGTTATACAGGCACCTACTAGGTGGGTCACTGCTGCCGCCTATAAATAGACGGAAAATTACATCCAGGTTTTTGTTGGGGATTCGAACCCCGGCCCTTCAGTATGGCAGTCATAATCACTAACTACATTCCCGTCTGGTCAGCCCCCAAAGCACCTAATTTACTACATAAATCTGTATTTGTTCAAGGTGATCGCGCAAATATCTTATTAATGTATTTAGTCTTGCTTAATTTCAGTTATTAGTGATTTGAATTCAGAATGTTCCATATACTAATGACTGTTATAACGCAACTGTGAATTAACTAATTAGTCCTAAGAGGCAATTTGCACAGAAGGACTATTAATTTCGTTTTGGCAATTTGCTTTAATTCACCAAAAGCGTTGTTTCACTTTTCAAACTGTTGCCACTAAATATTATCGCTCTGTGTTATATATACAGAAATTAAACTATAAAGAATCTGCATAAATGTATGTATGTTTCTCGTATTGTGATAAAACAACGGTACCTAGAGCCATCCAATTTGAATGACATAATCGTACTGCGAATATGGGCATCTGGAAGCCCAAATTTGAAATTTGGAATTTGTTTTACTATCGATTTCATATTTTGTAAAACTTTAACGAATTTTTGATTAGCAAACTCAAGAATTTTAAAGCGAGCAATGGCGATGTACAGAGAAAACATTCTTATCTTTAGCGTGCGAGACTGTGTATCGGAAATTCTAAAGAAATGCTCATTTTAAAATTATTTTGCGATATTGCTGTTAAACTGAATTTTATGGTTTAAGTGCGAAGAACATGATATTTAATAAATAAAGGTAACACGCAAAATGTTAAATAATCCCTTTAAACGTAATTTAAAATTAGAAACCCCTCCCTTTTTTCTTTTTTTTTTTATTACTACCTTAACTAATTCTATTATTTAACTGCAATTAGGAACCATAGTTTGGGTTTCTGATTCCGAAAGTGAATTAGAAAACGTATAAGAACAAATAACTCTCGAAAACAAAATGTACTTTCCCAGTGTCATTTCCTAAAAGAGCGCAGTTAGCAAATTGTTCAAATTTGGCTGCTAGCCCAAACTCGCACACTGGCACTTTAGTTACTTGCTTACAAAAACTTAAAAAAATAGGAATGGAATGTCATCGGTGATAACCAAACGCAGTAGATTCAATATACCTTTTTGCGATTTATGCGAGTGCGTAAAACGTTTTGACGGTTCTCATGGTAGTTTAACAGAATCGTTTCTAAATAACCCAGAAGAATTATTTCAACTGAACAGAATTATGAATGACGTTCACAAGATTATATTTACAAAAATGTACTTATCTGCTCTGCCAAAACCTTTGTAAATTGTCTGCAAGGTTATTCTCAAAAGGCTTTTAAAACTTTAAGCAATCATTATTCAGTTATCTTATTGTTATGAGAGAAATTGATTCCAGGATTCTTCTCATTTTGATTAGGTGATAAATGATGTTCCCGGAAACCCTAACAAAATTTTATTACGTGGTTGTAAAACTGTAAATGAATTCAAAGCTACAGTAAAGATTTATAAAAAACTTATGTCTTCTTCCAGGGAAACTAAATTTTCCGGAGATCTTAAACATTCTCTTAACTTAGAGAGTAAAACTTCTCAAAAACCTGCCCGAATTCCCGTCTTCTACAATTATGGGTCTAAAGACCGTGAAAGTTCACATTGTTATTATAAACAAGCGTTTCTCCTGCAGTTTATTTGGCTATAAATCTTCTACATGTAGAAACCAAGCAGTGCAACGCCTTAGTCGACAGCTGTCAACCAAGTTGTCTTAACCAAGTTACAGTACACTCACACCCACTTCATTCTATGATGATACAAATTAAAATTCTGACGTCATCATTCCATCATTAGTTGACACCAGTAGTCACGCGAAAACAATTAACACATTTAATAAATAAAACAATTAGCTCTCCGGGCTTCAAAAGTCTTCCATATCATTTTCAGGACATGGGGATCGCATTGTGCAACCAATAGGCTTTTTTTTTCAGTTTGCTTCCTAATTCAAAACACAAATTTTAGAACTGACAGTGACTCATGTTATTGCTGACATCCTACCATCTGTTGACACTGTCATGTGAAGGAAGTGTTTCCAGAAACCTGAATTTTCTACTGGAAAACATGGTGTTAAATTAACAGAAACAGAAATTTTTGAACAAATAACAGCTGAATTAACACCTGGAAAAATACAAAACAGCTATCAGAAAATAGTAGGATATTTTTTGAAAAAAATTTGGAGAGCAACGTGATGAGGAAAAAGAAGCAAAGAAAACGCTATAAAAATAAATGTCACTGTGAATGTTCAAATTATTGAATACAAGAAAAAGACAACAGGAAGAAGCTGATGCAATTGCTACATTAGAAGAGCAAAAAAAAACCTTCTAAAGATGATGATGTCTTGCAATATAAATTAGTTGATTTTCAGATAATCCATGATAAATTAGGTAAATCAAATGAGAAATTGCAGTCTAAGTCTGAAGATTTAATCATAGAACTTGGAGATGAATATAAAAATTCTAAAAAAAATTGCTAAAAATGAAGCAAAGGAAACGTTAGAGATAGTTTACTAAGAATAGAACAGCTCTTAGAAATTGCCAATAAAGTTAAAGAAGATTCTCTAAGGCAACTGAAAAAATTTCAGGCTCAAATGAAACTTTATTAACGAAGTCAAGGAATCCCGATTAGTCAACGAAGAATTAGCTTCGTGAACCAAAGAAGCTAAGAAAATACAAAAACACTGGAAGCAGAGCTAATTCGACTTCAAAACTATTTGGATAATTCTGGAAGTGCAAGGGAGCTGCAGAAGCTCAAGGGAATTGCATGAAGAGATAAATAGCAGTGGATAAAAAGGATGCTTTCTTGTAATTTTTCATGAAAAGTATAATCTAAAATAGAATAGAAAAAGTAACTGCATGAACTTATCTATAAAAAATTGCTAAGTTAATTATTATATTATATTCTTCACTTTTATTAATTTGATACTCTTATAGTGAAATTATTTCTTGGTTTGGTTAAATTTCTTGTTTTTTAAAAATTCATTATGCGAATATCCATTAGCTATTATTAAAGCCTGAAAAACGCATGTCTGCGATGTTATCATCATGCTATGATTTGTAGGTACTGTATTTTTTACCACGATATTTTCGACGACGATGTTTTTAAACTGCGAAGTTTTTGACCTGCTTTATTTTCGACGACATTATTTTGCACCACGATGTTTTAAAACTGCGATGATTTTATTTTTTCCCATGATGTTTTGTACCACAATGTTTTCGCATTGCGTTGTTTTCTCCGCGGCGTTTTCGTTCGCGATGTTTTCAGCTATAACCAATGCTTAAGCGGCCCGGGTTCGAATCCCGGAGAAGGCATGGATGTAAAATTGTCTGCCCCTTCAAAGGTGGTAGCGGTGGCAGCCCATTAGGTGGCTCCACAATAAAATGGTCACCACTTCTGGCCTTAGAAGCGGCCTATGCCGTTATGGACAAGTGACCGACATTCATAAAAAATGAATTTAGAATTATCATAAAGAGTATTACTCGTTGTAAATCAGATAAAGGTTTCCTGGAAAGATTGTACATTTCATTTATGACTTTGCCTGTGAAGGAACAAGAGTTTGGCAATATGCATGAAATGTATACATACGCTTCTAATAATTTGAATAAAAGTTTCATTATCATAATATACTTCTTAATTGAAATTTATACTATCAATTAATGATAATTTACGTTATGAATTAATGATTAAATGCCTATCATCGTGATATACAAGCTCGTTTACATTGTTTAACACCAAAATCCGCTCTCACATGTATGAGAAACCTATCTATCAAAGATATAAAGGGAAGAAATAGAGAATGGTTATCACAGCATAAATGTCATAGTCTTTGCAAGAAATGTAAGCAAACTATTTACAGTTTCTATCAATATGTGCGTCCATATGTTACCACAAGGTTAGTGCTAGGAATTTCTAGTCTAATAAGGAATATCTCCCGCCATAAACCTCAGTGTTTCTTGGAAAAAATATGTATAGGAGCCTACGTATTAAGAAACACGTGATAGTAAAAAAATTAGGTGCTAGATAATAAAAAATGGCTAAATATGAGATTTTTTATCGTGGATGTTCTGAAGAATTCGTCATCAACAGCAAACGTTCTGATAAAATTTTAAAATTTCGGGAAATTTTCAAAAGACCGTTGCATTGCCAAGTATGTAGTTAGATTTCTATATTTTGAATTCCCTATTCATATATAGTAGGTAAATCATTTTAGCGTTATGTACTGCTAAATGAGAAAAAACATTTGTAGGTGTTTTTGCATCTCCTTATTTCAAATAATTTCAATGTTTTATCTACTACGCTTCCTTAGTGTTTCAGTAAAACTGCAGTTTATACTTATGTAAACTTTAAAGAGATTTAAACTACAGAATGTACTGGATTCTACATGTTAGTAAAAGAAAGCTATTTAGATAAAGGAAGTTTAAACTAAACCCCTGTAGATGAAGCAAACAAACTACCAGAGGCAAAATTTCTGTCAGGTTTTACCTTTCTTTAAGAACTCGTTTCGACAGATAGTCATGGATCAAGAAAATATTAGCACAAAGTTTCCCTTTACGAAGCTTTGCAGTCACAACCAACTCGGTGACTTTTCAAATTTTCAAAACTGGATTTTTAAAATTTTGAAAGCCTCCAAAAAGCGTTGTATCGCCAAATCTAATTTTTTTACGATTTGTTTATTGTTTATCAGTAGAATATTAACAGCTAATTCTTTTAATGTTGCGTAATTCTAAAGGATTAGATTCACATACATTTGTTTCGGAAAATTAAGATTTCATTCAGTACTCTAGTCTTAGAAATAAATATAACTGCAAATTAATTGGATTACTCAGTTTTTATCAGCTTAAGTTTGGTTTGGATAGTTTAATTATGGCAAAGCACACGAAGGCCATCGACCTAATAGGAGCGATGCCATTCGTGGAGGACGCTCTAAGAGCAACTAGCTTCTATTAATGTTACACATGCGGAAAATCTCGAAAGCACCTATGTAGCCATGCCCGGACTCGAAATCCGGTCGAAATACTAGTGTTCAGGTACTTTACCGATAAGAAGCTCATGGTCTTTTTAGCAGCTTAAGAGATTAAGAAATTAATATCATTCATTAAGGTACTTATGAATTATCATTTCGACCATGAATGTTAACTATCATGGACCCATGAATTTGGGGGAGATCTAACCAAAGTTGCGCCAATCATTCCGGCAGGATTTCCAAAAGAATTTATACCTTTTTTGTCTAATAAATAATCCGTATTCCATGACCATAAATACACACTTATTTTGATGGTAAGATCCAATAACTTCGAAAATAATCTACTGCTTTCTGTTCTGCTGAAAAGAACTCCTAAATTTTAAGCATTTTCTTTTTAATTTAAGGAAAAATATGGCAATAACGGTTAATTTACATCCTTGTTCATACAAACAAAATCAATCGTGTAACATCAAACTAAAGTGCTGATGTCATGAATGGGTTTTTACATCATGTTTATCTACAACTGCAGCTTAATAGCAGCAGTTCCACCTCGATGGAAAAATACCTAAGGGCCCATATTAGTGTATGAAATAAAGCTATTTACTTTTTAAGTGTTGTTTGAATACAAAACAAAAGGCAGAAATTAAATAGCAAAAAATACAAAATTTAAGTCGTATATTGCATAAAATTATGATAACAAGATAAAACTTAACGTACGTTTAAAAAACGTTAATGTGTACACCACATGATTTTCTTGTACCGAATATTTAAACGCATTTCATTTAAATTTACAAAATTGAATTAAATCTACTTCCTCGATAACGCATGAATCACAGTAGAATAAATGCACTCTTTAAAATTCACTGTAGTTGTTTAACACAGCAGCACTCTGGCGCTAGATTCATTTAAAAATGTTACATCTCATTCATTTATAACTCAGAATGCAAAAAAATATAAATCATCTGAAGAATATGTTCTATTTAAATACTATAATAAATCTAAAACGATGCGTAAAAAAGTTAAACAAATAAAAAAAAGAGACTTTTTTTCCACAGACGATTCAGCGCCGTTTACCTAATGCGCATGCGCTTCGCGTAAATATTTTCCTCTATGAGAGCCAGACAGAGAGCTACAATATTTGCTGTTAATGCGAAACGCATATTTACTTGAATTTCATTAGGGATATATTTCTCATTCAATTAATTCACTCGTAGTAATTTCTCATTCTTATTTCGCGGCAAGGCAAAAATACATAATGTCTCTAAATATTTTCATTAAAAATTGAAAGATATAAAAGAACATAAAACTCCAAACACAGTTCGAACAACCAGAAAAAAATTACAACTAAAATTAGAGTTCCTGCGAAAAAAGAAGCAATTGGGCCAGCAGGCAAGAAGGCAGATTTTTCGGTGCACAGAAACTGTAAGTTTCCTTTTGATCCGACTCGGCGAAAAGACACTAAAGAGCAGAAAGAATTTATTCACTATTCTGCTAAGTTTCAAATGTAAACAAATATGGCTACTATGGTAAAAAAATTAGGCTTAGCAGCACTTAAACATCTTTAAAATTGTTGATAATTCTACAAATATTGCATTCAGTGTAACTAAAGGCATGAAAACCTTAACCGGAAGTTAAGAACAACTTAATTCAGTCATTTTTAAAGCAAAAATAAAAAAACTGAACTCACTGAGCCGAGTAACAGAATGGGTATACAAGTATATATATATCCGCCGCACCAGAAGGGGAGGTGCACAGCTACCTGTTATAGGAGTCCTATATACAAAATTTCCAAGTTTGAGACTACTCGTTTTTGAGTTACGCGAGATACATACGTACGTACTTACAGACGTCATTAAAAAAATCTCTTCTGAATCCATTTTAAATCAGTTGGGGAGAAAAGAGTCCTTACTCTGCCCTTACGTACAGATGTCATGCAAAAATATCGTTAATTACATTCGATAGCGGTCAAAATGGATATTTTCTTTGAAATATAGTAGGCGGAATTTTTTGTGGATACTTTTTACCTCTTTTACTTCGTAGAAGGAAGTGAAAAAACACTTATAATAAACAGCTATAAAATATGGAATAATTAATTAAAGTTTAAATCTATGTTAAATAATGAAATCCTTCAAATTAAGCTGATATAAAAGACGAAAGACTGAAAAATCCATTTCACAAGGAGAGCTACGTGTATAAACATTAAAGACATTATACCTAACTATATATATTTGCGTATTTACAATTCTTGCCACCTTAAGAATCCTGCCATTATGAAGTGCAGCTATACGTAATGAAAATGAATGATTAGCCGACTAGTGATAGATTAAATTCCGTAATCCATATTATACTGTCATACGTATCACTGCATATTACATTCGAACGTGTTGCTCTCAGAAGCGCTTGGGAAAACGGAATGGGAGGGAAACATTTGCGGGCTTCACTTACATCTTCAAATAATTATATCACACGCATCTAATTAAACTTTATGTATGTGCAATAAATCATTTCCAATTATGGGGTTACTTCATGTAATTGCTAGCTGGATGTTGGGAGGTGTTTCTATATAGCCTGCGAGTTTCGGGACTAAAACGGACAGGGAATATACCGGAATTTGTGTTTTATAGTGTAGCAGATGATAAGTACTGAAACGTTTTTTTAGACTAATTTAATTTCAAATTTAACGCACAAAATCACTGAGAAAAAAATGTCAGTTAATGTAGAATATATGAAAAAAATCATGTAATAAGCATTAAAAAACAGGAAAACAAATACATGAAAAATAGAACTAGAATGTTTAGCATTAATCTGAATTAACACTGAATTTAATTAGAATTAGAATTTTGTTATTTATTTTTGCATAATTCCATAAGTAATTAGTCAGAAAGAAAATAAGAATATCATGAAACGAAAAAATTTCTCGACATTCTGCAAATTCTCATTCGGGAGAAATCTAGCTTGCATACAACTAAACTGCACTTCAGAAATGCAGGAATACAATCTCTACGTACAAAATGCTAAAATACAAACAATGTACACAAAGCCCATGTTACATTAGTAAATTTTGAAATTATGTATTCGAGACTCATCTTCTCAGTTACATTTCGCAAGCTGAGCTGCTTGGAAATGAGAATTTATAAAGTACATAAAAGCTTTAGAATTCAGCACATATAAATTTAAATGCCTAGAGCATAATGTTTGATAAAGTGGAATGCACAGGAGAGAAGGTAAAACATATTCTAAAACTAATTAAATAAATAACGAGGCTGAAATTCTTTGCCTTCGTAAAGAATTATATTGATCTTAGAATTCATATTTATTTCGCAGACTGTTGTGAATGAGGAAACCAGCAATTAATAAGATGTATTCATTCTGGATAAGCCAAAGCTGTTCAATGTCCCGTTTTGTAGCAATATGTCTAGCAGAAGACATTTAGTAACCGTGGAAATGATGAATGAGGTGAGAATATTCTTTTTCGGTAAGTTCAACATACAGTTTTCATACAGGACGGGTTTAACGTGATCTTTATACCACAGTGCTTAACCCCCATATTTCTAATTAAAAGGGTCTATGTGCGCACCAGGCTTCATTTTTGGAAATTTTAGTGAAGTCCTATGATAAAACAGTTAGGTTATCTTGCATTGTAAATAATAATAACATCATCCACATAGCAATCTAGTAAACTGTTAGAATCATCCGGGAATTTTGAAGTAGCGTAAACATATATTAAGTATAGCAGTGCTTGGATCCTTGTGTAAAGCCTGCACTGATTAGTTGAATGTAAAAGACGAGACAGACGTTGTTTAATAACAGGATTTCAATTTTAAAGAAAGAATTGATGAAAAAATGAGGGTTTCAACAGAAATTTAACATAGTTAACAGTAGATAAACCCTCAAGCCGGCCGCGTTTGGTGTTAGCCATGTCTAATATAAGAAGGATGATATTTTATTAGTGATGAGTTGATGGTTCTATACTCTCAGTGGCTCTTACCAGCAGCATAGTCGTTCATAAACCTCTCCTAAACCCAAACTATTAGGGTTAGCTTTCGAAAGACCGGAGGCAATTGTCTGTATCATGAAGAAATTACCGACTCAGAAAGTGGCTAGACTGTAACGAGTAACATCTTCAAGACTTTTATGGGCATTTGGAAGCCGCAAAATGCTTGGGTATTTCCGGCATGATAGGGCCGTATTGCTTCAAATTTATTAAACATAATAAGTTGATGAAAGGAAACAGCCTGAAGATTTTCCTTTTAATGCCAACGTCCTAAGAACCGTAAACATGCTTTTTTAAAATCTATTTCTTACCTTTCGTTTGTCTGTAAATTTGCCAGGCAGGTAGACAAAGAAGTAATTTTCTTTGAAAGGCTAGGAGATTCATTATAAAGTGGAAGAATTTAATCTGCAAGTTTCTGAATGGCTGAGTCAAATTGGTTCTTAGATTTAAGCTATTAAATAGCAGGTGATCCTTGAAAAACAATTTGTAATATAGCCTTAAGTACGTAATGTTCTGAGGATCTAAGGCCGTCTTTGATGTTTAGAGCTGCAATTTACGGGAACATGATCAGAGGTTAACTCAGTAACGTTACTGAGTTACTAACCACCATGATGATGTTGGTAGTAGAAATAAAAATATTCTGAATATTTATATCTTTTTTGTGAGATTTCGCGTGGTAAGTTGGTTCATCTATCACGAATAGAAAATATGGATAAAATGTCATGAGCTGATAAATTGCGTTTCAGCAAATGCTCGAGAAGCTACATCCCAAAACTTTGGGTTTAGCATTAATGTCTCCTCCAAGAATAGTTGGGAGAGAAAAGTTGAGCAGTTAGTTAAGAAGACTGGCATTAATTCTGCTATCTAGTGGATCCAAACGCCTTAGAGTATTTATCGAGACTTCCATAGTTTCATAAATTTTGCAGTTTGCATTGCTAACAACGCAAAAAGAATATGAGTGCTTAGTATAAATTGCAACCCTCTCCTCTGTACTGAAAGCTATGACAGTGATGGGCGTGATATTATGAAATATTGATGTTTTTATGCGCAGTTGAGTGAGTCTCTGTGACGAGGAAAATATTAATGATATTCTAAGTAGTCTTTAAATTCATTAATGTATTCTCTTGTAATTTTCATTGGTTTGGCCTGTTGTAATTAGACATATCTGACATCCGTTTTCATGCTTGTAACTGCACAGCCTACAATAGCATTGATTTTCTTTACCACGGAAATGAGAGTTTAAGAACCTTCAAAACCTCTTCGGTTACAGCTGTGGTTGCTTTCATGAATTATTCACAATGGAACATTCAGTGTATGCTTTGATGGCCATAACATAGTAATATACTTCTTAGATAAGATAGTGGGTCATTTGTTTGCTGAAAATTTAGGAAAAGCACAAAAATTTTCCAACTAGCTCTATGAGTTCTGTCATAGTTTCCCAAATTGATGGTTCATTCTTAGGCGTTCCATAAATGCGAGATTGGTGTTCGTTCCCACATCTGTTCTTGGTCGATGTCGGAAGTTTTCGTTAGACGGATGAAATTTGTGGTAGCGGAAGCATTGATTCTACGCCTGCTTTTCAGTATCAACTGTTAGGTGTAGAAGATTCTTTACGTTTTGTATGTAGTTAGATTTACCACTTCGGTGCGTAGTAACAACGAAAAAAAAGGAAGGTTTTTTTTCTCTTTTTATAACACTACTTAACTATCACTACTCTTCTGTCTCTACTATACACCGTGAACCCTGTTAGTTCGTGTCGTATGGAATTCGACGTCATTTCTGTGGAAATCTGTTAGATTGGCATACAAGGCCTGCTGTTCAGTACACATCTTTTGCCTTTGTTACAAGATACTTTGAATAGCATAGTATTACATATGAACATTCATATTGCGTAACTGAATACTTATACATAAGGAGACTTATATGGTATGTTTACATATACAGGGTGTATCTGAAACGCTTTAACAAACTTAAAGGGATGATAGTACTCATCGAGACGAACAAAAAAGGCAACGGAACATGGGGTCATAAATGACGTTTAAAGGGTGAAAATCGAGGAAATGCGTCTGGAGATGGACAAACTGAGACAAGAACGAAGCACTCCAGAAAATTATTTATTGCACAGAATAGGTACAACACAACTCGTGATGTCCAGAGAAAACACAAATTTTACAACAATTGTTCAAAGTGTCGACCGCAGACATTATCACACAGAGTACCTTTGGATTTCTTCTTCTGGGAACACATGAAATCCTTTATTTATGAGACGCCAGTAGAAGTAGTAGCACGTACTGCAACCACTGCAGCAGAAATCCAGGAAACTCAAATAATCTTCGAGCGTGTCCGCCAGTCGTTCCTCCGTCGATGTACTCTGTGTGATAATGATAATGTCCGCGGTCCGCACTTTGAACAATGGCTGTAAAATTTTTGTTTTCTCTGGACATCACGAGCTGTGTTGTACCTATTCTGAGCAATAAATAATTTTCTGAAGTGTTTCTTTCTTGTTTCGGTTTGTCCATCTACTGACGCATTTTCTCGATTTTCACCCTGTAAGGTTTATTAACAGTTATTTTAAGTTTTGTATCTTTCCTGTCTTATTCTAATTTCAGCTTACAATTTCCTGCCAGAATGTAAATTCAGAAACGCAGTAAATGCAAATGAGAAAGAGTACTGAAAGTCGATACTTCACCGACTTCTAGAGAGAGAGTCTGATTCCCTGACTAGCGCGCGTTTGCCTTTGGTTACGTTACGTTCTCTCTTACTTATTACGCTCCGCCATACCTTAGTCCCTTGCTTGGCTTCGCCGATTAACTTAATACTTAGGAGCCAAGTAGTTAGATTTCTGATAGCTTAGGCTATACCTTTCAGATAGCTTAGTTAGGCTAGTTTAGTTTAATTTAAATTCATTATTATTTAAGTTCAAGCCCGAGTGGAGGCTTTGTGTAAAGTTCCAAGTAGGAGCTGTTTGTAAATATTCTGAAAAATAGAGGGCAGTGAATCCTTCTAAAGTCTTACGTGTTTTGTTCACATACTTAAGCGATTATTCGCTTGTTAGTGTTCGTGGGGTTCTAAGTTAGAACTTTAGAATTAAATAAGTAAAACCCCACAAAAAGATTCAAAGGCGTGTAGGGGAAGTCCTGGTACATTTGAGACTCAAGGTTTTCGGTTTTATATGAGTTTTTATGTAATATAGCTTTTTTTCTTTTTTCGGTTTTTCATCTAAAATTTATCTGGAGAAAGAAAAAGGTTTTCGAAGCATATTAATCAACTTTTCTGAAGCTTTAATTTCTTTTCCCCCGATGAGGTCTGAATTAAAGCTTTAATAAAGGCAGATTAATCTTCGTATTTTTATTATCTTGTATATATTTTCCCTTTTGGCATTTTGAGTTTTCGAGTTTGTACTATTGTGATCATTTTTATTTTGAAATGTTTTTATTTTATGTTTAACACCTTTACAAGGACGTAATTGTTAATATTTTGAGGAATCACCTTGCTTTGCCTCTAATTTACTTTTAACTTTAGATGCTTTAAGTTTATATATATGTAAAATATAAAAAATACGATGGCTTTGCTCTGAGCGAACAGGCAACCTATAATTAACTTTCCGCAATTTAAGGATCTTCCCCCTAGACCAGTACTTTCGAGAACATTCTGGCATGTTATATAACCGCTAGTAAAAATACTGAGTATGCGCCATTTTTCGTCAGACTGCTTTCTTGTAACGCTGCTACAAGACCCTGCTGCTGCTCATCCCAACTTTCTTTCCCTTGATAGAGCAGTTATGGCTTAGAAAGTCTAAATTTAATCTTACTTAGTCTAAATCACTATTGAATATATAATTTGGAGAATTTTATCTAAAGGAAAAATGATCTGCGGTGGGAATTGAACAAAGATGTGGAAACTAAAATCTAATCCTTTGTGAACCCACAACAACGCCCGGACTCTGATGCAGTTATATCCCCAGACTTTGCCATTCTTGTGCCAATCTGCCAAAATATCACACACACACACACACACACACACACATGAAAACTGGAGATGAAATGGCTCTGGTTAATTTATTAGTGATTCTTTATATATATATATACACACACACACACATATATGTATATTCGCAAGTTAAAATAATTCATTCAAATAGGCGAAGGGGACGAAACACGATCGTTCCCAATAACTGCGGAATTTAGGGAATGGATAATTCTATTTTATAAGTCAACCTTCTTCCAAGGGATGAACAATAATTATCTCTCTTTTAATTTTATTATGATTTATAACACTATTTCGAAATGCCAAGCTGCGTTAAGATAGCTTCCCCGCAACAAAGGTTTAGGGTTGCCAGAATTGGCAAGAAGTTGCTCATTTGAAGATATCAAGCGTTAAAACAGGCGATATGTCATAGCTGGAGCAAGAAAATTCTTTAATGATTGCTTACCGGTTTCTCCGAGAATGTTCTCGAAGGCACGTCAAAAGCTATACATACCCTATCTGCACGCGGAGTAGAGAGCATCTTGAACAATGTAGTAATACGTTGAGTTCAGTAGTAGCATCTTGATTCAGGGATTAGCTCGAGGGCGATCGACTGTACTTCAGTGCTTTGCTGTGAAGCTGTCTTCACCGATTTAGGCTGATAGCCTGAAGGCAGTGTTGCTATTGTTTCAGCGTGTTTATCGTATATTTTCGACTGCTGTAAACGTGTCGTTAGAACTCTCCTGTGTAAAACTAACGAATAAATTGTGTTTTGATTCTTCATCAAGTGTTGTAAGCATTGCATGTCTTTAATAGTTTATCTAAATATTTTTAAGAATGAAATTTAATTTGAATAAATTCAATTTACAGTAATTTTTACTTTTCAATTATTAGGAGTGAATTATAAATAAAAAAAAATTATTAACTGAATTTACATTCATAATCTTAGCAGCAATAAGGCTAGATTGTTACTTTTAAAGTCTATTTATGCTTTTAAGTTTTTGCTTACTTAATTTTTTAATTATATATACATATATAATTAAGTTTTTAGTAAACAGCACACTGATATTTCTTTTATTATTTTGTGCATGCAATTATACTTTAAGTCTTGTAAAATAAAGAGCTAAAATAACTAGTGTTGAACTATGCATTCCAATAATCTCAAGTTTAATTTTATTACGGAATAACATCATGTTCCACGTGAAATGAAAAAAAATACTGTTTTTTAATATTCAACATAACATCCCTCTTTTGTTAGCATTAAAGATATTAAAAATTAAAGTCTCACGAAGTAAAGTCATAATTCATGCACGAAGTAAACGTACACAAGTTAAACAACCTAACGAATTAATAAAGCTTTTAAACAAACATAGCATTTCGTAGAAAATAGTATAAGAGCTATAAAAAGCTGGTATTTTTTCCCTTTTAAAAAATCACAGTTTCAGGCATGATAGCAATTGAGTTAGAACATCAGTAGAGGCATTAATCGACATTTTTATTTTCTTTTAAGTTTAATGCTTTTCTACGTATTGAAGCAAAATCTGCTTTTATTCAAATATGAATAAACAAGAATGAAGCTCTGATTATTTTCTTAGATAAATCATGATTTTTGAAAGTTGTAGCAAAATGTGCATAGAGAATTTCCCTGTTGTTTTCTTTAAACTTTTCTTTATTGGAAACTCTTGAAAAGAAATTTATAAAGTCAGAAAAAGAATCTGAACTATTTAATTTATTTTATGATATTAAGCTGCGTGACGCTAAGGTAATTTTTCACATGAAAAATAAATGTCATTTTATCTTGTAATACAAGATAAACTTAATTTCATTTGATCTATCTACAACAGTAAACAGTTCTTGATAAGCTTTTTTTCCAGTACTAATTGAAATTGTTGAGAATAAAAGGGGATGAAAGAATTTTATGAAAGAAGGATTACATAATTTTAATTTTTAGAAGAAAGTATATATATGTATATGTAAAATTTAATATGATTTAGTTTTCATATAGCTACTAATTTTTATTACTTAATTCATTGGCGCTTTGATGCAGTGCATCGTATATTTCGAAATATATTTTACAAATGTATAATTAGGGGAAAAAAAAGCTAAGAAAACAAAAAAAATCTGAAAGGTTTCAGGTTTTAAATTACGACGTCCAAAGGGGCTATTTTTTAACATTTTGTGTGCTACCTTTATTTATTAAATATCATGTTCTTCGCACTTAAACCATAAAATTCAGTTAAAGAACAATATCGCAAAATAATTTTAAAATGAACATATCTTTAGAATTTCCGATACAGAATCTGACGCGCTGGAGACAAAAATCTTTTTTCTGTGCAACGTTGCCATTGCTCGCTTTGAAATCCTTGAGTTCAGTAATCGAAAATTCGCTAAAGTTTTGCAAAATATGAAATCTATACTAAAACAAATTTAACTGTGGGTTCAATGGCAGTCTTCTTAACGGACGCCATGAGTGCAGGCTACGTTCAACCAATCGACGAGAAATGGTTCTCATCGCCACGGTAGCATTCAGGGTATCTTGCACATGCTGCAGAATCGCGGTACGAGTGATTTGCGGGACCGCCTCAGCTTGTCGGCGGATACGTCGATCCACGCGTGCTGACGTCACTCTGGCTGCACCGGCACTCCTCCTTCTTCCCATATTCCCTTGTTTCAACCATGTTCGCCATAGCCGATGCACCGTGCTCGCACCCATGTGGGTATCAGCTGCAATTTGGCGTAAGGACCAACCCGCCCTTCTCAGTTTGATGACCATACCCTTCGTAAAATCGTCTATCTGCTGGAAGTGCCTTCGTTGACGGCGGCCTGGCATCCTCTCCTATGACACGTATTCTCCGGGACAAAAACCAACTTTCTTCGATAATTCGTCTGGCAGAAATAACGACACGAATATTGCCCATTCTGCACGTTCCTTCCGTTATGTCTTACTTTACGTGCGTCGGAAAGCTGCGCATTTCACATCATTCGCATAACTCAGTGACGTGCGTCTACTCTAAAATTTGCATAATTTTCTGACCACTCCTTCTTGGTGTTGCATTTTCAATGTCGAGAAGTGTATAAAATGATGCATGTTAAAACATTTGTAATTAGGCACATAGGTTAGGTTAATTTTTTACAAATAGAGTAAGGCATGCAAGGGCTATCTACCAAAAGGGAGAGATTCCATTCTGGAGGAATTTCGAAGAAAAACTGACCTTTGATTGAGTATTAAAAATAATGCATGCAGTTTTCATTCCAGTTATATTTATACATATTTCTTATGTAAAAATTTCGGGTATATGCTAAATTATTTTAAATTACTTTACTCGACAAAGATTGAGAATGCACAGAAATGAAAGATTTGCACATGCCGAAAATGAAAAATATGAAGTATGTATGGGTATTAATGCATGTGCTTGCAAAAGCATGTATTTGCCTTTAACAAAATACGTAAATATTTATTAAATTATTTATAAATGTATTTGAAATGAATGGTTTATTCATTCATAAACTCCTGTGAAAGTTACTGTGAAGAAATCTAATTATTAAATGTATCTAAATTTATGATGATTATAAATATTATCTAAATATATAATAACGTTAACATTGAATTGTAAACATAAATTGAAATCCTGTTGACAAATATGTTATAAAACTATTTAAGCAAGAATTGCTCGTACTGGAAAGCAATGTGTTAAAAGGTATTGTAAAGCAAACTCTATGAGATGTGTACTTAAGGAAGTAATAAAGTTTAGGATATGTATTGTTGAAATTAAAGGTAAAAAATCTGACAAGTATAATTAAAAGAATTATTTCCTTATATTTTATAATAACTCAGTTTTAAGTTTTAAATAATATTTAAAAAAAATTCTTTTTTTTAATCCCCTTTCAGAAATATTCAGAAAAAGTTAAATACTATTTAACGTATTTCACTATTAAAATAAAAAGTGAATTTGAAATGGTCTGAATAGAGCATTAATTATAAATTGACTTCGATTTTTTCATTTAAAAGATGCCTCAGAGGCTAAAAAATCATGTCATATTTGAGAAAATATTTTAGGAAGAAGCTCTATAAATAGAAAAGAAATAATGCATAATTGTTAATATTAATAAAACAATAAATTTTAGTCTTAATTTTTGTAATCCTTAATCGAATAAAATCGAATTACCTTAATTTTTTTCCCAAATGAAAACTTGTGAAAATATTTCTTTCAAATTAAACCGTTCTGAGTAAACTGTCCTGTGAAAAGTATTGCATTTAACTCCTTTCAGAAGGAAATGTTGTTTAAAAATGTATTCTTTTGATATACTTAGGACTATGAAGTAATGTAGAAAAAGGAAATGTATACTTTTATACTTACGATGTAATTACAAAATATTTGCATCCGATCGTGTCAAAACCCATTGATCTTAAAGGTAAATCACCCAATGTTTTGGTCACCATAAAGGGATCGCCAGTGCTTCAAAGCAGTGTATGGGGAAAACCGATTACGGCCTCTCCCTCCGACTCCCTACCTCCATGGTCGTGAGTTATATTTTGTACACGTAAATTGAGAGCAAAAGTATTTAAAACGCCAATACAGTAAACCTCTAATTCGTTTTGGGTATTCTTCTAGGAGACTGTTCATACTCAAATGAGATCATCCTTGTCTTATTCTTTCAAAATGAAGGCTTTTCTAGATTTCAAAATGTACTGTTACGGATTTCATTTTTATTTAGATATTTATTTAAAATTGTAATTAAAATTGCTTTATTTTTCAGTGCAACAGAGACGATTTTTGAAGAGAAAGCTACGTCGGAAAAGTAAAAATAAAAGAGCGCATGCATTTAATATTTAATAAATAAACATCTTGTAATTGCTGTTGGCATCCAAAAAAATTAAGAAAAATCGAGAATGTTCTAATGAATAAATAAAAAACTTATAAAAGCCGAATTAAAACACCTCATTTCAGTTTTAGCTGTTTTGAGCGAACTGCTGTTTGTTTACTTGATGCTGTGTGATTGCAGCGAATTCGCTAAGAGATTGGATTAACTTTATTGAGATATTGTGATATTGCACGAATATCTCTGAAGAAATATTTCAGTATTTTGCTTTATTTCGCGTGAAAAGAATAAATTTATTAACTTTTAAATGACTTGTGCATTCAGTCCATTATGAACCCGTTCGCACGCAACAATTTGTTTTCCAAAAGTTAATAAAATTTATTCTTTTCACACGAATTAAAACAAATACTGAAATATTTCAGTATTTTGTTTCCAAGTTCCAGTATGAGTGGATGAAGACTCCAACAAAGTTTTAGTATCATCGTTTAGACAAGTGCTTAACCCAAAGATAAACCCTTGCAACAGAGAGAGTGTGTTACTGCTATGTTCTTGCTGTATTTCCTCTTAGGGACACGGACTCAGAAATCGTCTAAAGCCATAAGACTTTCCTTCCTAATTTCTATTACTTACTTTTTACTCGAACAAGATTTTTGATATTTTTACAAAAATCTCCGGAAGCAGCTGCGTTCTTGGATATACGCAAATTTGATTTTCAAAATATGTTAATCGAGTATCTTCCTCTAATCATTAGAAATTAACTAGGCAGCTCCAATGTTATGAGTGTTTGCTTCTGAAATATCTCTTAAGTGTATCGCTAAACTATTGAATACAAAAAACGACTTTATTGTAAACAGTGCCGGATTAAGTTTCTAGGGGAGGCTACACAAAATTGAAATTAGAACTTCATTTGCATAAGTTGCTTTTAATGAAAGTTTGTGTAACACCTTTTAAAACTTTTATTAATAATAAATTATATAAAAATTAATAAATAATAATTGTGTAAAGGAAAAAAGTGTTAGCCATCTTATCAAAGAACCTGAATATTCATATGCTGAACTGAGAAAAGACTAATAAAATTATTAAAATATACGCCCACACTTAACACCGGATTGGGGTTTCTAAACTATTCTTTATATATGCTGCTATGCAGCTTTTAAAAATTTCGTGAATTTGTTGTTGAACGGTATTGCGATTTGTTGTTGAATTAATGTTGAATTTGGCGTAAGTGGGAAGACAACGATGCTTAATAATAAAGCTAAAATGACAAAAAAATATTAGCAGACATGAATACAGTAGTAGTCTGTTAGACTGTGAGCTCAGCGAGAACGCAAAAAACCTCTGCAAAGCCTTTTGGAGGACGGTTAAAATCTGAAACCATTCAGATTTTTCGAAAAAACCTTTTAGTTGTTTTTTAATATTAATATCAATCGAGATTTTTAACATTTTTCTCTTCATTCATTAAAGTTGATATGTTTATACATTGTTTTCGTAAAATACTTAAACAATGCACCTTTTTGCTTTAACTTTACTTTATCTTTTTTCGCTTTTCTTCTTTCTTTTTTTTAAATTCTGAATTGTATCGATAGCTGAAATTACTTGATAAAACAACACGGTTAAAGGAACAATCATTAAAAGCTGAAAATACAAGTTTTGCATCGATATTTGGAGATGTGATGTATTTTTCGCAGACTATAAGAACAATGTTGTATGTAAAACCGAAGGGGATTTTATTGTATTATCATGAAGCCTTTGGCTTATGTTATTTCCTAACAATATAAATACTCTGTCTTATTAAAGATTTATTAAAATATTTTCGTTTAAAAATATTGTTATTCATTTTTATTTCTTTCTGTAAAGAAGCGGGTCCCATCAAATTATGGGCTTTATACATTTGTTATTATTCGCTTGTAGTCAAATTGGCACTCCCTTCAAAACAAATTTCTTATACTCAAAAAATAGGGATAGGTTTGACACTTTTGTTGCAAAATTTGTTTTGAAATGCTTTCATCACGTAGTCCATCCAAGTCTATAAATGACAGATTAATAATTTGCTTTCGAATTAGAAATAACCTAGATGATTTTTAGTTCCCTTGTTTTAACCAAATGAAATTTTGAACCTGCATGATTTATTTTGGAGTTTTTATTATTACACTTTATTGACATTACTATATAATTATTTGAATTTACTGAAGCATTTAGTTGAATAATAACAATTATTTCAATTTACTGAAACTTTTAGTGTTCTGCTAAGCGTATGTAATGGGAAAGACCGGGAATTTGAATTATTTTGTGCTCGGTGAAATAAATCATATAATTCGTTTTTCTGGAACTGCTTAGGAGTTCTATAACAGCAGGTTTGCTAAGAATGAAACTGTTCAAAAGTTTTTCAAAATTGAAGCACATACCGTGTTAAAAAATGCCTTTTTTTTATCGAAATTTTTATATATTATAAAGTGGCAAATATCAAAGTATGGGGAAAAGTTTGTAAGAATGTAAATTGCAGAAAATGGTCAATAAGAATTGTACATCTATAAACACTGAAAACACGACGTGAAAATTTTAACAGACTTGCAGAGCTGAAAAGTAGTTTTGAGGTTATTCTTTTTATTCACAGATTTACTATAACTTAGTTTATTCCATCGCGTAGAAAGGCTAGAGTGATCAAGATAAACGTGGATTTAATCTTCTTTAGGAATGGATCAGAAGAGAAATCTGCCATTTTCGTTTTGGTCTAAACCATTAAAGTAAATGACACACTTTTTTGAGAATCCTTAGTTTACAGTTGTTGCTAGTAGATCATTTTGTAAGGATAAAAGCGGATTACTTTTCAAAGAAATTCCTCACAACTGGATGCAAAGCACCCAAACACATCGTTACTATCCGCATTCCGGTTGGCCCAGATGCATGATTTCGGATTAACGAGGGAACCAAGCAACCTATCTGATCTCTAGTAACAGGAAACGAGGAGCTAACCTTTTTTTTATGTCAGAAAACAAACAAGTTGTCTTCAACTACAGCAAAGAAACATCCATTTACGTCAAAACATTTAATCATTTGCATAGCCATTTTGATATGACTTTTTAATGGATGATAAGAAAATTAAATATTCATTGTATTAAATAAAAAAAAGCAGCATATAGTTTTAGGATAAGCTACACAATAAAAGAAAGAGCTTATCTTCCGTTCTTTTTATTTACTTTTTATTAAAATATGGTATAGACTATTTTTACTTCCTTGTGCGAAGTAAAGGAAGTATTGTAATCGCGAAAAATTTCATGTATCATATTTCGGCGAAAACTTCCGTTTTGATCGCTCTCGAATCCATTTTAATGATTTGTTTTTGCATGACAGCTGTACGTACCGATAGAATAAATATCTCATTTTTCGAAAAAGGATTGTAAAACGGATTTAAAATGAATTCAGAAGAGAATTTTTCGGGATGTCTACACGTACGTACTTACGCGTATATGTATCTCGAATAAGTCAGAAATAACTAGCTGTAGAACTTCGAAACTTTGCATATGGGACTGCTATAACATGCAGTTGAGTACCTCCCTTTTTTCGTTGCAATCGGACAAGCCAAACGTACATATATATATATATATACCCACTCTGTTACTCGGCTCAGTGAGCTCATTTTTTTATTCTTATATGTTGGTAAATTGCGTATTTTTTGCTTTATGTTGTTATGTTATTGCGCATTATATTGATCTTTTATATATGTATATGTAAACAATATATAAAAATACACTCACTTGCAAAAGTTAAGCACGAAGATGTAAAATGCAAAAAAATCCACAAATACTGCTTTGATTGACATAAAATTCGGCAGGAAAGTAGCATATATATTTATGCATAAAACAAAATCAATAATTATATACAGAAATGAAAACAATAAATCAGTAAACATGACATGAGCTTAAATTTTTGTAAGTTATCAGGTAATGACATATTGGAGACTTAAACAGAATTATGTATAAAGTGAAAATAAACAGCATAAAATAAAATAAGGACATTAATAGGGTATTTGTTCCCCCGTCATCTGTGCACGAAGTTTACACCTTGTCACCATGCTTTCAATTAGGTGGTCAACCACAGCAGAATTAAGCAACAGCGATTTTTCTAGCAGAGCAGTTTCCAGCTCAATGAGAGTGGCTGGAGGTGGGAAACGTGAAGATACACCTCGAACGAGAGCATCCCAAAGATTTTCAATGGGATTAAGGCCGGGCGAATATGCTGGCCACGCCATACGAGCAATCCCTTCACTCTCCAGGTAGTCATCAACAATGTCAGCTCTATGGGGAAGTGCGTCATCGTCCATTAAAACAAAAGTAGGGCCAACTGCTGCAGCGTACAATCTCACAATGAGTTCTAGGACTTCATCTCGATACTAGACAGCCGTCAAAGAATCCCGTTTAAAGATGTTCAGGTCGGTGCGGTATCCTAATGAAATCCCTACCCACACAATAATGCTTCCGCCTCGGCATGCGTGATGTTCGGTGAGGTTTTGAGACTGATTGTGTGTTCGTTGTTCAAGCCATATCTTTATACGCTTAATATCTGGCTCCAGAGCAAATCTTGACTCATCAGTAAACATGACATTGCCCCACTCAGACACATTCCAGTTGACATCTTCCCGGCACCACTGTAATCGTGCCCCTCTTGATTGGACGGACAGAGGAACACAAACTCGAGGTACCGGGCGTACAGTCCACTCATATGTAATCTTTGGCGTACAGTAGCTGCAGATATCGCCTTACCGATGGACGCTGTAACCATAGATGCCACACGTCTGGAGGTCGCTCTGCGATTCCGCTTGGCTACAATAGCAAGATGTCGATCGTCCCCTTGGGCGACCGGCTACGGGCCTTCGGACAACTGTCTGTGTGGTTTGGAATTGTTTCCATAAACGTGAAATTACAGAATGATGAACGCCGGAGAAAAGAGCAACATCTGGGATCGACTGTTCTGCTTCAATGCTCCCCACACCACGCCAGCTCTCAGAATCTTCCATTCGTCTTCTGAAAGTCATAGAAACACGTACGTCTTGAAAACAAATTGTACGAAAGTTTTAAACACCTTCTATCAGCCGTTTCAATCAGCTTCTGTAACCCTTCATAAAAGTGGCTTCTTATAAGACTGCTTTTTGTCATATTTCTTGACACGAAAGCGCGATTAGCTGTTACCTAATATATTTGCATACTTCCATCTATCTCTGCAGCGAATTAAATCCTTTTCAATTCTGATTGACTTCCAGATATTAGCATTTTCCTCTCCGTTCTTAACGTTTGGAAATGAGTGTATAAACATATACGTCTATATAAACATATGTATATTTGTAAAGAAGAGGAAGGTTCTAAAAGCTATTACTTAAAAGTACATTTGATACTGTAGTTCCAGAGTAAAAAAATTATGCCATGTAAAAACAATAAAACAATGCAAAAAAAATAAAATAACAATACAAAAAAATTTTGTATTGTTTTTGTATTACAGATTTATTACATAAAGATTTTACAACAAAAATATTCCAATTAATAATTTCCGCGCAAAATGCTGCTGAAATATTGATTAATTACAGACAAAAAATTATAAATTTAGAATCTAAACAACAAAGACATGAAAGAAATCAAATGTAAAATCTGTACGAACCCTAAATTTCCCATTAAAAATGTAAAAAGACCCTATCAACTGAATGCATTTAAACCAGAATGAAGGGCTAAGACAAAAGAGATATAAAATATATAAAAAAGGAAAAAAAGAGGAACATCAAAATCTGATTAAATGTTATGAAGAGAAGGTCGATGAGATCTCAACTGAGTCAACTTCCTAGGAAAAACCACTGGTTTCTGATAACCCAAAATTAGGTGAACCATTTTAATTTCTTTAACCATTATAGTTCATCGGAAAATTTTAAGTCTCTCCTCTACTCATCAGGTTTTCGATCAATCGATCAAGAATATACAGGGATTAAGGGGTTGTACTGGTTTTATAGTTAATTTCTTTCAGATCTATTCAAGTTCTAAATTTATTATTTTTGTCTCTCTCTCTCTATATATATATAATAACATAACGAAACGAAAGTATTAATTTTTCACTTCATTTTTTCGTTTACAAGATTTTTCTTTGATAATATTTAAAAAATTCTTTTTACATATTTCTTCTTTTCCTTTTTTCCTATTTTTTCATTTCTTTTTTATTTAAATTTCTGTCACACAGAAAATTCATGAACTACATGAAAGTTCGTAACGCACATTTCATTGCTATACTGATAAGACGGAATAATTTTCGCAGGTTTAGAGGCAGTGATTTTCTTTGTTAATTCCCCATTTTTCTGTGAAGCGTAAAATAAAAAAAAATAAAATTTTCATATTACACAGTTTTAGCCAAATGCACCAAAAAGTAAAACAATTTTCAGCCATCGCAACGTTTTTGATCATATGGACTAATATAAAATAATCGGGCTCAAATAGAACTTCATTGGGACAAAAGACTTGACACTATGGAGGCGATAGAAATAATAATGAATACTTTCAGATTATTTTATACGCTTCTTGTAGTTTTTGCTTCACTACAAGATTGTAGTTTTTGCTTAATTGTTACCGACTTCAATAATTTATACACACTCACATTTAAGCAAGAACTAAAACATAAGTTTTATTGTCTCGTGCTTATGTCTCAAGCACTCTAGGTCAAAATGTGTTTTAACATATGTTTTGTTTTTTTAAGAATTAAAGTTTTGTACTACTTCTGTGGATATTTATGAAATTTTATTTTTACGTGGAAGTAGTTTCCCATCCGCCTTGCGGAGAACAGGATTATTGCTAATTGTTGTTATTGTATATAATATTACGTATCTGACGTAATCAGAACAAGCTCAGGAACTTTATCGTAGCAAGCAGCACAAATTTGCGTCTGTCGTTGCAAGAGGTTTGGAACCATGATTCCCCGTCGCTCGGTACGACCATGGTAGGCATGTAAGCAACCATTGACAGTTGATAAGGCAGACACTTGAAAGATACGTCGTCGGGACGAGCCCGTGCTATCAGCCCAAAGTTATACAGAGCCACAACATAATACGGACATGAGGTCCGATTGGTTTTGGTCTAGTAAAAGCGCTTGTCCCCAGACGGTCGGAGCTCTGCTGCATGCATTAGCTCTAGAATTGTCACAGAATTGTTACCCAAGCTGGACATATATTTAGAGTGTCCTCATGCCGAAAAGGTACTGCGCTTTTACAACATCTATGCTTTCTCTGGGATACGAGCCCACCAGCAGCCGATGGGTAAAGTTGCTGAATAATGGTGGTAGTTCAATTCGAGTTTCGAATCCCGGCGAACGCGCTCACTGCATGAAGGCTTTCGTATATTTCCTCACGTTTAACGTGTTACGAGCCAGTTCCCCTTAAGAAGGCATCCCCTCTCCTAAGCAGGTAGCCCCGCGTGCTTTACTTAATCAAATAAACTAAACCAAGTTAAAATCTCCAGGATTCGAACTCAGACCCTTCGGTACGGTAGTCAGAGTCACTAACTACTTATCCAATTGCATGGCATTGCTTGTTATAAGGAACATGAATGATGCAAAAACACACCATCGACAATAGTAACATTTCTTACCTTTGATCTCCTAAGTCAGGTAAGTCGAAGTCTTTTTGTCCCAGATTAAAGAGTGAAGCGGAAATATTAAACTCAGGCATGTAAATTTTAGTTCTATTCAAAATGATCAGTGAGCGGGTTCTATACTTTAGTATTCTATAAGCTTTTTCTTTTCTCCTCATAGCAATATACATATTGCTTTAACATTTCGAAATTATATATGCATGTAAAAATAACGATGTGCTTCTTATCTGTCCATGGTTTGTAAGGTTTTAGTTAAACTATCAAAGTTTTATTTTATTTTGCCTTTTTCTATCTGTTCTTATTTCAACTTCCCGTTAGAATAAGTGCACGTTTCAGCTTTATGCTAATTTGAAGTGGAGACAAGTTCTATTTAAGCGAGAAGTAGGAATCTCTCAGTGTGAGAGAGCTTTTAGTCTCAGACCACTGTTACTCTATTCAACGTTCGCCTGACCAGCTAGTAATTAAATTCTAAGCCGTAGCGCTGTTACGCTATTACTTATTGAAGTAAATCTAAGTGCGTTATTATTAGTTAAATCTTGCTACGCACCCATTTAGCATATAGGGCAACCTCGCGTTCATAGCTCTGTGAGCAACGACGACTTAATTTCTAATTATTTTAAGTTTAAATTATTTGATTGTTCAGTTTAGATCCAAGTGGCGGTCATTATTTTCTGTATCCCTTCCGAGTTGGGAAGTGGCTGTATATAATTGTGGTTTAATAAAAGAGGATTTTAAATCCTTCTCAAGAGCAGTTCTTCTACCACTTAATTACAGTTGGTCAAGATCAGGACTTAGTTTAATTCACGAATATGTTCGCCAAGAATATGCACCATACACACAGTCCTGACAGGTTTTGTAAAGTTTCACACTATGAACGTATTGTACTTATTGTACTTACTTATCCTGCAAAATGGCAAATATTTTTATTGAATAAAAATTTACAACTGAAAATTGGTCTCTCTAAGTTAGTTACTTTCATAAAAGTACTAGCCTGTGTTCATCTTTCTGTTTCTTCTGTCATTCTAGTGTGATGAAATCGAGAATATAAATTAAATTCTGTTATAAGTTCTACATTATTAACAGAATAAATGTTACGTTCATTAAGAATGTTTTATGAGAAATATGCATTTCTATTATTTCAAGAATTATTCGACTTATTAACTCCTGCCAGTCTGTATACATAGGTAACAGAAGTAATGATTTCAGTCAGAAAATTTGACAGTGAGTTTTCATTGAATAAACACAAATTAGGATCCTTACAGCATGTTTCAATCAATTTTACAATGGTGTCTCTTTATCTGTGTTTCTGTCAGTGTACATGTGGGTGGCAAAGGTTTCATCCACAATAAATCGTATATCAAACTTCTAAAATTTCTGTTTTACGTATTTAAGATTTCTGCATTTATATAAAGAGCTGATCAGACTTTGGTTAAAATTGGACACATGGAAGTGGTATCTCAGTTGCAGCTAACAAATAGGAACTCTGTTGAAATGGAGTTAAAACTTTACAGTTTTAACATTTCAGACTTTTATTTCACTAGAAACAACATATTGGATTTAGGCTATAACTGATAAAACGGAAGTGATATTTTACTTTAAGCTCAGATTTTCATGAAAAAATATATTATTATATACCACAAAACTACCCCAGAATTGTAATTTAAAACTCCCATATGATGATACATACGATATGGTTCATGATCGAAAACAATGTGTAGATATTTTGACTATATATGGTAAACCAGAATTGGTACTTTACTTGAAACAGATTTTCATAGAGAAATGTAGATCCAGTAACGGTTTAATCTAAAATAATGAAGCATATAATAAATTTCTTATTATATGTAAACATGATATTTACCAAGCCCTAGAAATGAATGACTTTTAGAACCGCATTTCATTTGCAGAACTTAAAGCAATTATGTTATTAAAAATCCACTTATTATGCTCTTGCCCTGTTGATGACGACGAGGCAAAAGAACAAATAGCAAATTCGAAAACAACTTCTTACAACTCTCGAATGACGTAGTCACTATTCAGCATTAATTCATAAACACAAAAAGATATCTTTAAGATACCTAAAATATCTTGGGGGTATATGTAGTACAGACCAAAATAAATTTAGATTAGTTGATGCTATGAAAGTAACACAGAAGAAAATTAAATTACGGTAAAGTATTTATTTAGTATACTGTTGCGTTCTTACGGGTTCGTAGATATGGAACGATTGACGACAACACTTGATGAAGAATGAAAACACAATTTATTTATCCAGTATTACTCAGGACAGTACCAAACGAACAGTAAACGAATTCGTTTTCAATTAGTTTACAATCAATAAAAAACTGCGACAAACACGCTGACACAATCAGCAACACAGCTTTCAGCTATCAGGCTATAACGGTGAAGACAGCTTCACAGAACGCAAGAACTGGACCCCCCGTCCTGGGTCTGCCTTTCGGGGTGAGCGTGTCCAAGCTCCTGAGACCCCTTCATCGGCGACGCAGACCCCACAGTCCCGGCCCGGCTTTATACAAAGCATTGGGACAAGCATTCCCCGTCACTGAAACTATGAGGGCTAAATTCCCGACGACTAGGTCGGTGATTTCCGATCTAGCTCCACCACAGACAGAGGAACAGACACGACAGTACCAGTACGGTCCCTGCTAAGCCTGAACCAACCTGAGAATAAACTCGGGCTCTAGTTTTGTGAAAACAACTTATATGCCCCCGTTGTTGAGACTGTCTAAGTATAGATCCTAGCCAGTACTTCCTAGGAATTCTTCTGAGTCAATCCCCGGGGGGAGACAGCTTCACAGCAAAGCACTAAAGTACAGCTCCCGACTCGGTTCGGTCGTTTTAGGAACTCAACGTACTCTCGAGACTCTCCACACTACAACTCGCTATGCACTCGATAGCCTCAAAGATGCACATTTTCGATGCACTAACTCGATATATACACTCGACGACCAACTTGACACTAGATTGAGCAGTGCACACACTCGAAGCCCTTCAGGATCTACTGACAAAACACTAGACTGAAGATGAACTTGATAGACTCCTACTCCGCGTACAGGCAGGGTTTATATAGCCTTTGGCCTGCCTGCGAGAATATTGTGGGCCAAACCGGTAAGAATTCGTTTTAGAAAGTTATCCATCCGCCTATGGCATATCGCCGATTTTGTCGCCAAATGGGCGATTTTGCACCAAATATGAAAACTGCGCCTTCCCTTGCCATTTTCTGCCAACTCTAAACCCGTTTTGCGGGGAAGCTGTCTTACCGCAGCTGGACATTTCGTATCAATAATACAAGCACTTCATTTTCTTGAATTAAAAACTGGTTAATATTACACACCTTTCTATTTATTAAAGCAACTAATCACATTTTTTATTTACAAACAATTAATCGAAAGTATTACTTGATTTGGAGCTCATTACTATTTAAAATTTGGAATCGGTTCGAGGTCATAGGCAAAAAATATCTGGCATTTAAAAAAAATTGCTTCTATTACTATGTATTCATTGAAAGTTTGATCAAAGACTCGCGCCTTAAGTTCAAGAAATAAATCAAACGAGTAGATTTTGCGACTATTACTGTTTTGATCTTAAGGGAGATTTTAGTAAAATGTACGAAATTTAAGTTTTCACTTGTACTTTAAACGCAGTTATTAGTAAGCCTTAAAATGTTTTATAAATGTCTGCAATATACAAAAGTGGCTTTCAAACGAATTGCCAAAATGATATGACATTTTCCTTTTCGAAAAACAAAGACGAAACGTCTGGTTTTGTACACCACTCAACGTTGACACTAGGTAAAATAAAATATTTGGATTTATATTATATATGGGTATCAGAATTGGACACTATGTTTGTATGGATTGGCTTTGTTTACTAAAAGTCAGCTTTTAGAAATATGCATTCAGAATTACATGTTTAGCTGCGTTTAGAAATATTTGTATGTAGTTCCATAACTTAATTTTTTCAATTTCAGTTTCGCAATTTTTCAATTTTGTAATTTGTAGCTTTCATAATTTTGATGGTTTAACAATGGAATGCCTTTATTTCCTATGAAAACAAAGATCCCTATCAAAATTGTCCCTATTAAAATTGCTTTTATTATTGGTATTTGTTTCTTATAGATGTGGCTTAAAATCCAATTTTTGAATATTTTACTAAACATTATCCTCTGACCAAAACCTCGCAGTCTGGATATCTATTTACTTTACTCATACGGGAACTGTGACGATACGATTAGTCTTTTAGTTAGGCGATAGGCATTCTTAAAATATCCTACTTAGCCATTAAAATGTTGCAAATTATATCTTCTGAGTTATTTAAATGTACAATTCAAAAATTAAATTACATTAAATTACAGCATAGAATAAAAAATTCTTAAATCATAATCAAGTAAAAAATCTGAAGGTTGGCTTATAGTTTCTTTTATTAAATCATTGTTGTTGTTATATTTTTGTCCAAAATTTTGAATTTAGCCTGTGAATTATAAACTCTAACATTTGTTACTCGAATGGTATTATGACATTAATCCGTTCACCATAAACCGATTCGTTACGATTATCTAGAATATGTAAATGTATGCATTTTTAGATGAAAGAATGCAGCAATTCCTTTCATTCCTTTCATTATTCATTATATTAATCAGTTCTTTATTTGTATAGATAGTATATCTGTAAACGATGCGTGATATAGATGATATTATATCTGCATTCTGTAATCAAAGTTTGCAAACAATATTGTTATAAAGTGCCAAAAAAATGCAGTAAAATTGCTTGCAGCATTTTGAGCATACTTTGAGCATGTTTGAGTTTAGTGACATTAAGCCAAATATTTGTGGCATTCTGAAACATTAAATTTTGGATTCGGATGTAACTGAAATGTTTTATTTCCTTACATATTTTGAAATTCTTAATTAAAAAATGTATGTTAACTTTTAAAATTTTTTCTTAAACAGTTATTTGCAGTTGTTTTAATTTTCCAGGTTAAAAAGTCATTGCATTTTCGATTTGCTTTTAAAACTAGGTGTCCGAAACGATTTTCAGAAGCATTTGTTGGCGATGGCTAAAACTATCAGTTAGTTAGTCGTTTTATTACCAAACACCGTTGCCTGGGTAAGACCAAAGTAAGTAGAAGGATATAACACCACGAGAAAGGGTAATTGGCCTATGAGTATCACTATAATGTTGAAGACGGTATGCATTTTAAATTGAAATCAAGGATATAAAGAGCCATAACAAGAGGCAATAAAAATTATGAAGACATACCCTTTGCTTTGCTTTTATGACTTCATTCTGACGGTCTGAATTCTCGCCAATGACTTTACTTCCCCACAGAATGCATCCTACCCATGTATATGTGAAGGCCATGCAAACCATTGGAATGACATACGTTACAATCAGGAATACGATATTGTACCTGGAAATAAATTAACAGCAAAAGAAATTAGCATAATTTTCATACAATTAAAGATAAATAGTATGCTACATTATTTGGATACCAATTTAAGAACTGGCATAATACAGTAATATATGCTAATACGAAGATTCAAACTTTCAACACGATGTATAAACTAGTGAAAAATGTTTAGTAACCAAACTAAAGTAATTGTGAGCGAAAGTTATAATTCCCTTTCTTAGATAAATGAAAAAAAAATCTGATGTATACACCACATGACTTCCTTGTACGGAGTATTAAATTATACCCATTTTATTTAAACTTACTTCCTCGAATTTCATTAGAAATGTACTTCTCATTCAATTAATTTAGTTATCACTTCGCGGCAAGGCAAAGATACATAAAACCTCAAAATATGCTTATTAAAATTGAAAAATACCAAAAAATATAAAACATAAATGCAGTTAAAACAATTTGAAGACCAATACTCACAATTAAAATTAGAGTTTTCTATGAAAAAAAAAACAAGCAGTTCGACCAGCGGGCAAGAAGGAAGATTTTTAGGTCCACAAAGCTGAAAGTTTATTTTTGGTCTGACACTGAAAGACACTGATAGCGCAGAAACTGAATTAATTTGTTGTGGACACTATGCCGAGTCAATATATGGAATAATTTAATAAATGACAATTCCAGATTGGATTAAGCATGATTTAATTCGCAATAAAAGAGAACAGTTTATCTTTGTTGTTGGGAAGCTTAGTTGCTCTAGATTGACAACAAATCCAATATTCAGCTAAGTTTCAAATGCAAACAAATATGGCTGCTATGACAAAAAAGTATTATCCTTAGCCGCACTTAAACAACTTTAAATTGTTGACAAATTTACAACTATCGCATGCAGATTAACTAAAGGCATAAAAACCGTAACCGGATGATAAGGCAATATGATTCAAGCGTTTTTAAAGCAAAAAATGCTCAATTTACCAACATATAAGAATAAAAATCTGAACTCATGGACACTAGTAACAGAGTGGATATATATATATATATATTGGTATATACCGATTGCAACCAAAATGAAAGGTGCATAACTACATGTTATAGCAGTCGTATATGCGAAATTGCAACATTCTGAGACTACTTGTTTCTGAGTTATGCGAGATAAATACATATATACGTAAGTACGTACGTACAGACGGCAAGAAAAATAATCTCTTCTAAATTCATTTTAAATCAGTTCTTTAATTCGTTTGGTTAAAAAGACTTCTTTATTCTGCCCTTACGGACAGATGTCACGCAAAAACATAGTTAAGTTGCATACGATAGCAGTCAAAATGGATATTTTCGTTGAACTACAATACCTGAACTTTTTCGCGATCACAACATTTCCTTTCAACTTCGTGCAAGGAAGTAAAAATGCAACAATAACGGTATTAAATCGAGACGATTTTTATAGAAACTTTAAATTTGTAATTTCTCTAAATTGAGCAAATAATTTTAAAATATATATATATTGATATTAATTACTAAATTGCGTTTTAGATTATTAATATTACACGAAATAGCATCAAATAACAAAGAAGTTAAAATTATAAAATTTTTATTTAATCATAAAGTCATGCATACAGTGAATCAGAAATATCGCTCCGTGTTTGATTGCATTATGTGAAGTTTCAAGGCCAGGCGAGTGAAGCGAGGTAATGATACTTGAAAGCAAAGTCTTGAAACCAAATATCAATACACAACAATGTCAATTAGCCTGAATTCATGCCTCGAACAGTTCGCTGATTCAAACGCTGGCAATCCACATCGGTGTTGTTACATCGGTACTACTGACAGTTCTTTCAAGAGTACCTTCTGAATATTTCTATGTGTAAATAGTCTTTTTCTGCACATTTCTACACTTGACGGTAACACTGATGTATCAAATCCACGTGTCATCTGTCGCATGAGCTCACTGTCATTGAGGAAAAATATTATTTAAGGCCTCATTCAATTGAAACATTTTGCAATAGTTAGTCCTGATACGTCATCAGTTGCGATCGGTTTTACTGTTTCGGTATTCAATTGAAACGCAACGATCACTTTGAGCTCACGATCGATCGTTCTCGTAGCGATCACTCCGAATCCATCACTCCGCGGCGAAAACGATCGAATCAATAAGGCGGCTGTGTTGTTTGTGCTTTCACGAAGACAGAATTCTAGTGGGCCAAGATGCTTAGGATATAAGGGCAATCCTTTAGATCTAATGAATGGGCAGCAATTTATATCAAAGTATAGAGTGTGTAAGGCTTCTAGCAAGGGGAGCTGACTCATTATCACTGTTCTATGTAATTGAAGCGAACTTGTTGCTAGCGGACATTGATTTGGCGCTGTGTTGTTTACATTTGTATTGATGGGTTGCGACCTAATTGCCGAGAAATATTGGTAGATGCGCTGCATCAAGTTATTCATATCATTCCAAAAATAACCTAAGTGTGTTCTGTTTTCCGAAAAATGAAGAAAATGGGTAACTAATTCTCAAAATTTGGAATGAATTCCGAGTACAGGAGCGTGCGCTTTCGAAGTAGGTTCAGCTTCGTATGTTTTCATATATTGTTAAAAAATAAGCCTTCATCTTTCAGCAAAATGTCTATTTTCATCTAAATGTTGCTAATTAATGACAAATTGATTTACATGTGCAAAATGAATTGCAGAATGTGTCTGTGTGGTCAATACACAGATACTGTGAATGTTGATATGATTTTTTTTTATTGTTATTATCGCGAAAGGATAAAGTTTAAAGAACTATATTTTACATTTAATTTGAACTTTGTACGTGATTAGAACTATGAAGCTCGCTTTTTATTTAAATTTTAATGTTGGATTTATGGTTTAAAATCATGTTATTTTTTTACCTTGTTATATTGTCGCCAAATCGGTCAGGCTGCAATGTAAAAAAATAGAAACATCTGATAATATGATTAAAATCATGCATTATATAATGTTTCCTTTAAAGTAATATAAATATATTGTATTTATATTCATTTTGAAGAAGGTAAGCATCAATTTAAGTATTTAACGAATAATTTTGACTGTATTTTATGCATCATGCAGACTGCATTTCCAGCTCTTTCATTTAACTGTAAATCCTCTGTCAATTTGTTTCCAATGTATGAACATGAAATATGTTTTAAAATGCTGTATAAGCTTAGTCACTGATTCTTAATTTAATTTAGTTTTCATAAAAGAACTAAAATTTATAAGACAATTGCTTTCTTAATGTGTAATTAAATAATTTAATAATATATGTTACTGTAATTTAATACTTTTGATTTAATATTTTCATAAATTTGCAAAATCGTGTTTATTTTTGTGTGACCCTGCATCAAAGGCGCCAATAATAAATTTGTTTTGGCATTCACTGCTAAAATGTTTAATGAAAAACTTATTACTGAGATAAAAGAATAATTAAATTATATTTACTTGGTAATCGGTGTCTTATAGTATTGCAATACATAAAAGGGCTTATTGTTCCTTCTTATTGTTCCTTAAGTTACAAAACTTGTATTCATATTTCTTGTCATCTTTAGGTTTTACTCTTCTATGTTTGAGTGATCATCGTTGTTTCAATTGAATGAGGCCTTTAATTAGCCGCATCGGTGAGTAGAATGATCTAGGCAACACGGGAAACTACAAACAAAAACATCATTATTGTAACTATGACGTGCTACTGCATGCTCAGACAAAATTTAGGCTAACGATGGTAGCTAACGTACATGATATTTATTTAAAATTACAAAAATGAAATTTCGAATCTAATGTGCGTTTCGTCATTTATATCGACATCACACGTAACACATGCTATAGCATATATAGCTAAATAACATTAGCTACATGTATCCATATTTTTAATTCACTTTGAATATAATATATAAACGGAAAGGTTACCCACACATGATCGGCATACGATTTTCCAGGTTCTCCATCTGGCCAAACTAATAAGCACAGTGTTCTTTGTCCTTGGTTCACGTATTTGTACGTAATTGTGGTGGCGTACAATACAGATGGTACTGACAGGATAGCACTCAGTAACCATACTAGACAAATGATGGAAAAAGCAAGCGTTTTGGTCATACGTGGACGTAATGGGCGTGTCACTGCCACAAACCTGAGGAGAAGAAAATATTAATTAGACTTATTAATTAGATTATTTGGCAAAAACTATTACACAGTCTTTCAGAATTTATCATAGTATGATACATATAGGATCTTTAAATAAAATAAATTCTCCTAAAAGAAGATTTTAAATGAGTGACTTTGTTTCTTTCATTTAAAGCATCAAATCATCACGGTTATCCCTTGCGTGAAATACTATAGGGATAATTCATTTAACAGACATGAGGCCCTTTACTCATTTTAGTATTTTAGAACAATGTTTTTTTTATTTCCAATGGTTAGGCAAAAAGTTACAAAGAACTAAAATCTTACAAACAAAGGATTACAAACAATAGAACAAAGAACAAAAAGACCAAAGTCATTGCCGAAGACGCGCTCTTGCCTCCCAGTATCTTGGCTCTTCTGTAAGACCACGAAGAGCCCCACATCGAAGCAGGTGGTCCTTATCCATTTCTTCTCCAGAATTGCAAAGCGGGCAAATAGGATCGCTTGAAATGCCTATGTTGTGCAGGTGAGCGGCAAGGTAATCATGTCCTGTAGACAAACGGAAAGCTGCAACTGCAGTACGTCTTGGATCATCGGGAATAAGAGAAGGACTTACCATTTTCCAACTTTTCAACACTGTACGAGTCTGAAGATCTCGTAAGGTATTAGATGTTAATAAACTTTTTAAAAACAGTAAATTATTATTAGATATAAATAAACATTTAAAAAACATTTTAAAAGCAGCTGTTTCTTATTGGAGGATTAAACTGTTCTTTAGAACAATGCACACTGCGTAAAAAAATCTGAAATGTTTCAGATTTTAAATTACGTCCAAAGGGGCGTTTTCTTAACATTTTGTGTGTTATCTTTATTTATTAAGTATCATGTTCTTCGCTCTTAAACCATAAAATTCAGT
>KK119394.1:11509-27259 GCA_000611955.2 Stegodyphus mimosarum
AAAAAAAATTGACTTAATTTTTAGGAATACTTATTTTCTATTATATTTTTTCCCCGTATTTTTATCATGGTTTTAAAAAACACTTAATTTACCTAGGCTCTTAGAATTTAAATGATATTGTAAATTGGCTTGCAGCAATAATTATATTTATTTTTGCAATTAAAATTTATTAAATTTTTAAATTTATATTTGTTTTTTTCCGAATAGAGAATATTTGTTAAATTCAAATTTCATTTCTTGCAGCAATGGCGCAAAAGAATTTATTTAAAATTAACTATTTTCTAGTAAAATGTGATCAGTGTGTACAGAATTTCAGGGCGCCTACAGCACTCATAATATTGTTCCTAGTCATCAAGAAATAACGCTACGTTGTGATTATCCAACGATTTGTGGTTTTCCAAATTCGATCTGATCATGACGCAAGCAACATGTAGCCAATCACCACTCCGGTCATGATTAATAAGTTAACTGGTGCCTTTTTCTCCAAAGCATGTAAGGAAGAAAAACAAAGTGAAAAACAAGTAAAATGAAAAATGATATTTACATCTTTCGCTGCATCGTTATCAGAGGGTTGGTTCAACAAACGAAACTAATAAATAAAATAGAACATCTCGTTTCTGAAGTGACAAGGACGGATAATAAAATTAAAACTTCTAAAATAATATAATTCGGAAAACAAAGCAATCTTTGTTTTCATCGATGCAACCGCAGCAGGCCGATTAAGCAAAGCAAAAACTGTAGTCCCCCCCCACAAAAAAAAAATAAAAAATCTGAAAGGTTTCAGGTTTTAAATTACGTTCAAACGGGAGTTTTTTTAACGTTTTGTATGTTACCTTTATTTATTAAAGATCATGTTCTTCGCACTTAAACCATAAAATTCAGTTCAACAGCAATATCGCAAAATAATTTTAAAATGAGCATATCTTTAGAATTTCCGATACACAGTTCCGCGCTCTTTAGATAAAAAGTTTTTTTTTTTCCCAGTAGAGTGTTGCCCTTGCTCGCTTTTAAATCGTTTGAGTTTGTTCATCAAAAATTCGTTAAAGTTTTACAAACTATGAAATAGATAATAAAACATATTCCAAATTTGGTCTTCCAGATGCTCATATTCAGTTGGAAAAGTACATTATTCAAAATTGGAGCGCTCTATGTACCGTTGTTTCATCACATTTGGAGAAATATATATACATTTATGCACATTCTTCATTATTTAATTTCTTTAAATATAATACAGGGCTGCAATATTTTGTGGCAACAGTTTGAAAAGTAATTCAGACGTTTAATGTTTCCGACGCAAAATCGCAAAACGGAAACAGTAGTCCTTCAGTGAGAAAGCTCCTCTTGGACTTAAAAATAAATAAATAAATAAATAAATAAAAAGACATCTTCAAAACCACTGCGAAGTAATAGCCAAATAAAAAAAAGAACTGAGTATATCGAGTACAAAAAGGAAACTGACAAAAAGAATAATCCAACACTTGAAAAAACAAAACCATACGCAAAATTTTAGTACAGAATTGGAAAAACAAAACTAAATGAAAATTTTGAAAACATACGGGCCGGGGATAAAAAAAAAATAAAAAGGAAATTCAAAAACACACAAATATATATGACAGACCTTCGCACCAGAAGGTCGAAAAAGGGTCTCGAGGAATTTTTTTTAAATTCCTATAAAATACATATATGGAGAGTTTTCTTCTTATAATATATATATATTTAAATTTATTACGTTAGGATCTAATGGATGGAGAGGGATGCCCTGTGTAGGATTTCTAAAGCGAAACGTTATGCATGGAGAAAACCACAAAAATGCCCGTTCGCCGGTGCTTGAACTCTGGAACGAACTACCAGTGTTCAGCGGCATTTACCGCTCGGCCTCTGCTGGGCTTTTGAAATATTTATACAAGTAAATGTAAGCATCAGGGATTGCATTTTGGAATACTAAACAACATGATTAAAAGTAAATACAAATTTATATAATAGTGTAAAATATTGCTGTAAATTTGTTGTAATAGGTTTTTCGTACCAGTTTTTTGAGAAGACGTAGAAATTTTTAAAAATTACGAAACATATAATAAGAAGGCGCTCTTTAAAAATAAATTAGATATAAGTCAAAAAGTGCATTTTTCAATATATTTTAATTTTTTTATTTAAACCTTGGTGTGTACAGCCAGCATAAGATATGTGCTGCTTATTCCTAACTTATCAGGTCAGTGTTGCCAGATTGTGCGATTTTTGGCAAATTTGCGATTTTTCACAAACTTTCTGCTATTAAAATTTTAGTATTTGCGATTTTGCGAAATTTTTGCGACCTCTATCGCTTTCTTGTGCTACTTTTTGCGACTTCAAAGATTTTTTTTAATATATCGTAAAATGCTGCTTACATGTTAAAATAATGTATCAGTTAAAAATAATTTACATTAAAAAAAGTTTATTTAGGCTTAAATAGAAGTTGGCATCTGGCACTTTTCTTTTTAACGCTGCACAGCCTGACGCTGGTATAACGAGAAAGAGGAAGGAAGGAAAAGTGGGAAAGAAAGAAAAAAGAAAACTGCTTCGGGACCTCTCACGTTCCCCCTCGTCCCCCGTACGTTTTGTTTTTAAGTCAGTTCACCCTTCCAGCTCTATGATGGCGATGAATCGAACAAAAGAGCTTGCAGCTTGGAAACAAACAGAGAAAGAAATGAAATTCATTCTCCTGATTATAATATGAATTATAATATTATACCAAGCAATGGAAATGACTTAAAAATCAAAGCAACGGCATTTTTCTAAATAACAACACAAATAAATTTAACAGGTGAAAGAACAAGACTTTCTTAAGTAATTAGAATCTGAAGTAAGCCCACCATGCAGAACGTAAAACTCACTGAAAAACATTCTTCAATTAAGCAAAAAACAATAAATTAAGCAAATTAACTGCCAACTAAAAAAATTTAGTACAAAAGCGCTAACAACCTAAACGCGAGGAATCTCTTAAGAACGGATATGCGCAAATTAATTTATAAATGAATTAATTAAAAAAGAAATGGATATTTAAGCAATTGAAAATGAGGAATGTAGTTTTAAAATAAAACAGGCAAATCGACAACCTTGTATTCCGCGTAGATTTTGTAAAATCCCATTCGATTTCGAGGGCAAAACGGGTCCCTCTTCATCAGGAGCAAAACATTCTGCAAAAGCGAGAAAGGCCAAGTCAGGTCTTCACTTTGTACTTCAAGTGTCGTACAACTTAATGTGCATTACTTGATCTGATTTATTTATCCACTTAAGGCTTTGTAGAATGGGGTAGTTGTTGTCCCATACTGGGCGCATATAAGTAAAAATATGAAAATTGATCTTGTAATATTGCAATGTTTGCAAGAAAAGTACGCAAAGGTGACACCATCTATGTGCGGAAGTGTCAACTATTGGATTATGTTGGTCACAATTCTAAGTTTAGGTCACATGGGCCTAATCCGAGATGTTGATTGGATTTAGGATTATAAGCTGATGAAAGCATATTTTGCGTATTTTTAAATTCTAGTTTCTATATACAAGTACAGATGCATTATAATAGTAAATAGCTGAATATATATCTTGGATAAAATGTCAGTTGAGTACTTAGGTAAATATAAATAAGTAAATTGATATAACTTGAGTAAATAGGCGTGTTCTTACTTGGACCAATGAAAAATTTTCTTGATTAAATAGAGATAGTTACTAATGCTTCTAAGTTCAGAGTTCAAAGTTCAAATAACTGAAGCAAAGTAATTTATGAATTATAATAGTAGAATAATTTGATGAATATTTACTGATGAGTATATACATTATTACCAACTTACGTTGTAGTGGATGTAATCGTAGTTTCTAATATTTTGTATAATATTTGAAGGATGATTTGAGAGATTTTCATAAAATTTATGTACAGATTTTAGAATTTCCTCGTCTATAGTTGTTATTTGGAGGTCGCGGTGGAGGACTTCATTTCTAACGAACCAAGGTGCTCCTGTAATGGTTCTAATGATTTTATTTTGCAAGACTTGCAGTGGTTTCCTATTTTTCTTTGCTCCTGCTGCCCATACGGGTGAGCCGTACATCATAACTGGGCGAATTAGTTGTAGATGCAAAAGCGAGAAAGCGAATGTCGATCATATTTATACCCTACAGGCGACCAGTGGAGCCGATAGCACCATCTGTCGGCAGAAATAGTAACGAAAAATGAAGAGTTAGGTTAGTAGAATTTTGAAGGCATTAGGCAAAACTGGATTGGAATTGAAGTCATTGACTAAACAGGATATTTTTTTTGTGTGTGTGAATGTGAAAAGCTTCAAGAAAATCCGATTCCCTAATAGAACCAGCTTTCGGATAATTTTAGCAGAACCCAAATCAAAATTGTGATTGAATTTCCAACTAGGATTAGCTATTGAAAGTTTGTTAATTTCACCTTTTCGGACGTAAGATTCATGTTCTTTTATGCGAAACTTTAATGCTCTTTTCGTTTGGCCAATATAATTCAAGCCACATTGACCCGATATGCTATAAATTCCCCAAGAATTAAAGTCAGAAATAGAATCTTTAAGAACCGAACCTCAGATTTTGTTTATAGGCGAGAAAACAACTTAAAAATTAAACTTGTGTAAAATTCGTGCAATTTATTAACTGATAGAAGAATGAAATGGAAGCACAACAAGGTTATTAATTTTATTTTCCACGTCGACGTGTTTCTCTTGCTTCTTGATAGTTTTAAAAGTTTTGTTAATTAAAACTACTAAGAATCGAATACAGTCTATTAACTTACGGAACCAATAAACAGTAAATTTTTTATGGCGTCAGAGGTCATGTGAGCATGCGTAACTATGACGTCAAAAAATTACATGATCTCTGACGTCATTTGCGATTTTTTGAGTCTTCTTTTGCTACTTTAGTTGAAAATTTTCTGGCAACACTGCATCAGATACGAAGATCGAATCTTGATTTAAAATAAATAATCTGAATCATTTGGATTTAGGGGCCGAAAATAGATATCACATTAAAACATTTCCAAGACCGGAAAATTTTTTCACTTTGATATTGGAAAATATTAGGATTACTTTCACTTTCACATTTACCAGAAGTAAGCTTGGAAATGATTCGTTATATATTTCAGGGAACGAGAAGATTCAAAAAGATGTAAACATCAGAAAATCGAAAGTCTGATTAGAAATTGCATATATATATGCAAGAATAATACATAAAAAATTAAAAGTTGCGATCTTTGCAGAAGACGCTTAAACGTCCAAGGAGTCAGATGCTTTTAAATGTATCATTTTATATATTTATATTATAATTCGATGTGTTGCAAGTATTTTAAAACAGACTCCATGCAAAAATTTGCTCTGGAATCAACATCGAGGTAAAAGAAAATTCCAAGCTTTTGCCATTTTAAAGTGCCAGTTGTTTTGTTTATATTTGTAATTCAGCGAAGCGCTTGAAGATTTAAAAACTTCTGGCTCTAGAAATTTTTGAGTCGTAATATTTTAAAATTTATTTGTTATCTGCTAAAGCAACAGTTTATCAACTTTCGTTTCAGTATCATTTTGGTGTTCAAGTTGTTCAACTTATTCAAGTTCTTTGATTTGCATATAATTTTGGATCGTGATGACTGATTGGAATTTGGTTGGTGTTTCAGTACGAATATTTTTTTCACCTGTGTGAAAATGTCATTCTTGTCGGTAATTAAACAGAAATATAAGAGCTAATATTGAATGAGATAATTTTATAATAGAAATTTGGAATTTGTTTTATTATCTATTTCATATTTAGTAAAACTTTAACGAATTTTTTATTAGCAAATTCAACAATTTCAAACCGAGCAATGGCAACACCGTACGAAAAAAAAAAGCATTTTTATCTCCAGCGTTTGAGAGACTGTGTATCGGAAATTCTAAAAATATGCTGTTTCGTTGTTTTTAAATATTTTGTGATATTGCTGTTAAATTGAATTTTATGTGGATTAATGCGTGTATCATGCAAAATTTTGAAACAAATAAAATAAATTTCGCTGGATATAAAACGAAGATAATTAAAACAACTAACGATAAAATAGAGAAGTTAAAAATTTACCCTTATCAAAGAAGAAAAATCTTTAAACTTCTGATGAGTAGTCTATATAAATTATAAAAAAAAAACTTTTCATGTATTGTTAATAATTATTTACTAGGCTTTATTAATGAAAATAAAAATAAAGAAATTCGCGAAGAATAATCCTAAGTAAACGTTTGTTTGGAAATTTAAGGTTCAGAATAGCAGTGCAGTTTATTGAAGATTATAATAAACTGCGTAAACCACATTTGGCGTTATTGTAGCTTATGCCAAATTTGAAAATGCGCCAATATATAATTTAAATTCTAATTTTTTACCGGGTATGCCTAGAAAAGCATCTACTTTAAGATGATCGTAAACATTTTATAAGTTATAATTAAAAAATTCTTTGCTAAAAATTTAGAAGAATTACTTAAAAATAGAATTTTAAAAATAAATCATAAAAATATGCGAATTTTATTTGGGTTGAATCTACATTTCGAATTCTGAAAAACGAATCAAGTAAGTGTAATAAAAAGGAGATATTAATAAATGTATACCGGATTCAACTAACACTAGGGGAATTTCGAGAACTAATTTTTAAAAAACTGCTCATGTGATTTTTACGAAAATTGACAGTTTGGCATCATTTAAGGGATAGGATCGAAATATGGAAAAAAATTGGTATGTCGTTTTAGAAAAGTCCGATTTTGTGTCAAAAAAACCTATGTTAGAGCAATGTTATACACAAATCTAATATACACCCTAAATCACGCTTTCGAAACATATAAGATGAATTTCATCAATCGATCCAGTTGAAAAGAAGATACAGATTTATAACCCTCCCTCCGTTTTTTGGACTGAGTGTACATTTAATGAATTCAAGACAAATTTTTACTTCCTTCTACGAATTAAAAAAGAAGTATCATAATCGCGAAATATTTTGAAATCATACTTCAACGAAAATATCTATTTTTACCGCTATCGAATGCAATTTAACGATGTTTTTGACTGATACGCGTACGCAACTAGGGAACAAAGGACCTCTTTTCTCCCCAAACAATTATAAAACTGATTTAAAATGGATTCTGAAGATGTTTTTTTCTTGGCATATGTACGTACGTACGTATGTATCTCGCATAACTCAAAAACGAGTAGCCTCAGAGTGTTGAAATTTTGTATATAGGACTGCTGTAACATGTAGATGTGCACCTCCTATTTTGGTTGCAATCGGCCGCACCATAATTATATACCACTCTGTTACTCGGCTCAGTGAGTTCAGTTTTTTATTCCTATATGTTGGTAAATTGTGCATTTTTGGCTTTAAAAATGATTGAATTAGGTTGTTCTTATCTTCCACTTAAGAGTTTTATGCCTTTAGTAAATCTGCATGCAAGATTTGTAGAATTATCAATAATTTAAAAGTTGTTTAATTGCGGGTAAGTGTAATTATTTTTCTTCATGGCAGCTGTATTTGTTTACATTTGAAACTTAAGAGAATAGTGGATTTGTCACCAATCTAGAGAAACTAAGCTTCGCAACAACAAAGATAACGCCTTCTTTTATTATTGCGAATTAAATCATGCTTAATCCATTCTGGAATTTATTCGAAGATTTAAGTGTTTAAGATTTACTTCGTAATTTTTAATGTAGATATTTTGAGTTTTTGATGTATTTTTGCCTTGTCGCGAAGTGAGAATTGAATGAATTGAAAGAGAATTACTGAATCGTCTGTTTAAAACTGTTTCTTTCGTTCTTTCTTTCTTTTTTTTTCTTTGTTTGCTTAATTTCTTTTATACCTCGTTTTAGATTTATTATAGTATTTGAATAGAACATATGGCAACGATTAAATAATTCTTTAGATCTTTAGATGAAATAAATAATTTTTGTGCACTCTGAATTATAAAATGAATGATATGTAACAGTGAACCTAGCGCCAGATTGTCGGTATGGTTAAAAAATTTAGTGAATTTTAAAGAGTGCCATTTATTTTACTGTGGTTTATGTACTATCGACGAAGTATATTTAATTCAGTCCAATATGTTTAAATGAAATGCAAAATGCGTATAATTTAATATTCCGTGCAAGGAAGTCATTTGATGTACACATCAGACATTTTTTTTTTCAGCTGACTGCAGCGTGGATAAATTTTCCTTTCGTGTTTTGATACCTGGAAGATCTGTGTTTCAAGACGGCGAATCCTTTCTACCGTCCTGTGAAAAAGGTTTTCGAGTTGCTAAACCGGAGGATAGTAGATTATCGTGCCAGGAAGGAAGATGGATTGGTCATATGCCGCCTTGCATTAGAGGTAATGAGGATTAGCTAGAATTCAGTTAGAATATTTACGTCTAACTAAAGGGAATATTAAATTTGTTAAAATAGAAATATGTTTTAAGTTGCAAAACATATCTTAGTATAGAAGAGACACACGCCAATGTGACAATCAAAATCGCTGAAGCAACCTTGTATTTGGATTACATTTATGAAAACACTCAATCGATTTCGAGGGCAGCTACAAGTCCCTCCTCATCAGGAGAACGAAATTTCTAGAAAGGGAAAGCAACCTCAGTAACGGCTTTTTATTCCCTCGGGTAGTACCATACAACGCCATCTATCGGCAAAAATACTAACCAAAAATTATGTTAATCGAATTTTAAAAGCGTTAGGAAGGACTGGATTGAACTTAAAATCATTCACTAAACATGCTAAATCTTTGTTCATAAGAAAAGCCTCAAGAAACTCCAATTCACCAATGGAAGAAACGTTTTGGATAATTTTTGCAGATCCACAGTCCAAATCATGATTAAATTTCCAACTATGATATGCTGCTGAAGACTTGTTAATTTCGCCCTTTCGGACATAAGATTTATGTTCCTTGATACGAAACTTGAACGCTATTTTTGTTTGGCCAACTTATCTCAAGCCACACTGACACGATATAATATAAGTTCCCCAAGAATTAAAGTCAGAAAAGCAATCTTTTTGAGTCGAACCGTCAATTTTATTGGTAGGGGAGAAACTGACCTGAAAATTGAATTTCTGGAGAATCGGTGCAACATTATAACTAACAGAAGGATAAAATGGAAGCACGAAAAGGTCATTAATATTATTTCTATCGGTGGAATGTCTTTTTTGATGGGAGTCTGAAAATTTTTTAACGGCTTTATCAATGATCACGGGAGAAAAGCCTAGGTCAATAGCAGCTGCTTTAAGTTCATTGGTAAGCAGAGAGTCTGAGGAACAAACTTTGAGTGCGCGAAATACATAATAGTAAAAAGAAGCCATTTTTTGCTTAACAGGGTGGCATGACTTAGCACGAGGTGGTAAACAAACTTCAAAGGTTTTACGGTACACAGTAGTGCTCAAATCAATTTCATTGCGGATTATAAGAATATCAAGGAAGGGGAGGGAATTGTTGGTTTCAATTTCAAGAGTGAATTGGATGGCTGGATAAATTGAATTCATAATAGATAAAATCTCGAATAAATCTTCTTTATTACCATCGGAAAAAAAATTCAGATTCCCATCAAAGAAAACATTCCACTGTTAAAAATAATATTTATTACCTTGTCGTGCTTCCATTTTATCCTTCTGTTAGTTATACAGTTGCACGGATTCTCCAGAAATTCAATTTTCAAGTCAGTTTCTCCCCTGTCAATAAAATTCACGGTTCGACTCTAAAAATTGCGTTTCCGATTTTAATTCTTGGGGAATTTACTGTATATCATGTGAGTGTGGCTTGAGATATATTGGCCAAACAAAAAAAAGAGCGTTAGTTAAAAAGTTTCGTATCACGGAACATGAATCTTATGTCGAAAAGGGCGAAATTAGCAAGTCTTCAATAGCATATCATAGTTGGAAATTTAATCACTTTGGGTCTGCAAAAATTATCCAAAGAGCTTCTTCCGTTGGTGAATTGGATTTTCTTGAGGCTTTTCATATTCACAAAGATTTAGCATGTTTAGTGAATGATTTTAAGTTCAATTTAGTCCTTTCTAACGCTTTTAAAATTCTATTAACATAATTTTTCGTTAGTATTTTTGCCGATAGATGGCGTTGCATGGTATTACACGAGGGTATAAAAAGCCGTTACTGAGGTTGATTTCCCTTTCTAGAAATTTCGTTCTCCTGATGAAAAGGGACCTGTAGCTGCCCTCGAAATCGATTGAGTGTTTTAATAAATATACGCCAAATACAAGGTTGTTTCAGCGATTTTGATCTTTTTAGTTTCGAAATTTTTGAATAACTAGCTATGTAATATTAATTCCTATTAATATGGTTTTTGTTTCGATATATGTTTTTGATTTATGTTTCGATATATGTTTTTTATTTATGTTTCGATATATGTTTTTTATTTATGTTTCGATATATGTTTTTGATATATGTGATTAATTTCGATATATGTTTGTCATATATTCGATTATTTCGCTACATATTTTTGATACACATTTCGATATATATTTTTCAGTCCAACTAATATGTTCGGTATGTTTCGTTATGTGTTTTCGATGTATGTGTGCGTTTTAGTTTTTTTAATGTGTTGTGGTTTTTTTTTACTTTCGGTATTTTTTGATAATTAGCTATGTAGATTGAATAATTAGTATATGTGCTTTCCTTTTATACAAATTGATATCATATTTTATGCATCCTGAATGCACACTGGCCTGACAGACGATGTGTATATATCTTAAGATATTTTATGAGCAAGTTTGAATAGTAGTTGACGAATAAATATATATCTTAAGATATTTTATGAGCAAGTTTGAATAGTAGTTGACGAATAAATATATTAAATCACGAATTTTATTCTTAAACAAGACATTTAAGTTAATATTTGTAGTGGGAAAAAAGTATAAAATGATAAGTCATGTCCCAAAAGCATATATGTACACTAAAATTAATCTATAGGAAAACGTGTTTTGAGCAATTTTTATCACTACTGAACTTTTTTATTACTAGTTTACAAATTTGGAGCAATTTATCACTGTAAATCTTTCTTGTAAAACATTTTAAGGATATATTAAGAACACAGGACGTCATGTTGAATTTTCCAGTTTACAGAGGCAAGAAAAGGGCGTATAAATTTAATATGGTAAAAGTGTTTGAATCTTTCTTCTTGTTAATTACGAAACATTAAAATTTTGTTTGAGCAAATACCTTGGAATAATTAACTAGGACTAAAGCTTCAGAGACTGCAATAAAACTAATTAAAAGTCCGACTCCATGCCTATTTTTCTCTAACAGTTATTGTTGTTGCCAAAAGGCAAAGCTGTAAATATTGGTTTCTGCATGATCTGTACCTTAAAATTACCGGAATTATTAATCATTTCGTTTTTCCATTGTAATATGTTTGTAAAATTAATATGGTTCTGCTCATTGCTTTCCCGTCACGGTGTAGCAATTTTAGTGGCCAGCGGTGCATATTTAATTGATACATAACTGCTACACAAGCATTTGTTTTACTACAGCAAATTAAATGTAAGTACTCCCTTCTACTGGCGTTATTCATGCAGTTTACGTTTTAAATATAAAAGCTGCTAAAATAATGATTAAAATTTTCATTTCAGAAAGATGTAAGGAGCCTCCACCTCCTATTCTTAATGGTCATGTTGTCAATTTTACTGGAGAACATGGTTCCATAGCCCGCTACGAATGCAAGGAATTTTATCATTTGAAACAATCGCGATATACACGAGTTCGGTGCTTATTCGGCAAATGGGAAGGTCGTCTGCCCGAATGCAAAGACAGTAAGTGTGAAATTTTATAGCAGTTTTTAACACCTGCAGTTTCCAGAGTGTTCCGATGAAAATAAATCAGGCACTTACGTATTAACGTAACCACCTTGGTGCAGTAAAGTGATTTTCTTCGGATTTCTTTTCTTTAAAAGGCAAACGTTACTTATCGGCCGTAAGTTGGTGTTTTTTTTTTTTTTTTAATGATTCCCAAACTATCGACATGAGTTTGTAACGAACGGAAATAAAACATACGTTAGCAATTTGTAATACAAATTTTAATTATTAAATTGTGATAACATGACACATTAAAATATAAAATACATCTGTCTCTAGTTATTTCTGTTATTAGTTTTTCGCTATTCTTCTTCCCAAGTACACCGCGATCTGTTTTCGCTCAGATAAACATCAGAGAATCCCAGAGATTCGACATCGCGCAAATCTCCACAACAGCTACATCCTACAAAGCGCATATTTTCCTTGTCCGTTTCAGAGATTCCGCAAAATGTAAATTCGCAACTAAAGAATGGCCATACATAGGGTACAAAATCTCAGACGAAGGATTCTAAAATAAAAGGGATAAAAAAATTATCCTCCGCCAAATACGGCGAAGAAACTTTCATCTTTTCTTGGCATGTGCTCGTATTACCGTTCGTTTATGCAAAATTTTGGCGATATTGTGGAACCTCTGTTAGTTTTAAAACGACAGAAATCTAAGTTTGCATGGACAGTGGAGGCAAACACGACTTTTGAACACCTGAAAACAGTTCTAATTAATGCCACGGTGTTAAATTCTCGGAAGGGGACGAGAACTTGAAGATCCCGGCTGATGCTTCAGATTACGCCGTGAGTGTAGTTTTAACTTAAAAAAGGCACGCACCCCTTGGCATTTTCTAGCAAAACATTAAATCAGACACAAAGGAATTACATAGCGACGGAAAGAGAAACGTTAGCCGTGTTAATGGCAGTTCAGAAGTTTAGGGTCTATTTTGGAAAAGCCCCAATTACAATCTACTCAAATCATGCGATTTTGAGCGAAAGCTTGCATGTGTTTAAGGACGAATGCGTAAAATATTTGGTATGCGTGTGTTTTGTAAGGCTCTCCTCTGACACTCTTGTTAATTTTCATGTTTATTTGCTCATGGAGAATCTAGAAATGAATTTAGGGTGTGTTTCAGAGGGTTGTTGTGCACTAACAAGTCGATGTGCGTTTAGGTGGAGAGTTTGTTCACTGTAACATATTACACTTGTGTTTTCACCACACATTGTGGAGAACCAGAAAGGCGATTGAGTTTATAATTTAAGCATGGAGAGTTTATAATTTAAGCATGAATGTGAAATAAGCGTTTGCGATCCGAAAACACCGTAATGTTCGGAGAATTGAGAAATCTGCGATAAATGCAAAAGCGTTAGAAACTCAATAAAAAAATAATTGTAGTGGGAATTTAAATACTATTTATTGTTAGAAACATGTATTCATAAGTATTCCTTCCAGATGACTGGAACTTATGAATACATGTTTCTCTTGTACAGTGGCGGCTCGTAGCTAAAATTAGTGGGGGTGCTTTCACAAAAAATTTTAATTCAATACATTCGACCATTTAAGAACAAGTGTGTTCCGAAACATCTGTTGTGTCATCAGCCATTAAAGTTACAAGCTTTTCTAATTTCATTCCTTATCTCCTCATGATATGTTTGAAAAAGGCAGTCAAGTATCTCGTTGTGAATGGTCTTAGAAACACCTTTGAAGACTGCACTAGTTTCTAAGTGATTGTTCAAATCTGAATCTAATTTAGAAGTAAAATTTACTAATTCTCTAAATACACCTGGATTTACTGAATCGTCTTTTTCATCATGTCCACGTATGGAAGTTTCAAAGTTTCCACAAAAGAAAATACAGTCTATTATTTTGCACAAAATTTCACGGTTCTTTTTAACCTTCATGTTATGCTCATTGACTGAAAGTCTGTATCCCTCACTAAGTTTCTCCTTAATACTAACGGTTTCTAAAAGTGCAGTGAAACTACATTATCAACATGCTTCTTTGGCATCTCATGCTTTTCAGTGTTTCCTTTCATTTTGTTTATATTTCTGAAACCGTCTTTTGTCTACGTTACATCACCTCCAAACAGCAAGTACGGGAAGCAAAACAGAGCATTTTTTACTTGACAACCGCAAAGCCAATTTTTCCGTTGGTACCATTCAGAATTGAAACTACGAATATATTTCTTCTTGTTTCTTATGTCTGGCTGACAGATATCAGTTGACAGAATATCAGTTGTTGAACGACCTCTTTTCTTAATTGTACTTTTTTCATGGAGAGACAGCTGTGAAAACGAAAGCTCTTGAAGTTCACTTACAGTCACAGAATTTACTTATGGATGCAAGGACATGGTTAAAGTTTTCTGTAAAATAAAAGAACCGAAAAAAATGAATCAAATAGAATAACTGAAAAAATAATCTAACCAAGAATATGGTGTATGATTTTTTAATCACAGCACACGCGGAGTAAAAAAAAAAAGAAACTCCTCCAAACGGCACTCCAGATTCGGCACTGTAAGAGCGACAGTGCCCTTCTTCCTCTCTGCCTCGAACGCTGCTTCCTAAGTGCGCATGCGCAAAACAACAAAATACCACACGCGCGCGAAGTAAAAAATAATCACGTTTCCAGAATTTTGGCACTGTAAGAGCGACAGTGCTCTTCTCGCTGAGTGGCTCGAGTGCTGCGTTCTGTGTGCGCATGCGCAGATCAACCAAACACCAAGCCGCTGAAACTGCGAACCCCGCAGTTCCATACAAAGACTTTCGTACATTTTTTATAAACTGAAGGATGGCTACTGACATCAAGTTTAAGGATTATATATTGTAGAAGTATAAAGAAAGAATTAAAGAAAAAACGCCCCATTATATTAAATATTAAAAATAATAATAAGTGGAAATAGGGGGTGTTGAAGTTCCACAGTGCTTATTACGAGCCGCCACTGCTCTTGTATTCATTTTTCTTCGCAATCTTTTAGATGGCATTCAGTCGTTCCTTCAAGATCACTGGAAGGAGAGGATTGAATGCCATCTAAAAGATTGCGAAGAAAGTTCAGCACAATAGTGACGAAAAGATGTCTTTCTGTTATAGTTTAAATTTTAGTATTTGAATGTAAACGGGTCGGAGGGCCTGTTAGTTGTAGAATTTATCAGTTTGCAACAGGTCTTTAAGGACATATATCCATTAAAATCTGGCATGGGCAACTGTAGGGATTCATATTTGTTTTAAATAAGCAGTTAAATTTAATTATAAGTTCTTTCCTAAGCCTTCATTCCCCTAATTGTCAGTGCCATAATATTTAAATTTGGTAGCTCGCGTAAAGGAATGCAAATTCTACCAGTGGGAGAAAAAGTTTAAATATCCAGTTCTAGAAGGCAAAGTTTGAGGGTCTGGGAGAACTCTGTGCGTGTTGTAGCGCGAGCTTCGAATAGCGGTTATTGCCGGCTAAACGTGAAGTAACGGCTATTATTTTGCTGCCACTAAAAACTTATCAGTGCTGTGCTAGAAAGCAGGATTGTCTAAGGCCTGTAGCGTAATAAGCCTATCACACAAAAGATAGACAGTAGATTTTACACAACAAACAATTTATTTAGGTTCTATTAAAAACTGAGATAATAAGAAGCTGATAAAGTTAAATGAGTGAACCAAGCAGAGCGGAAAATTCACCGAAAACAGTTAGCAATTATAAAATACAGGGAAAAAACTGAAAAAAATGAGTACAAAAACGCTAACAACCAAATTGTGAGAAGTACTTAAGAATGGATATGAACAAATTAATTAAAAAATATAAAGTCTAAGTTAACTGAGAATTACATAAAAGTAAAAAATGAATGTTCGAACAATGAAAGCACTAATTAATATATAGTTTACAAAATATACAGCACAATATTTTTAATTAAAAATAATTTTTAATTAAAATGTTTTTAAAGAATTTTT
>KK119394.1:27477-39513 GCA_000611955.2 Stegodyphus mimosarum
ATTTTAAAATTAAAAGAATATTTTTATTAATTCTTTTAATTAAAAATATAGGGCTATTTTCGTCAAAATTAAGAAACGTAATTAAAACGACCAAGAATCGAGTTACAGTTCGTAACTTAACGCAACAAGGGACACTGAATTTGTGATGACGCCAGAGTTCACATGAACATGCGTAACTATGACATCACTAAAAATTACGTGATATCTGACGCTATGTGCTATTTTTCTCGCCTTTTTTATACTTCTTCTGCTACTTTAGTTGAAAAATTTCTGGCAACACTGGTTTCGAAACGAATGCTCAGCAATATGAACCAAAGCTGTATGTAAGTAAAGCGTCGCCACTCCCCGTACTATAACATGACGCCATATTGCAGCGCTAATCCACTGCAGTGGTGGCGATGTAAACTAAATCTCTTCCCCTTCTCCTCTCCCCTGCAGTGACGTCATGGAGGTTGGAAGTCACAGCCAGTTGGCTGCGAAGCTGTATGTAAGTAAAGCGTCGGCACTCCCATACTATAACATGACGCCAAATTGCAGCGCCAATCCACTGCAGTGGTGGCGATGTAAACTAAATCTCTCCCCCTCCTCCTCTCCCCTGCAGTGACGTCATGGAGGTTGGAAGTAAGATAGAGAGGCCGCAATGGGTTTTGACACGATTATATGTAAATATTTTACAATTGCGTCGTAATTATATATATAAATGTATATATTTTCTATTTGTACAGTATTTCAGAGTCTTAAGTATACGAAAAGAATACATTTTTAGGCAAAGTTTATTGTTATTAACATTAAAATTATGCATTATTTCTTCTCCACTTACAGAGCTTCTACCTAAAATACTTTCTCAAATATGACATGATTTTTTTAGCTTCTGAGGCATCTTTTAAATGAAAAAATCGAAGTCAATTTGTAATTAATGCATGCTCAATTCAGTTCATTTTAAATTAGCGCTCTTTTTATTTTAATAGGGAAATACATTAAATAGTACATAACTTTCTCTGAATATTTCTGAAAGGGAATAAAAAAAAGATTTTTTAAAATATTATTTAAAACTTGTACCTGCGTTATTATAAAATATGGGGGAATAATTCTTTTAATTATCAGATTTTTTTACCTTTAATTTCAACAATACATATCCTAAAACTGTTCTTTATTGCTTCCTTAAGTACGCATCGTCTCAAGGAAACGTGTAGAAATGTATTCCATCAGATTTCGACGAAATCTTACTCCTTACTTGCAATCCTTAATCCGCAGTATCGATACGCCATTAGAGAAAATTTAAAAAAAAAATGGTTCTGAAAAGAGCCTTTTGTAATTAAAAAGTACAAAATTAATAAGTTATAAATAACACAACCAAAGCACGTTAGAAGCTAACAAGATTTCGGTAGAATCAAACAAACAACCAATGACTGAAAAGAAAAGGAGCATGCGCAGTTTTACTGATTGTGTTTCCACATCGCCACCGCTACGAGCGCTGCGGTCGTTTCGAAGCGCAATTTCTCCCATTGAAAGGTCGACCCTTTACTTACATACAGCTTTGATTAAAAGGACCAAGAGTCGAATTACAGTTCGTAACTTAAGCAAAGAACCTCTATGTAAAGAAGGAAAGGCTCCATAGACGTAATGTAAACCACTTTGTCTGCAACGCCGCTACAAAGAAAAGGGAACATTTGCCAAGGGATTTGGCGACGAAATCTGTTGGCGAGAATTTCCCCGTGATGTAGCGGTTCTTTGGTACCTAGCCGACGTTTTCCCCCTCCGCAACGTGTATAGGAAATTGAGGAACACGGGTTAAGATGAATCGTTCTTTGACTTGTCGCGATAATTTAAACTCGGAAATAATGAAATATTAGGTGAAGTTTCACTGGCTGTTGAACTTCCATTGTCCATATCGCTACTTGAAACCAAAGAACCTATTCTTTGTTTAAACTCTTGCTAAACGTAACGGTCGAACCTGTCCAAACCAACTTCGACATTCAGCTTCGAGCTTTGGCGCTTTTTGGCGACAGATATTTCACGCATGCGCAGTTGTTTCCCTTTTCGTTGGAAGGGAGTCACTTCTGCTTCCGCGAAGTTTTCCTTCTTAACAGTACATATTCTTTGACTTAAGCAACAAGGGATACTGAATTTGTGATGACGTCAGAGTTCATATGAACATGCGTAACTATGACGTCACTAGAAATCACATGATATCTGACGTCATGTGCTACTTTTTTCGCCTTTTTGATCCTTCTTCTGCTACATTAGTTGAAAGATTTCTGGCAACACTGGTTTAGAAAGTATATCGCTCGCTTCAGTTTTTTCCAGCTTTCTCATGTTATTTACAGCTACCAGTGTGAAAACTTGTCACACTACCAGAAAGAAATTCTGCTAAATTAAAGTTAACAATTTTTGTAATTTAATAACGTAAGGCACTGTTAAAAAATTCTGTAAGATTACTAAAAAAACTAATGGAAACTGAGATGCCATGGGTTATTTGAGTAATATTATCAGGTACATTTGTAACTTTACAAGGATTATGCCTGTAAAGGTTACAGATCTTTTCCTTGTCATATTACAGCAAATAGTTATGTCAGCAGAACATAACTTTTCTCATGTAAAATCCCAAACGATGTATCTGTAGTGGTTACACATTATTTGCGTGTAATATTACAGAAAGTAATTATGTTAAAAAAATGTTTTTCTCATGTAAAATCCCAACAGATATCTTCGTAACTGTTACAGATTACCTGGCTGTGTTATTACTGCAATTAGTTATGTAAAACGAACATAATTTTCTCAAGTAAAATCCCAACAGATATATCTGTAACCGTTACAGGCTATTTCCTTGTATTATTACAGCAAGTAATTATGTATACAGTATTATGTAAACAGTATTGATCTTTGTATCCCGAAGCGCGGGAGCACCTGTAGGCTGTGAGAATAAAGGGTAAATTTAACCCTTCCTATCTTATAAGGTTTTTCTCCCGCCTTCTTCGCATGCCTTCGTGGTGTACGCTCGACGCGTAACCGAGAGGTCCGTGGTTCAGTTCCCGGCGAAGGCATTGTTCATTTTTCATCACTCCTGCTTCCAAAAAAAAAATCTTAATGACTCTTCAGTGGCGCCCGAACTAAAAGGTGGTGAATGACGATTCTTCAACACCAGGATTTGGCGACTGGATTTCCTAATCCCCAGTCACCCTTTAAAAAAAGAAGTATATAAGGTCTTTCTCCCCCCTCCTTCGCAGGCCTTCGTGGTGTACTGGTCAGCACGCTCCTCGTGTAACCGAGAGGTACGTGATTCGATTCCTGGCGAAGGCGTTGCTCATTTTTCATCACTCACTCTACAATCTGTTTTCTTTTCTACACACGCACGAACAGAGCTTAGAGCTTTGAGTAAGCTCCTTGTTCTGACTCGGGACTCCAGTTATGTTTGCAAAATCAACCAGAAGGAACAGTAGTCCTGACAATATCACATTATGTAATTATATACGTAGAATATATTTACTGAATGCATTACTGTTACAACTGAAATACTAAAGCATATATCTGTAAAGATAATAAATATTTTATCTAAAATGATACCTATTATAATAACGTATACTGAATTCAGTATTCAATATGTTTGAGTAAAAGAGGGGTATATATAAGCAGTACACAAAACTTTTTCCTGCAATTTCCTGCAAAGTACGTGATAAAACATTTCCACGAGACAGCCATCGTGCACTGCTATAGTACAGTTAAGACGGGTGTTCGACTGCCTCACTCAGTTTTTAAAAAATCTTGCTTTCAATGGACGAGATTTTATAAAATTTAACATTTTCACTACACATTCTAACACCCGATTCGGTGCAGGACTCAGACGCTTTGACGCAAGCTCTTATCTATGAACAATGCGATGGGTCCACAGAGCATTTGGTGATTTGCTTCGCATAAGTGCCTGTAATCCTCCATAGCAGCCAGACATGGAACGATCGCCGTCAGTACAGGCACCAACGCTCTTAGGCCAATTCAAATTATTTTCAGATAATAATGCATCAAGAATCTCGAACATTTTCTGAGACTTCGCTCCTGCAGTGATATTCTTGCAAAATAAAATGTCGTCTTTAATCTTATTACCATCTATAAAACGTACATAGCGTACCAAATGAGCATCCTTATTATTATCCGTAGCCTCATCAATCTGCAAATCAAATTCCACTCCTTTAATTTTTTCAATTAATTGATCCAACGATCAGTATCATCCGCCATATGTTGAATTGTGTTATTGGACAAAGGGACTTTCAAAAGCTACTTCCCAGCAGACTAACCAACCATGATGTTCACAGTATCTAGAGCAGCCGGTAGGAATACGTTCTGCAATATTACGAGGCTTCTTACGTTTCTGATTCTGTAAGCCACCTTGTAAGTTGCTAACGAAGCATTGTTTGTTTGGCATTGATACAGTCTTAATTTTGCATTGCTTCAGTTCTTTAAGAGTATAAAATCCAGAGTAAATATAAGAGAGAGTTAGATCGCGAGACTATAAGATCACGAGGTTTCAGACTATAAAATCATGGTGAAAATTATAAAATCTGGTTCACTTCCAGATTATCAAATGAGGAGGTTTGCCAACCATGCTGTGGAGATTAGCTACTAAATGGCGCTTCACTTTACTTCGAAGCATTCACTCCGCTGTCAGAACTCTCTTCACCATTTGTTTTTGTTGATATAAAATCTAACTCTAAATAACTGTCATTATATTTACGATATTTTCGTTTCTTCACAGTCGTGCCACTCGCCAAAGACATACTGCACTATTACATTCATTACTGTTCAAAAATCGATCCATTATCGAAGATAAAAGAGCAAAAAACCACAAAAAGTCAAAGACAACAAGCAAAAAGTAATATAACACTAACTACAGTACATTGAACTAATTTATACCACGGTTCATTTATATGAAGCGCTGAGTTTAATTTTATTAGACTATTTATTTACTAGACTTTTATTGGACTTATTTTTATGATTATAAACCTATTCACTGAATACAGCCAGCAAACGCTTGGTTATATGCTTTTCACAAGATCTTCCGGAACAATCCAAATCTGCTGGATAATTTCATTTTCCAATCTAAATACCTGTACTTTTCTAAATAATCGTCTGCTTATTAATTGCATAATTCTTTGGGTTTTGGCAACTATTGCAATGTTATATTTACTTCTGATGTGTTTGTTTATGTTTACTTTTGTTGTGTTTGTTTACTTTTGATGTGTTTGCAATAGATATGCTAAGGAGGATAGAAGATGATGCTGAATTTCTGAAGAGCATAATGTTCTCTGACGAAGCATCCTTTCATTTTTCTGGCATTCTTAATCGCCACAATGTGCGCATATGGGGATCTGAAAACCTCCATGAATACCGTGAGGCACAAAGGGATTCCCCAAAGGTTAATGTGTGGTGTGGACTAATGCACGACCGAGTTGGGTCTTTCTTTTTTACAGAAAAGACGGTCTCATCCGTCGTATACTTGTTGGAAAACATCGTATTTCTACAACTAGAAGGGCTTCAGTCACACGTCTTTTTGCAACAAGATGGTGCACCACCTCATTGGGGTACCATCGTTCGTAGTTCTTTGAATGACCATTTTACAGGAAGATGGACTGGGCGAGGAGGTCCAATTCCTTGGCCACCCAGATCACCTGATATAACGCCGCCGGACTTTTTCCTTTGGGGATTTGTAAAGGACAATGTTTACAGGTCGAACATTGATGACCTAAAAGCCAGAATGACAACCGCAATAGCCTCTGTGGATGCCGACATGCTTGCCGGTACCTGGCGTGAAATTGAATATCGACTCGATATTTTCCGTGCGACGAAGGGGGCACACGTGGAAGTTCATTGAGAAGGGTTATGAAACTTGTTGAGTCTATCTAACCATTTGTGTTATTAATTTTAATTTATCTTTATTATTTTATGAGTTATTAAACGTCAAAATATGTCCGGGACTTTATAAACTCTCTGTATTATTATTACTTAAGGTCATATTTTGACATTGAAGAAAGCACGTAATTGCATGTGAAGTGATTGTTCGTGGATAATGTTTCGTTAATTTCGGCATTTTAAGTAAGTAGCTGGTGTTCACAATGTTTTAGATTCGTGTTAGGATAAATGGCTCGATATATGTCTCAGTTATCACATCTGGCGACGGTCCCCGCTAGACGGGACTTTTCTGGAAACGAGATTCTGGTAGCATTGGTTTAAACGGGAGGATTTCTAGAAAAAACAGCTCCGCTGGAAGCGAAACCTCGTCTAGCTGTGGAACCTATGTCCCGGCTATGCAGAATATTTTAAAACCTCCCCGAAAATGTTCCGTCTGCAGCTCTGTCCAGGGTAGAGATAAGCTAACCTAATAAAAGTTCTGCTTCTGAAGGATGACGCGATCCTAATATGAGCGGTAATCGATTACTGCTTAGCGTTTAAGTCTGTTTAGTAAGTGAAAATGGTAACCCAGCTACGTAGGTTTCGAGGAAATGTGCGGCTTCTGAGAAATGTCCCTGTCGACGTCCAGTCCCGCGGAGCGGAAGGATATGTGATGGGGATTTTATTGCCACGTTAATTCTTTTACTGATATTGAGAAAAAGTTGTTATTTTACATTAAAATTAAATCAAGAGGTCATGTGTATACATATTAACCTGAAATGTTCGAAGTTTTTGTTTCCTGATTTGGGATCAAAAGAGTTATTTAGGAATTGGTTGTTGGTTGGAAGTAATAGACGCACTTTCTTTTCAGGTGTACATGGGACTCATAAAATTTGCTTTCGTCGCAGCTAGCGACTTTATATACAGTACATTAAATTAAAAGTACATTTTATTTTCAGTTTTTCCAGTACGTAGAACTTGTACATATTGCTTTCTCCGTAGCCCGCTCATGTGGCTGGCTAACCCGTTAATCCATACTATTAAAATTTGTGCGCGTCTGTATGTTCTTTATTTGTGAATTCATCTCCTAAAAAACACTGAGGAGTTGAGTTTCAAGACAGGTAGCCCCGGAATCCGAAAATTCGTGGAAAGCCACATCGACCATTATCAGCTTCTATCTGGAAGCTTTCAAATTTTATATTACTCCCAACGGTGCGTTTTTTGAACGTTTTGTGAGTTACCTTTATTTATTAAATATGGTGTTCTTTCCGCTTAAAGAGTAAAGTGATGAAACAATCGAAGCAATTTCTCATTAATATTCATTTCGAAATTCCCGCAGTCCTTGAATGTTTGATGTGCACGAGTTTTGGATTACTCTGTACTATTGTGAACATTTCTGTTCAGAATCTTTGATTTTGGAGCATAATAAAAATTTTTTCTCAGGTGGCACAGCGTATGTCGAGGCAGGAGACACAGCTGCTTCGACATCAAAACCATCAGTGCCGAGGACAGTCGTCGTAACTGAGGTACCGTCTACGGAGCCTAATCTAAACTTTTTGAAGACGACAAGGCAGCCAACAACTAGTTCTAGCACCAATGGTAAAGTAGACCAGTCTCACATTGTGCCCATTGCAGAAAATAATAATGTGGCTGAACATTGCTACGGCGAGTATAGATATTATGACGAGTATATCTCTAAATATTTCTCCGTAAACATACAATTCTGCAGCGGTTTTCCGCAGACTAACGTTCTTTATTCTTCTTTTAAAAGCATTTGTTTTCAGCGTTGGTAAAAGAATTTTAAGTTTTTTTTTTACAGTTATATTCCATAAATTTTGTATTCTCATCAAATTCTTTTAAAACATTAGTTGTATCTTTTAAGGAGGCCGCTGTTTCATTTACTAGACATTTTAACTGAAATGACTACTAGACATTATTAGACATTTTAACTGAAAATTAAGGTTCAGCTCACCGAAGCTTAATGTGGTTATCTAGTGGATAAGAATATGAGAGATATACTGTCAGTGGTTGAAATACTAATGGACTTTATTTGTGCTTCTTTTGGTGGAGTTGAAAGAAAGAGTAGAAATTCAGGAGTTAAAATTTTGATTAATATAAAATTAGCACTATGTCCACAGAAAAGAGAACCTTTTAAATTTTTAAAATTATTTTTCAAAAATTTTAATAAATGCTAATATAACAGAAATAATAATAATAATAATGTCAAAATAACAATAATCAGTATTTATTATGTTACTAAATGATTAGAATTCAGGTCTTGACAAACTACAATTCTACTTTTACAATCCCAAGGCTGTGTTTACGTAAAAATGTATTCTACTATGAAAAAAGAAGTTTTTGATGATAATTAGGGTCGCTTTCAAACGAAATAACAGTTTGTTTAAGAAATTTACAATGTAATTTAATGCCATGAAATATCTTTGGGCATAAAACGTCTTCAAAATAATTTTTGATAGTGTCCTTACTGGGGAATTACCGAATTCGTTAGTTAGTGAACTAATTTTATAATAGATGGCGCCATCTCTTGTACAGACAATATTTTGTTTGTAAAAGCAATGTTTATGCTTATCGTTTCTTTTGCGAGCAATTTTTCCGTTGAATTTGCTAAGAGCTTTTAAACCGCAGTTTTCGAATCTCTTTAGCTTTTTACTCTCAAATAAATTTAACGTTTATATATAATGTTTAACGTTTAGAGTAAGCGGAAACTGCAGCATCTAATGATTTTATTAAGAACTGATAGCGGGAACGCAACAACGGTGACGTAATGTCAAAATTGAAAATGTGTAGAACAATCATTATTTATTTTGGGTAAGTGAAATGTTATCAATTCCTTTCTCAGCATGTATAACTTCCACATCTTATGCAGACTTTCTTCTTGTTTTGAAGCTCAAGTGTGCGAAGTATTTGCAAGACCAGAATAAAAGTATGTCCTTGTGTTATCCACACATAAACAAACAATCGAACGCTTTTCTTTGTATATGTATTGATGATTTCAATGAATCTAGCTAGTGCCATTTCACGGATCAAGTTAGTTATTAGTAAGAATTGAAGAAATGAATCTGTTTTAATGCTTTTAAATAGCTTGTTAATTAATAATAATTAATTTGAAAGAAAAATTAAACATCTTGCGCTTTGTTGACCAACAAAACATTGCCGCGTGGGAGATAAAAATATTTTAAATCGGGTAGTGGCAACACATTTTTGAATGTCGCCATGTTTTCTGATTAAATTTGAAACATTAATATCTTAATCTTCGCAGAGTGACAACGCAAAGGTTTACTCATGAGTCACTGTCCCTAGCGTATTATACTGTACATTTTTCGATTCTGTATAAGAATTTCTAAATTCATATTAAGCAAACTTAACAATTATTTTTCGAACGCAATTGAAATGCTTTACTTTACATTTATATAATAGTTGAAATTTTTATATTTACATTTAATAAAATTAAATTTGATCGTAAGTAGAATTTTTTTTAATATCTCATGTGGTAAGACTCGAAAACATTTTCCTTTTTAGATGATGATTACTCATTTAAAAGTAAATGTGATAAATAATTAGATAAATATAAATTTCAAAAGAAACGTTTCTTCAAAAAATTTTTTTCTAAATTTTCGTTTCAGGAAATTGTGAAATTTCTACGATCCGTAATGGAGCACTTACAGTGCGACGTCTGGGACCGAGGTATTTGACGTCGAACGGATGGGTGCGAGATGATAGATACGAAAAAGTAATTTAATTATTCAGTTTCTTGTGTTCCAGAAAATGGTTTACTAATTTTTAAAATACAGTCTATTTCCCTATAACGAACTTAAAGGGACCTGAAGTTCGCTTCGCTGTATATGATTCGGTAAGAAAAATGGATTGTTACACAAAAACTTGTAAAACTGAATGATGAGTAAAAAAGAAAAACTGATTAATATTGGCACATAAAACTCTCTGCACACGCACATACATACACACAAAAAAATTCATATTGACACCACAAGACTTCCTTGTACAGCTAAATTATGCACATTTTTCTCCTGCATATCATTTGAACTTATTTCCTCGAATTTCATTAGAGATACATTTCTCATTCAATTAATTTAGTTCTCACTTCGCGGCAAGACAAAAATGCATAAAAACACAAAACATCTCCATTAAAAATTGTAAACGCATAACATAAAACAAAACATAAAGTTAAAGAATTAAAAAAACACCATTTTTACAGTGAAAATTCGAGTTTCTATTCAAAAACAGGCAATTCAGCTAGCGGGCAAGAAGGCAGAGTTCTCGGTGCAAAAACTAAGTGCTTAATTTTGGTTGCACTAGGCAAAAAGACACTAAAAAAGCAAAAATTGACTTAATTCACCATTCTACTAAGAGGTTCAAATGTTAACAAGTGGCTGCTACGTTAGGCTTAGTGCCACTTAAACAACTTTTAAAGTGTTGATAATTCTACAACTATTGCATGCAGATTAGTTGAAAGCATAAAGCTTTCAATGGAACATCAAAACAACACCTTTTAAACAGATGCATATAGGAATAAAAAAAAGATTTGAGTTCACCGCGCTGAATAACAGAGTAAGTTCACGTTTATATTTATATATATATATTGTGAAGAGGTATTTTAAAGGAGATGAGGTAGTTAAGATGGCTCCTTTACGGGAAATTACTGGTGAAGGTCCTAATGATTTAGAATCTCGAAAAAGTAACCGCCGTCGGGTAGTGCAAGTAAACATTTGAGAAATGAGAATAAGTCGTTGAATGAAACAAAAGTAAAATATTTTAAAAGTAAACAATGATCTCCCGAGTAAAATATTTTAAAGGTAAACAATGATCTCCCGAGTTCAACGCTTCAAACAAAACTTATCAGGGGAAAAGTGATTTGAAGCCTTGTACCTAGTTGATTATTGAGTTTCGAATGTAGGTTTCGTTCCTCTGAGACATTTGAGATAAACTTTGTTCTTATACTCCTTGCAATAATAAATGCTTCTTGCCTTTTGAATTTATATATATATATATTTATATATTTTTGGTACGGGCAATTGCAACCAAAAACAGAGATGCACAACTACATGTTATAACGGTCCCATATACAAAATTTCAAATTTCTGAGACTGCTTCTTTTTGAGTTATGCAAGATACATACATACGTACGTACAGATATAAAGAAAAAAGTATCCTCTAAATCCATTCTAAATACATTTTTCAATCTGTTTTGGGAAACGCTGTTCGTACATATAGATGTCACCGTTCATGGATTCCAAAGCGGACAAGATGGATATTTTTGTTGAAATATGATACCCGAAATTATTCGAGACTACAATGCACCCTAGCGGACAAAATGAATATTTTTGTTGAAATATGATACCCGAAATATCTCGGGATTACAATACTTACTTTACTTTTTACAAGGAAGTAAAAAATCTGATGTTTACACCACATGACTTCCTTGTACGGAATATTAAATGATATGCATTTTTTCTTGCATTTCATTTAAACTTATTGGATGGAAATAAATCTACTTCGTCAATAGGGCATAAACCACAATAGAATAAATGCACTCTTTAAAATTCACGATATTTGTTTACCATAGCGACACTCTGGCGCTAGGTTCACTTAAAAGCGTGACTCTCATTCATCTTTTAACTCAGAATGCACAAAAATTATATTATCTGAAGAATGATCGAATCGTTGCCATATGTTCTATTCGAATACTGTAACAAATCTAAAACGATGTATAAAAGAAATTAAACAAACAAAAAGAAAAAAACATTTTTAACAGACGGTTCAGTATTTCTCATTCAATTAATTCATTTCTCGCTTCGCGGCAAGGCAAAAATACATAAAAACTCAAAATATCTATATAAAAAATTACGAAGTGAATCTTAAACACTTATTTCCTGGAATAAATTCCAGAATGGATTAAGCATAGTTTAATTCGCAATAATAAAAGAAGGCGTTATCTTTGTTGTTGCGAAGCTTACTTTCTCTAGATTGAACACTCATGTCCAAAATTATGTTTACATGCATAAATTCACGGATTTCTCAGAGACTAATAATTTAATGAATTTTCGTGGAATCATACATAACATGATGACACATAAATGCAAAAGAAAAAATTGAAGATCACCTCATATGATAATATAA
>KK119394.1:40505-52429 GCA_000611955.2 Stegodyphus mimosarum
AACACTTCCATCATTTTGAAACTGTTTCCATAGCTTAGAGACTGTCTGTCTTGAAATATTCAGACATGTGGCTGTTTCCATGATTGACTGCCCTGCTTCTAAACGGCCGATAATTCGCCACTTTACAGATTCTTCCAAATGATACTTCGAAGCCATAACAAACCGCTTTGAGTCCCTACATACTGAAATCAAACGCTATGTTGCAGAAATTCACTCAAATATTCAGTTTGCGCAAAGCGCTTGATTCACCCTTGGATGATGTAACGCCTAGATTTGCATATCACAAACCGTTTGATTACTTTTGATTGAATAATGCTAATTAGGCTTGGTTTTCACACATTCCCTGCAAATACGGATCACATTGATTCGATATTTCATTGAATGTCATCATTTTTGGGTATGTAAAGATAATTTTGGACATGAGTGTAATTAAGATTAGCCGCGCTTAAACAGCTTTTAAATTGTTGATCTACAAATATTGCATGCAGATTTACTAAAGGCAAAAAAATCATAACCGGAAGCTAATAACAACATAACTCAACCATTTTTAAAGCAAAAAGTGCGCGATTTACCAACATATAAGAATAAAAATACTGAGCTCACGGAGATGACTAACAGAGTGGTTATATACACTCTTTTACAAGAAAAAAAAAATCGAAGCACCATGAAGGAAGTGCTTGTTTTTGACGAAATTGAATATGTGTATAGCTCATACATACATAATAAAATGATTAAAAATTAACTTCAAAGTACCTACTGGTTCAAGGCTCACAATCACGCATTGAGTGTTCAAATTGTTAGGTAGTTGAACCGCCGCTGGCGGCAATGAATGCTTGAATTCGTCAAGGGAAGGAGTAGTTGAGATTCTTAATGTCATCCTGCGACACGTTCTGTCAGGCATTCATCAGTTGTCGCTCCAGATCTGCGATATTTTCTGGTGCCCGAATTTGGCGGCCTACCATGTCCGAGACATCCTCGATTGGTGAAAGGTTTGGCGACCTTGCTGGCCAAGGAAGAGTAGCAACCGCACGGAGACAGTCCAGAGATATGCGATCGGTATGTGAGCTGGCATTATCTTGTTGGAAATGGTCCGAGGATGACATGCCATGAAAGTTAATGCAACCAGCCACAGGATAGTATCAACATATCGTTGAGCTGTTAAAGATGTACGGAGGATGACTAAAGATGACCTGCTGTCATAAGAAATAGCACATTTCACCATCACACCAGGGGTTATGGCTGTACGCCTTTGTATAACGAAGGCTGATTGGGACCGCTGGCCCCGTCCTCTCCAGACACGAACACGGTGGTCTTCTGCTTCAAGAGGGAAGCGGGATTCATCGCTGAACGCTCTACGATGCCAGTCTGATGGCAGCCATGATTATAGGCTGCGACACCACTTCAGACGATTCGGCCGATGTTGTGGGGTCAAAGGCAAACGTCTTAAAGGCCTTTGTGAGCGTAACACCGTTTCAGACAAGCGCCGTGAGATGGTTGACGCTACCACGGAAGTTATAGACGTGGCTGTAATGCGTAAGAATAGTCGACAATGATACCGTTCGGCCGGTTCGGGCCTGGCGAACAAACATCCTGTTTTGCCTCGCATTTGTGCTCCTTGGTTTTTCAGAGCCTTCATTTCGTCGGCAATTTTTTTTGTAGCAACCATTGCTGCAACATCTTTGCACAGCAGTGTCTGTACGCTGAAGATTGCGGGCTATTGCTCGGTATGACCATCCAGCTTCACGCAACCTTACAATGCGCGACCACATTCGAAGTCGTTTTGTTGCCTGTAAGGTTTTTGATATGGTCGGAATGGCATCTTTACTTGCTTCTTTACGGAATTGCAATGGCAGCAACAAAAAAAAAAATTCCGCCTCTGTCACTAGTTTTAAACTTTGCGAATTGTGCACTAGAAATGCGCGCTATGATTGCAATTCCTGTTCATTTGCCTTGAAACTTTGATCATTTGCATGTTCGATCAAGATGTTTTTGCATGCCAAATTTCGTCACGATCGTAAAAGTCCTTATTGCTTAGTTGTTTTTCCAGAAGAGTGTATATAGTTTTGGTGCGGCCGATTGCACCCAAAAGGGTAACTGCACATCTAGATGTTATAGCAGACCTATATACAAAATTTCACTGTTTACTGTTATGCGAGATACATACATACGTGCGTATGTACAGACACCATAAAAATCGCTTTTGAATCCATTTTAAATATTAATTCGTTTTCATTAATTAATTCGTTTGGGGAAATAGAGTAATTTATTCCGTCCTTACGTACAGATGTCACGTAAAGACATTGTTAAATTGCCTTCGATAGGTCAAAATGGATATTTTCGTTGAAATATGCTACCCATAATTTTTCGTAACTACAATACTTCCTTTACATCGTACAAGGAAGTAAAAATGAGGCAATTCTATATCTTCCGTTCTACTTAGGCGATTCACGAAATTTAACGTGTGTTTTTCATATCTGGTGGGTCTAACTTACGATATATATTAAATTTGTATATGGTATTGTTCTAACATAGGTATTTTGACACAAAACCGGACTTTTTCTGAAATGACATATCGATTTTTTTCCATAGTTCGATTTTAGGTCTCAAATTATGCGAAAGTGCCAAGGTTTGTAAAAATCGCACGAGTAGGTTTTAGAAAATTAGTTCTTAGAATTCTTCAGTGTTAATTGAATTTGATATACATTTATTAATACTTCTTTTTTTTTGTTAAATTTGCTGGATTTCTTCTTTCACAGTTCGAAATTTAGGCTCAATTTAAATAAAATTCTCAGCTATATTCTGATTCATTATTTTGAATTTGTGTTTTTCAGTAATTTTTATAAATTATTCCAAACTTTTTAATTATAACCTACAAAGTGTTTACCGTGATCTTTAAGTGTATATATATCTAAGGAAACAGTTTTTCTATTCAGAATTGACTAAGATATACATGAGTTTACATAGTAGCGCGTTCTAAAATTTGGCATCTTTGTTATAAGCAATTAATGACGCCAAATGTGTTTTACGAATTTTTACGGCAACGTTTTTTCCACTCCTGCACAATGAAAGAGAAAGGAAAACAGGTTACCAAAAATTAACAATTTCGCCAAGTGTTCTTGGCGCAAACTGAAAGAAAAAGCGCCAAGACTAAAAGGTTCTAAACTAAAAAAAAAAAAATACAGATTAAACTAAAAGAAGCTAGACTAAAAACTGAACTAGACTGAAAAAACAAGACTAAAATGTTCCTTCGTTATATCAGGGGTTTCGTTATAGTGGGGTTTGAATGTCGTATCTCATATACAAAAATGTGACCCCAAAGGTAAAAGAAATGAAAATTATTTATCAATGAAACTATGCGATTAGTTACGTTATTTGAGAGCATTTTAAAACTAAAGTTAGACATCAAAGTATTGAACCATCAGTTGATTATCTGATATAACTCATGTTGATTACCTTCAAACATTTCATTTAAGTTTTCTAACAGTTTATATTGTGTTTATGCTTTCTTTTTTGCCTCGTTTTCATCCTGGCTTAGTCCAGAGGATGATGCAGATTTTCAGGTATGCAAAATAGTTTAAATTCAGAGCAACAATCGTAACTGGCAATGATTTGGAGCCTAGACATCGCTGTTGCCTTCGTTGTTTTTCGTTCCGTAGAAAGAAAACCCAGTAGTCTGAATCGATGAGAACGCTTTATAGTTAGCACGGTTTTTTTTAATGCTGAACGTTAGTTGAGCCTGGTTTGTTGAATCTGGTTTGGTTCCTTTGCGTATATTAATGTTTAAAATTTTTGTATTCGTGCTGCGATGCTAGCATATCGTCTGTGAGACTCGTCTGCGAGAATATCTGCACAGTCAAAAAGCGTTACCATGGTCACCAGTTTTTTTTCCTTACCATTGTTATTGTTAAAAATAAACAAAAATAGCTGTTCTAAAGATTTTAAGTTGTATTTCAATTGCTTATTAGGAGCACATTTTTGAGTTATTGGTGCATCGTTTTGAGAAATTGTATGAACCGCCTGATGTAAAATTTATATCTGTTTTCTGGAAATGGCTGGAACACACAAAGGTGGGGTTAGTAATAATATTTATTTTAGATAATTTGTTGATAATAGTTAGTTTTGAGTTTCGAAGAAGTTAGGTGCAATTGCATTGTGTAATAATTGTTTGTTTACGGTTTCGTTCGGCAGTATAGAATTGTTTTGTTGTAGCATTGTTATTATTAATGGCTAAAGAGTTAGATAGATTTAAGAAGCAACGTACCTACCATAGGAGCAAGTCACAAAATTATTATCAAAAATAGAAAATCGTATGTCTGAACCACACATAGAAGTAGTAGATGAATTAGAAAGCCTTTTAGTGCAGTTACAAATCAAAGACGAGCAGTTCAAATCTATTGACAATAAAATTGAAGATATTTTAGATGATGCAGAAATGCAATCGGAAATAGAAAGAGTTGATGAATGTAATGAAGTAATTATATTTAACTCGGTAAAACTAAAAAATAAAATAAAATCGTTGCAATCCTCATTTGTACAAGAACCCACATGTGTGCAACCTATAACAAGCTAAAGTAGACCAAATACAAACGCGAAGTTACCTGAACTGAAAGTTCATACGTATTATGGGGACCCATCTGAGTATTTAAATTTCCGGAATCAATTCGAAAATTCCATTGACAAAATCCTTCCCTTTCAGATGTCAAAAAATTTTCTTATTTGTTTAGTTGCCTTGGAGGCGAAGCTCTTTCTTGTATTAAAGGTATCATTATTACCTCAGAGAACTAAAGTCGGCTCTTAAATTAATCCAAGATACCTTTGGCCAGAAAGACGTATTAATCAATGCCCGTATGTCTAAACTGCTGTTTATGACACCGTTAAAGAACATTTCTAATTTATAAGAGTTGAGAAATCTGTATTTTAAGTGCCAAACCCAAATTCGTTCTCTTGAGAGTTTAGGTATAAAATCAGAAAATTATAGCGTAATGCTTTGCGCTGTAATTTTGAAACTTTTTCCCAGCGACCTCGTTTTGGAATTCAGCAAAAATCAAATCTCGATCACTAATCATAATTTGAAAGAATTGATGGATTTTGTACATTGTTCCATTACTGCAAGGGAGAGAACATTTCATATACACTCTCCTTCTTGCACGCAACACTTAACCATTATAAACAGTCTAACCACGGAAACTTTGGAGCCCCTAATCGAATAAATTTCTTTACTCTGCTAACGAATTGCTGACCAGTACTACTTCAAACACTTGTATATTTTGCAGTCAGCAGCAAAGGTGTTTATTATGTTGTAATATAAATTGCTGCGTAAAGGCCTGCAAAGGGGTAAACTGCTCCTTTTGCAAAAGTAAACACGTTCTAAAAAATAAAGGGTTGAAAATGGTTCGGAAACAAAATGTAACGAAACAGTTGCTACTTCATCGAATTATATGTTGAATGACAGAAGAGGAATTTTGTTGCATTGAGTAAAGGTAGAAATTGTTGGAAAAGAGTCGTCAGATTTTATTTCTTGTTTATTTGCTAATGACTCCGAGCGCACATTTGTAAAGAAAAGAGTTTCGGAAAGGTTGGGATTAAGGGTTGTTGGTTTAGTAAAGCTGAATATTTATAGCTTTGGCGCAGACACTCCGAAAAGGCAGATATGCCGAAGAATGGAATTGAAGTTGAGAAATATTTTGAATGGAAGTAAAGTGCTTATTGAAGCATTAGAAACTGATGGAATATCGAAAGCTGCAATAACTAATCCAGGTCGAGGTGTTTGTGCAGAAATGTAAGTCTAGAGGATTTCCATTAACATGGGGTTTTAAGGAGTTCACATGCAATTGTGAAATTTAATTTTTGATAGGAGCAGATTATTATTGGGATTTGATAAAGAGATTTGAGCTGTTAAACACGTGATTAGTAGCTAAGCAACTGCTTTTGGATGGTCACTATAAGGGAAATATGATGATTTAAGTAATTCCACGTCGATTAATTTCATTCTCAATGAAAGAGATTTAGTCTCTGCTCAGCTAAGGCGCTTTTGGGAATTGGAGAATTTGGGCATTAGAAGTGACGAAAGAAATACTTCAGGTGTCGAAGAAAGGGAAATTCTAAAGGAGTTTAATGAATCGATTCAATTTATCTATCGTAGGTACTGTGTCGAAGTTTCCGTGGATAGCAGGTACGCGAGAGAAATTATGCAATAATAGGGAAGTCGCATTGAAACTTTTTAACAGTTTAGTTCGGAGGTTCAAGAGAGATCTGTTATTATATGAGCAATATCGGGAGTTGTTGACAGTTATCTTAAAGAAGGAATAGTTGAAATATCGTCTGATTTGTTAGTGGATTGAATTGTCATTTTACGTACCCCATCATGCTGTTATTCGAGAAGACAAAGCCAGCCATCTGCGAATTGTATTTGATGGTGTAGCTCATGGAGAAGGACAACATTCACTAAATGACTGTCTCAACAATGGTGTGAACTTGCATCCTAATTTATTTCAACTGTTATTAAAATTTAGACAAAATTCAATAGCTTATATATCGGACATACAGCGAGCCTTCCTGTAAATTCAAATCGACCCACAAGATCGTCGGTATACTAAATTTTTCTGGATTAATGATCTAAGGTCAAGAGAATTTATTGTGCTGAATTTTACTCGTGTTTTGTTTGGACTTACATCAAGTCCTTACCTGCTCGCAGCTGTACCGAAATTTCATTTTGAAAATTATCGAAATTCGTATCTAAAAACCTGTGAATTGCTACGAAATTCTTTCTGGGTTGACGATTTTGTTCCTGGAGATGACTAAGACAGCTCTGAAAACCAGCATCGAAAGCAATGAAATTCTTAAGAGTGCTGGAATGGTGCTAAGGAAATGGCAGACTAATTCTGTCAAACTTCGCAACCTTTCGAAGAGAGAGATTGGTATAGAAACTATTGATACCGAAGCCATCACTGGATATAGTATGTCGTCGAAAGTTCTAGGAATGGCCTGGAATACAGACAAGGGCTTGATGTTTTTCGCCATAAAAAATTTGATGAATATGTTTTCGAACAGTTCCAGTACAAAGCGCTGGATGGCCGTTTCCATCCTTATATTATGTCTTCTCGGGTTTCTACCTCCAGAGCGTTTGAGGTGCGGAGATGTAGTGTTCATAAGGGTTACATAGGGGGGCATGCGGAAGATCCGTCAATGCCGATTTTATGGAGATGGTTCTGGAGGATAGCCTAGGCCTGTGGTTAATCTAATAATGACTGCAGCGACATCTTGGGGCAGATTATTGGGGAGGAATTTTGATATGATTCGTTTCCCTGTTTTTACCAACAGCAACCGCCCTCCGCACGTCGTCCAAGGTCTTCCTGACTGTCGCTGTAATTTTTCTGCATATGATCATATAGCTAAAGGTCGAGGCACAGAGCATCATTCCTTTGCAAGTCTGTCCGCCTGTTCATTTTCTGCAATGAGGTAGTAGCCCGGGACTCATTGTACATCAATACCTGTTGGCTTCTGTAGTTTGAGAAGTCTTTCGCGGCAAGATGCTAGTAGTGTTTTAACGATTTGCGTACATTTGCTAAAACATTTATTGCTAAGCATATATGATTAAAGAACTGTATACAGAAATTAAAAATAAGGTGTCAGCAATATCCGGTAATAAATTTTATGCTAACAAGAAAGATTTTGAGAAAAGGAAAAAAAAATGTTTGATGGCTTCCAAACAAATGAAGAACATCAATTAAGCTCGTGAATACGTTTCTAAAATAACTACATTCGGTGTTATTTGTGAAAAACATTTTAACGATATTCAGTTATACTGACGTCGAGGAACTAAATAATGAGTTAACAAAACTTATTTTAAGATCGAAAAAGGGAATTTTGCGAAGCTCGAATATTATTGCCGCGGTGTGCTGAGTGCCACAATAAATATATGTAGAAGACTGGCCGGGCTTCCCTGTATAATGGATCACCCACATAGAGAAGGTTGATTTTAAATAACAAACATTTATTTACTACAGTTACCACGTAAATATTCAATAAATTAACACTAAAGACATTTGATCGGGGAACATATGCGACCGAGCGCGACAGCGACAGAGCGTGAAGTGTTTTTATCGAGTCCCGAAAATCTTCGTTACAGTTATAGGCAGAGATTCGGGCACGCGGTTGGCGAGTAACAAAAAAAACAATTCTTTTATTATCACCACAGTACTTCCCCTCCAATGTCAAGGAAATTAAAGGTACCGAGGGTTAAATCGGAAGCTACGTCCAGAACTTTATTCTGGGGAACACTTAGTTTCTGGAATCCAGACACAGGTGATGGTGCAGTGGTGACTGGAGGTGTAGACACATAGGGTGAAGGTGTAGGCCTTCGAAGGGGGTCCGATTGAAATATTAATCTTGGCAGTTTCTGGTACAAAAGTAAAGGCCTGTTTAAGACTATCAGTGCTCATCACTGTCTCTTTGTTACCGATAAGTATCCGATAGTTCTTGGATGTGCGACCTAGAACCAGATGTGGGCCTGTATAAGTAGTCTCTAAAGCTTTTTTGATGCATCACACTTTGCAAACAATGCAAGGATTTAGCGAGATCTTTGGGAATGATCAGAGGTCTTGAAAAATGTACACATGTGGGAGATAATAGAGCCATGGTTTCTCGCAATTGTCTGAGAAACACATGAGGCTCGACACTGATTGATTTTTTGTAGAGTTTATAAAATCTCCAGGTAAACGTAAATTGACATCGTAGACCATTTCAGCACTGGAAGAACCCAAGTCCTCTTTAAAAGCGGTTCTTAATCCTAACAACACTGTGGGAAGAACATCAACCCAGTGAACAGAAGTATGTCATCTAATGGCTTGTTTAAGAGAGCGATGAAACCCCTCCACAAGGGTATTGGAATTCGGATGGTACGACGATCTGTGGATCTTACAAGAATTTCGTTAATGCAGTAGATAACTGAGACTCGAACTGTTGTCCCTGGTCCGTTGTAATGCACTCGAATACTCCAAACCGTGAGATCCACGAGGAAAAAATGTTTTGGACACTGTGTCAGCCGACCTATCCACAATAGGGATAGCTTCCGGCCAACGTGTATACCTGTTGATACATGTAAGGAGGTATGTATAACCTTCTGACGGAGGTAAGGGTCCAAACAAATCGATATGGATATGGCTAAAGCGAGCAAATGGTAACTCAAAGTGTTGCAATGCAGCTCGAGTGTGTCTATGGATTTTCGACCTTTGACAGTCTGCACGTGCTTTAGCTCATACAGCGATGTCCTTCTGCATGTCAGCCACACGAAGCGTTGTTGAATTAACATGCAGGAAGCTCTGGTGCCAGGAAGGGATAAATTTCGAAGGCTGATAAAAATATCACGTCGAAATTTCAGTGTTAAGTCCATGAGAAGCTTTGTAAGGCAAAAGATTTTGCAATTCTGGATCTTGTTTATGACACTGTGCAATGGCGAAGAAATCTGTTGTTGAAGGCAACTGAACCTCTTCAATTGTGGACAGAACATCAGCGACCATATTTTGAGAGCCTTCAACATGCCTAATATCAGTTGTAAACTGCGCTATGTAATCGAGGTGACGCATTTGTCTGGTGAAGGCCCTGTCTGGCGTTTGCTGAAAGCGAAAATCAAAGCCTTCTGGTCGGTATAGATAGAGAACACTCGATTTTCCACCATATAACGAAAATGTTTAACTGCCTCATACGCACTAAGAAGTTCGCGATCATAGGTGTTATATTTTGATTGTGCTGCAGAAAACGTTTTTGAAAGGAATGCCAGTGGTTTCCTTCCTCCGTCTATAAGCTGTTGCAAAACCGCACCCATGGCCGAATTAGACTCATCAATTATTAATGCTAACGGATGCTTAGGAAGGGAAGCTAAGAGCTGTTGCCGACGCTAATCCTCCTTACATTGTACAAAGGCTGTGCGAGATTCGGCCGACCAAATTAATTGGCCGTGTCTCTATCGTTTTGCTGCTTATTAAATATGTATGCAAAAGTACTGCTTTCCAGCGGCAGGAGAGAGGAAGCGACAATAAGCGTTCAACATGTCCAGAATACGGCGCAACTCCTGGACAGTTTGGGGTTCTGGGTAATTTTGAATTGCATTAATTCTATCACTAAGTTGGCGACCACCCTCCGAGGAAACCTCATGACCAAGAAATGACACTTGGGATTATCCGAAAACACATTTTGACGGATTGACAACCACACTAATAGGACTGAACTCGTTTCAACTAAACGAAGGCGTTCAATGTGCTCATTTTCGTTTGTTTCAGCTACAAGAATATTATCGAAACATGGCACACAAAAATCGAAGCCATGAAGGAGTTCATTTATGAAACGGGGAAACATTTGTGCGGCGTTACACTACCCAAAAGTCATAACAGGAAATTTGAATAATCCAAAAGGAGTTAAGACAGCAGTTTTTGGTATATTAGGTGGATTGACTGAGATCTCATGATAAGCACGAGTCAGATCTAACGTAGAAAAAACACTTTTGCCTTCCAAGACTTGCATGCAGTCCTGAATTTGAGGAACTGGATATCTGTCAGGAAAAGTAACTGTGTTAAGACGTCGGTAGTCCTCACAAGGACGCCAGCTGCCGTTTTTCTTGGGGACCATGTGCGGTGGACTAGCCTATGAACTTTTTGAGGGCCAACAAATTCCCTGTTCAAGCATCCCTGTCAAAGCGGGAATCATCACTGAAGACTCTTCTACTCCAGTCAGTGACGTTCCAGTGCGAATGAGCCCGACACCACTGCAAACGGGCTTGACGTTGTACAGAGGTCAATGACAATCGGCGCAAGGGGCGCCGTGACCTCAGTCCCCTTTCTGGGAGCCGTCTGTGAATGGTCCTTGCGGTCACTGAAGCACTAGTTGCACGTACATTCGATGATAGTGATGTATCTGGGGCTGTGAGTGCCGCTCTGACGATTGCTGGGTCTTCACGTTCTGTTGTTTTTCTAGGCCTACAGCTTCCTTATTGACACTGTGTGCGGCCATGGTTCACCCATTCCTGCCAACACTGGCTAATAGTGGCATCTCTCCTGCTCAAATGTGGAGCTATTCGCCGATAAAGCGAACCGACTTCTGAGCACGACCACGCTCAAATTCTGACATCTGCGCATATCGTTCGCGCACCTGTATGCGAGGCACAGTTAGTATCTAGCAGAGTACACGGAATGAAATTCGTGAAGAATTTATGACCTGGAATCGTCATTTCTCCTCTTAAATATCCTGCCAGTTGCGCAGATCAGATGCGGTGTAGCGACAACCGTTCATTCATTGGCAGCCGAAATGTAAAATTTTGCATTTTCTGTCGAAACCTGTATGCATATCAATTTGTGTCCAATTTGCTTTATATCTTCTCGGTGCGTAGCGGTGTGTCAAAAAAAAATTTTTTTTTTTTTGTCTAAGAGTCTATTTTGAGGATTTATGCATTTTTGCCTTCCCGCGATGTGAGAACTTAATTAATTGAATGAGGAACGAAATTCGATTAAATAAGTTTAATTAAAATGCCTGAAAATGCGTATATTTTAATATTCCGTGCAAAGAAATCATGTGATATACACATCAGATTTTTTTAATGAGCTTTCAAAAGCTCATCATCCACTTTGGCCAAATTATTTCACCATTTTCCCAATATTCTCGAAAACCTGATAGAGAACACACTTAAATTCTGCTTTTAAAATTCTACACTATTCTGAAAATTTCTTCATTGTTCGGAAAAATATATGAGCACAATTCCATCTAACAATTTGAGTAAAAACTTGCAGCGGGAATGTAACAACGCTGACGTTAAGTTGAGATGTGTGAAGTGACTTCAAATTTGAAACTGTGTAGAAATATTAACATATTTTTTAGTATTTCCTTCTGGATCCGCCTTTTGTCAGACTCTGTTAATGGTATTCAAACTCTGCATC
>KK119394.1:52441-68622 GCA_000611955.2 Stegodyphus mimosarum
AGTGTACGTGCCAGTTACACCTCGAGGGTAAACAATGGGAAAGGCGAAAATTCCCTATATTGTCCCCGGTAAAAGAAAACAAGTGCCGTCATACTTTTTTTGCTACATTAATTCTTTAAAAATAATGCATTGCTATAGCGTCTCGCGGCAACATCCTTTTATTTGAAGAGTGATACGGACAAAACTGAGGATGCTGATTAATAACTGGTATAATCATAAAAGGACAGAAAGAAAATATTGTGCGTGTGTTTGTGTGTGTGACGCACAGGTTTTCACAATCTTTTCTTATAATATGTATTATAATAATGAGTCGGTGACTACTTTAAATTCGTTTTTTCTGAATTAATATGTAGAGTTTCACTCATATTATTTCATCGCAGATACCTGTCGGAACAGAAGTATCGTCTGGTAACACGAGTCATCTTCAGTGCTTCGATGGATATTCATTTCAAGGGTCTGGTTCATCAGTTCTTACGGTAATATGTCTTGAAGGCAAATGGTACCCTCACCCAGTGTGCCTCCCTAGTAAGCATTGCTTTTTGATTTCTGTTTTATGCTTTTCTCTAGCTTTTGAAAATAAAGGCCTTAAATCAGCATAACGCAGTATTCGGACACCTGTATTCCGTATAGTCTAATATCCGGACCTCAGAACCGCCAGCATTTTTTTTCTTTGAAAAGTTTAGGAATTGTGAATATAATACTAAAAAAATATAAAGAAAGTGTGCTGTAAAAGCAATGTTTACTCCCAAATAATTGAGGGTCCTGCGTGTGTCTTTCAAGTACTTGCTGGCGAAGGAATCCCAGCATTGCCAATGACAATGCATTGTTTTCACGTTAGCCGCGACCACACTTTCGGCTTTTCAGTGATTGTTTAGGGAAGCATTTTTCATCTTACCTTAAAGAATAATTGAAGCCGTAAGACATACGCATTTGGAGCAAGATGCTGCTTATAGTGGTTTTCTTTTGTTGAAATAGTAGCAAGAAAACGAGAAAGAACTCAATTCCGAAGAACCTGAGTTCTGTTAAAATAGCAAATTGCTCTCTTTTTATTACTTCCTTGTACGAAGTATAGGTAAATATTGTAATCACGAAAGGTTTCGCGTATAATATTTCAACGAAGATATCCATTTTGAACGCTATCGAATGCAATTTAACGATTTTTTTGCGTGATCTCTGTACATAAGGACAAACAAAGAGGACTCTTTTCCCCGAATCGAATTATAAAACTGATTTAAAATGTATTCAGAAGACAGTTTTCCGTGGCATATGTAAATACCTAGTTCATTTACTTTTTCGACGCGAACCTAAGGGGGGAATTAACCGGCAGTAATCTGACGTGACTGTCTAGTACCTGCTCTGATTTCGCGCGTTTAAAACTGTAGTTTCATTCAAGTGCGAGGCGATTTTCTGGAGGTCGCATATCCGAAATTACTTTTAATCATATGTACGTATTTGATTTCTAATAATGTAAATATTTAAAATAATATATATAGTTTTTGTCAGTTTTCCTTTTAAATTCTATATTGTACTAAAGTATCGCTTATGTAATATGGGTTTTTGCGCTGTAGCAACACTTACAGAAATACGAAAGAAAGAGATATTGTATTTCGTACTTTCCCAAAGGACAATTTGCTTTTGAGGAAGAATGGATGCATAAATATCAAAGACAAGATTCTATCCATGTGAAGAGCGGAAGAATTTGCCCTGAACATTTTCTATGCACTGTTTATGAAGATGATATGAGAAATCGCTTATTTGGATAGCCGCAAAAGAAACTGTTGAAGTGCAATGCTGTGTCGAAAGTACACTCTTAGACAAAAAAAAAAAAAACGACGCACCGAGAAGATATAAAGCAAATTGGACACAAATTATGATATGCATACAGGTTTCGACGGAAAATGCAAAATTTTAATTTTGGCTGCCAATGAATGAACGGTTGTCGCTACAGCGCACCTGATCTGCTCAATTGGCAGCATATTTAAAAGGAGAAATTACGATTCCAGGTCATAAATTCTTCACGAATTTCATTCCGTGTACGCTGGTAGACAGTAACTATGCCTCGCATACAGGTGCGCGAACGATATGCGCTTATCTCAGAATCTGAGAGAGGTCGTGTAGTTGAGCTCAAAGAGAAGCCGGCGAATCGAAACGGCGAATACCTTGACATTTGAGCAGGAGAGATGCCACTATTAGACGATGGTGGCAGGAATGGGTGAACCATGGCCGCACACAGCGTCAAGAAGGAAGCTGTAGGCCTAGAGAAACGACAGAACGTGAAGACCGAGCAATCGTCAGAGGGCACTCACAGCCCCAGATACATCATTATCATCGACTGTACGTGCAACTAGTGCTTCAGTGACCGCAAGGACCATTCACAGACGGCTCCCAGAAAGGGAGCTGAGGTCACGGCGCCCCTTGCGCCGACTATCATTGACCTCTGTACAACGTCAAGCCCGTTTGTAGCGGTATCGGGCTCATTCGCACTGGAACGTCATTGACTGGAGTAGAATAGTCTTCAGTGATGAGTCCCGCTTTGAACTGAACCCCGATGACCAGCGAAGGCGAGTCTGGAGACGCCCGGACAGCGGTGTGATACTAACCGGACTATCTTCCGGCAGACAAGCCGACAACCAGGAGTGGTAATCTGGGGTGCCATTTCATTTCATAGTAGGACCCCTTTGGCTGTCATCTGTCGCAACCTTACAGCACAGCGCTACGTCGACGAAGTTTTAAGGCCCATTTTGTTGTTCTTCCTGTTACACCACCGTGGGCTTACATTTCAGCAAGATAATGCCCGCCCTCACACTGCACATGTTTCTACTGCTTGCCGTAGTGCTTGTCGAACATTACCTTGGCCAGTAAGGTCGCCGGATCTCTCTCCTATTGAGCACGTTTGGAGCACTATGGGCAGGGCGCTCCAACCAGCTCGGGATTTTGACGATCTAACGCACGAGTTGGACAGAATTTGTCACGATATCCCTGAGGAGGACGTCCGCAACTTCTATCACTCGATGTCAAGCCGAATAACTGCTTTCATAAGGGCCAGAGGTAGACAAATGCGTTACTGACTTTTTCACTTTGTGAAGCTCAATCACTTCAATAAATCATCCAATTTTTCTCAAACTATAATCATTTGTTTTTCTGCACATGTATATCCCTTCTACCGATTTTCGTCCCATTCGGATAACATCTTCTTGGTGCGTTTTTTTTTTTTTTTGTCTAAGAGTGTAGATTTATCGTGTGCTGTAAACGAAATATTACCAAGAAATTAGAGACAAGAGAAAAGAAAACTAAATGCAGAGTGCTTTTGGAAGACTACGCGAAATAAGCCCAAACAAAATTCATTTTGAGGCTGAAAACGAAATTGATGATGACAACAATAAATCAAATATGAATGATTTTGAAATAAAACTCACAAATGGAAATGGAAATCCGTGAATGCTCTAAGTTTAAAGATAAACAAGAATGCATTGATAATTTGAAGAACAAAATAATGTCCTTAGAAATTTGCATTAAAATAGAGAAAAACAGCGAAAAGAAAATTTTAGAATGTTTGCTTAGCGACAAAGAAGGTGCACGATATCTAGAAAGAAATTTGTATCCGGATTTCAGAAAATAAAATCTCAAATAGGGAAATTTAGAAAAACAAATCACGGATGATAATGTGGGAAAACATCTAAAGCATATTTTTACAAAGACGCAGATTAATGTATTGCTGGAAAAGAAGAAAAACATCAGATGGACTAGTGAATATATTTCATGTTGCATAAGAATTCTATTGTCTTAAAGCTACGATTGTTGGAAGGAAAAAATAGGAATTTCTTTACGTAGTACTGGCACATTAAAGAAGTGGTGGGCGAAATTTTCGTGTAATCCAGGAATTCAGAGTGATGTTCCTGCTCTAATGAAGGAAAGGTGCGAGTGTTTGAATTCAGTGAAAAATATGCGTTCTGAATTTCGACGAAATGCATATAGATTCTAAACTCCGCTATGATATTACCAAATTCTGTATCCCATTGAAAGGAAGTTTGTTTTAATCATAGGTCTCATTTCGCGCTCTGCCTCAAGTTACTGAGAAACCACTTTTTAGATAAAGGATTTGTTTTAGAAGATAGCACTATTTTAAATGTTGGTGTCATTAATGAGGTTTTAAGTAGAGATTCAGGAGAAATTAAATTGTGTCACAAACTAAAACCGAATTATTCAATAGTCAAGGGAAACGAGAGACAGAAAGTCGCTCCAGCGAAAACATTATTTGTAAGAACTACCGCAAAAGGTATACTCCACCTTACGGGAAATCAATAAGCATCTGAATTCTTTGAGTTAATCGATAATTTTTTTCGATGTTTTAAATAGTACCAAGCTATGCCTTTGTAAGATTTAACCTAATTTTAGTAACAGTTATTTTAAGTTATGCAACTTTTCTATCTATTCTAATTTCAGCTTACAATTTCCTGCCAGAATGTAATTTTAGAAGTGCAGTGAATGCAAATGAGTACTATTTAAGTCGATGCTTCGTCGACTTCGAGAGAGAGAGGGAGTCTGATTTTCCTGACTAGCACGCGTTTTCCATTTGGCTACGTTCTCTCTTAGCTACCACGCTCGGCCATACTTTAGGCCCTTGCTTGGCTTCGCCGATTTAATTTATATTTAGGGGCCAACTACTTAGAAACCTGATAGCTTCGGCTATATCTTTCAAACAGCTTTAGTTAAGCTTAGTTTAGTTTAAATTCATAAATATTTAAGTTCAAGCCCAAGTGGAGGCTTTGTGTATACTCCAAGTTAGGAGTTGATTGTAATTATTTTGCGAAATAAAGGTTAGTTAACCCTTCTTAAGTCTTACGTGTTTATTCTCACACTTAAGCGATTATTCGCTTGTTAGTGTTTGTGGCCTTCTAAGACTAAAAATTGGAATTCAATAAGTAAAACCCCACACCCTCCTTCAGATAAGATACTTAAAGTAGCATTTGGATTAAGTAAACATCACGTGGAACAAATTTCTAGTTCTGGAATGAATGAAGAAAGTCATCAGTGGATTAAGAGTTCAGGGAAAAAATTAATAATTTCAATAAATTAATTTTTTTTTTGCCTTACACCAGGATTTGAAAGCATCCTATGATGCTAACTATATGAGGGGAGTTCAAACGAAAGTAATTCGAGGTGTATATCCATGAGATGCATAGCGACATAAATGAGACAGATACACAGGTAATAGCAGCAATATTTAATGATTGAAAGGCATGCAATGTTTGTTAAAAAATCACCCATTGCCTTAAGGCAGGCGTCCCATTGCTTCGGGAGGTTACGAATTCCGTCAGCGAAGAACGATGTCGGTTGATCATGGAATCAGTTAAGAACTGCAGCGTCGGACTGAAAGCGTTGATCCTTTAGGCGGTCAGCGGTCCAAAGATCAAATTTGGATTGTAAGCTGGATGTTCCAAGACTTCCCACTTTTTACGGACCAATGCCTCGACACATACATTGTCGTGCAGAAGGATGAAACCTGACGACAGCATATCTAGACGTTTGTTTTTGATAGCCTTATGCAGCTTATGAAGCGTTTCGGTGTACCGTTGGGCATTGATGGAGACGTGCGTCTGCTGAAACTGCAGTAATAGGGGTTCGTGAATGCCGAAAAATGCCATCAACATCACTTTTCCGGCTGACTGCTGAGTTTTGAATTTTTTGGACCTAGGCGAGTCGGGATGTTTCCATTGCATGCTGACGGACTTCCTTTCCGCTTGGAAATGGTGACACCAGGTTTCTTTCCCTGCCACTATGTGCTACAAAGAGTCGTCATCGTCAAACGTGTAGCGCACGAAATGCTGTAAGCGGAGGCCCGTTCGCTGTTTCTTGTGGTAGTCTGAAAGTACTCGGGATACCGATGGGCAACAAATTTTTCGATACTTCAGAATGTTGCTGAAAATATTGTGAACAGTGCCTATGGAAACATTCAACTCATTTGCAAAGTCACGAATGTTTTGATGTCGATTTGCCTTGATCCAGTGTCAATGTCCATAATCAGCTTATCTGTCACAACCTGACTGGGACGCCTAATTGGGCCACGGCAAATCCGCTGCCTCTTGACGACCTTCGCTAAACATTCTCACCCACCTAGTCACCGTGGGCTTCGACACACACGTGTCTCCGTACACAGCCACCATTCTTCGATGAATGACCACTGGCTTACATCCTTCCAAAGTTAAAAATTTAATTACAGCTCGCTGATCGGTTTTCGACGCAGTTGCATCCACACCAGCCATTTTTCAATGAATGCCACGTCCTTGCGACTGACGTTAGCTCACATCTCCTTCCGCATACGCATGCGTGGTAGATAAGCTTCACTATCACGTTTGTTTTGCGAAAATCCAGAGCAAACATTTCGCATGCGGCACTTCGAATCATTTCCATTTGAACTCGCCTTATATTATAACCTCTAGATTAACAGGATGCACTCGAAAGTCTCTTTAGTCAGATTCGAGGGCTTGGTAGGTTTAATGACCATCCATCATTTAGTGAAGTTATACGACACTATTACTCGCTATTAAGCCACAAAAATTACCTTCAAAAGTGTGTCTAACTGAAGAAAACAGAAATATTGATTCATATTTAACATCAGAATTACTTGAAAGGGCTTTGAAAACTGAAGAGGAAGATTCTTTTCCATTAAATAGTATTGATGATTTGGATTTGGATTTCATAGACGAGCCTTCTCCTATGTCTTGGGAATTAGAATTGAATTCCACCAGGCAATTTTCGACCGCAGGAAAAGAAGTATTATTAGCAGGTTATATCGTCTACCATGTTCGTCACAAAGACCCTTCGTTGGGAACAATATCAAAAATTAGTGCTGATGAAATAATATGTCATTCAGAATGGATTAGATTATTGTCCTTAGAAGGCTTCATTTCATGGATGAACACAGTTTACGAGTTTGAAAAAATATTTTGTGCTGTTCATGGTGCAACTTACCATAAAGGTAAGCATTTAATTGGCTCTTTAATTGCTAAACTGGAGAAACATTGTCCTGAAGTCAATAGAGATGCACTTCGTTTTGTTTTGCAGAGCGCAAACTTATATTAGGATACCTTTCTTAAATAGAAATGCATACGTTTTTTCCCAAAGGAAAGCAATTCAAAAGACAAACAAGTGGATTGCTTGGAATGTGCAGCCAATAAATAATATTTGCAGTGCATCTGTGCAACGAATTTCTCTAAAGTATCAACTTCTTTCGCAGCCGCACAAACCCTGTCATCAATTTGTTGTTGGACGGCAGAAACTTTTCCTTCGATGCGTTGTTCCACAACAAAAACTCTCACTTCTATTTGTTCTTTGACAGAGGAGACTCTGCAATCGATTTGGTGTTCCATGGACGAAACTCTGTCTTCTATTTTTCTTTGGCAGAAGAAACTTTTTCTTTAATTTGTCCAACTTTATTTTCAATCGCGTCTATTCTGCCTTCCGTAGCGTCAAATTTGTTTTCTATTAGGCATTTCTCTTTTCATTTCTTCTTGACCTGCTTCAATCTTTCTTTGATCAGCTTTCATCTCTTCTTGGCCTGCTTTCATTTCTTCTTATCCCGTTTCCATCTTTTCTTGAACAACTTTCATTTCTTCTTTAACTGAGTTGACGGCCCCTTCCATCTTTCTTGGAATCCAGCAAATGCAGTTATCAACTGCCTTAACTGTTCTTCCATCGCTCGCGTTATTGGCATTCAAGTCCGATAAGAAGTTAATAAAATTTATTCTTATCACAAGAAATGTAACAAAATGCTGGATTTTTTCCCTCAAAGATATTCGTACACTATCACACAGTAGTTAGATGTTAAACTACTAAAACGTTAAATAGAACGTAATCAAAAGCGCAGAGAAGGCTAACCGATCTCACCGCGAATTCGCTACAATGAACAATAACAGTTATCTAAGCCACAATAGCTCACTAAAACAACTACTGAGCTGAGATGTTTCTCTCCGGCTTTTATAGCTTTTGAAATAAGCCGCGCGAGAGAGTTCTAGCTATTTCTGAAAAGCAAAAACGGTAGAATTACGGTTATAGCTAACATATTAATCAGTTACATTTATTCAAATTAAATACCAATTAACAGAGATAAACTTTTATTTATGTATGTGCTCTTGTACTTTTACTTTTCCGGCGTAGCTTTCTCTTAAAATATGTCACGCGGTGCATTGCATGGGGAAATAAAACAATTTTAATTATAATTCTATTAAAAATATCTAACTAAATACGAAATTCGTAACACTATGTTTTGATTTGAAATATTTCTGAATACCATTTTGGAAGTTAATAGCATAAAGCATATTCCAAATGAGAACTAATTAAGTACTTATTAAAGTTACCCTTATTATATCCTTTGTAACTAATTATTGATTCGATTTTGTGCTAGCTTAGCATTCTAGGTAAAATATAATAGGATAAACATCAAAGTAATTGGCATAAAAAGACCTGCCTCCTTGACTCACACTTTTGAAAAATTAAATAATTGCTTTATGACAGTGTGAGTAAAGCTGTTTTGTCAAAATTAAGATAAATATTTATTTATTTAAATCTAATATAGATGTAAGTATGTATTAAATTATACATTATAGGTATAATTATTTAAAAAATATCATTTAAATTAGCAGAAATTTCGCCATATATGTGATGTATGTTTAAAACTATGTCAATCTGAGCTGAAGTTGTTTTTTGATTAATTTTAAGTAGCGGTTATTATAGTTATCTTAGAAGACGTATAAGAATTCTCTCAGTAGCATGCAGATAAAAAAATGATTATAAATAAACGCGCATTAAAAAAGAGGCAAGTTAAAAAAAGGGTGGAACTTTATGTTAGAAGAGTAGCACATTTCACCTATTCTTTTAAAATTACTTAAGTATTATTAAATTCTTTAACGTTGAGTGTAAAATGCATATATTGTCTCACCAAATAATAGGTATCTTTCACACACAGCTTATTTTAAACACTGGTTCTTCAAATTTAAAACGACAATTTCTATTGTCGTTTTAAATTTATTAATTAAAATTTAATTAATTTTTAAATTATTTGTGAATTGCATCGCCGCGCTCAGTGTCGATATTCCTGCGTCATCACTTCTCACTTCCCGTTTCAGGTGAAAAAGGTCTATGAGCTCCTTCTCTTCTAAGTCCTGAAAAAACCTCTGATCCTTGAGTTCCATTTTAGGTACATTTTTCTGAAGAGTAAACAAAAACTGCGCCGTCTAATGACTTTAGTAAGAAATGACAGCGGGAACGCAATAACGGCGACGTAATGCCAAATCTGAAAATATGTATAGCTATACATATTTATTTTTGGTAAATGAAATATTATAAATTCCATTCTTAGCGTATATAACTTCCACTGATAGTGGGAACGCAACAACGGCGATGTCAATTTAAGATGGGTTTCGCGAGCACAGCATTCTAATTTAAACGCCCTAACTATGATCCCCGTGGAATGGCTTATCGAAATTTTATGCAGACTTTCTTCTTGTTTTGAAAGTCAAGTGTGCGAAATATTTGCAAGATCGGAATAAATTGTGTTGAATTATCCACCCGTAAACAAATAATCGGATACCTTGTATATATATTGATGATTTCAGTGAATCCAGCTAGTGCCATTTCACGGTTCAAGTTAGTTTTCAATAATAATTAAAGAAATGAATCTGCGTTTACGGCTTTTAAATCATCACTTAGCTTGTTAATTGATAATAATATGTTTGAAACAAAAATTAAACATCTTGCGTTTTCTTGATCAAGAAAACATTGCCGGTGGGAGATAAAAATATTTTAACTCGGGGAGTGGCAACACATTTTTTTTATGTCGTCATGTTTTCTTATTAAATTTGAAACATTAATATCTTACGCTTCGCAGAGTGGCAATATAAAGCTTTACTGATGACACGCTATCCCTTCCGTGTTATATTGTATTACATTTTTCATTATTTCATTACGTGCATTCTGAGTAAGAAATTCTAAATTCATATTAAGCGAACTTAACAATTACTCTTCCAACGCAACTGAAATGTTACATTTTATATTTACATAATAGTTGAAATTTTTATATTTACATTTAATAAAATGAAATTTGATCGTAAGTACAATTTTTTTAATATCTCATGTGGTGTGACTCGAAACAATTTTCCTTTCTAAGTGATGACTACTTATTTAAAAGTAAATGTGAAGATAAATACAAATTTCAAAGGAAACGTTTCTTCAATTTTTTTTTTCTAAATTTTCGTTTCAGGAAGTTGTGAAATTTCTACAATCCGTAATGGAGCACTTACAGCGCGACGTGTGGGACCAATGCATTTGACGAGGAACGGATGGGTGCGAGATGATATATACGAAAAAGTAATTTAATTATTCAGTTTCTTTTGTTCCAAGAAATGGTTTATTAATTTTTACAATTCGGTCGAATCCCCTATAACGAACTTCAAGGGACCTGAACTTCGCTTCGATATATCTGATTCGATAAGAAATTAAGATTAAGATAAGGATAAGGATTAATAAAGATTATTAGGATAAATTAAGATAAGGATTATTACACAAAAACGGGTAAAACTGAATGATGAGAAAAGAAGAAAATCTGATTAATATTTACACATGTACATTTTGCACACACACGCACATACATACACACAAAAAAATTCATATGGACACCACATGACTTCCTTGTACAGCTAAATTATGCAAATTTTCTCCTGCATATCATTTGAACCTATTTCCTCGAATTTCATTAGAGATATATTTCTCATTCAATTAATTTAGTTCTCACTTCGCGGCAAGACAAGAATACATAAAAACACGAAACATCTCATTAAAAATTGTAAACGCATAACAACATAACATGCAATTAAAAATTGAAAAAACAATGTTTACAATTCAAATTCGAGTTTCTACGTAAAAACAAGCAGCTGAGCTGGCGTCCAAGAAAGCAGATTTCTCGGTGCAAAAAACTAAATGCTTGCTTTTGCTTCCATTATGCAAAAAGGACACTGAAAGTGCAAAAATTGACTTAATTCACCATTCTACTAAGAACTTCAGATGCTAACAAATGGCTGCTTCATTAGGCTTAGTGCCACTTAAACAACTTTAAAGTGTTGATAATTCTACAACTATTGCATGCAGATTAAATGAAGGCATAAAAGCTTTAAACGAAGCATAAGAACAACACATTTCAGTCACTTTTAAAGCAAAAAATTGACATTTTACCTATATAAGAATAAAAAAAATCTCAGTTTACCGAGCCGGTCAACAAAGTGGGTACATATATATATATATATACTTTTGATAGGGGCAATTGCAACGAAAATCAGGGGTGCACAACTACATGTTACAGCGGTTCCATATACAAATTTTAATGGTCTGAGACTACTCGTTTTTCGTTATGCAAGATACATACATACGTATATACAGATATCTCGAAAAGAAATCTTGTCTGAATACATTTTAAACAGATTTTATAATCCATTTTGGGGAAAAGTCCTTTATTTTGTCCTTACATAGAGATGCCACGCACAAACATCTTTAAATTGCATTCGATAGCCCTCAAAATCGTTTTTTTCTTGAAATATGGTACCCGGAATTTTCTAGATTACAAAGTAAAAAACGAGGCAGTTCTATATTTCCCGTTCTTCTGGGGTGATTGATGAAATGTAATTTGCATTTTTCATATCTCAAAAGCGCAATTTATATAACATTGTTCTTACATACGTATTTTGACACAAATTCGGGGTTTTTCTGAAATGACATATCGATATTTTTTTCCATATTTCGATTCTACGACTCAGGTTATGCAAAATGTGTCAGTTTTGTAAAAATCGCACGGGTAGGTTTTGAAAGATTAGTTCTCAGAATTCTTTGGTGTTAACTAAATTGTGTACACGTTTATAAATATCTCTATTTACTTCCTTCGACGAACTAAAGGAGGTATTGTAATCACAAAACATTCCGGGTATCATATTTTAACGAAAGTACCCATTTTGACTGCTGTTGAATGCAAATTAACGATTTTTTTCCTCAAGGACGGAATAAAAGACTCTTTTTTTCAAAACGGTTTGCAGGATTCAGAAGAGATTATTTCGTGGCACCTCTACGTACGTACGCATAACTCAAGAACGAGTTTTCTCGCATAACTCAAGAACGAGTAGGCTTAGAATGTTGAAATTTTGTGAATAGGTCTGCTATAATATGTACTTGTTCATTTCCCCTTTTGGTTGAAATCGGCCGCACCAAAAGTATGTAATGGGGAATCAGGTCTCATCAATATCCGGGTGTTGTTGTAAAGTGGAAGGCAGAGGAAAGATGAGACAGGAGAATTTAAAGTTCTATATCTTTATTCAAGTAAACGGCAGATCATTCTTTTAGACGAAAAGCTCCAGTTTACATATCCAATAATGATTCAAATTAAATAGTATTAAACTTAAGATTTCTGCGCCGTAACTTATGGTAACAAAGGAAAGAAAAAGAGACCAAGCATCGTAGGTTCTTACAGCAGCGATGGCACGGAGCAGTCTGACTAAAAATTGGCGCGCACCTTGGTACTTGTACAGAGGCTGTTCGCACATTTTTTAGACGATGTATATTGTATTCACAAAACTAAATTACATAAAATTCTTGTCTTTTAAATGTTCTATTTGACATCCCTTATTCTGAACTATCTTTCGACACCGCAATTTCCAGGATAATAATGCCTTTTGAAGTGTCAGAAGAGGTATTCTATCCCATTCCTCCCGAACAGCTTTACAGAGTCCTGTTAGGGTTTAGGGAAAACGTTCGGGTAATGCAGTTTTTAAAAGTCCGAAAGCACAAAAATCCATAGATAACACATCGAGAGATTTAGTAGGGATATCATCGAAGGGTATGGCCTGGATACCAGTTTTTGGTTCCATTTCTTTTAGGAAATTTACAGTGGATTTTGATGTGTGACTGCTAGCTTTCTCCCGATGGAGTCTTACAGATGGATGGCACTGTGGGTAAAGCGATGGAATTTCATTCAGAAAAATTGGCGACAAAATATATTCCCGATAGTATTTGGAGTTCATCTTGACATTTTTTTGCACTCTCTTTATTTTGAACTTGCGATTATAACAAAAACCAGCAACAATCATGAATCCCTTAGAAAAACTTTCTTTCGATTCTTTGAACCATGTACTTAAATTTTTTCTCCCCTTTTATGATAATAAATGGCTCTTTTTTTTGTTACAATCATTTAAATACACCCGTGCTTCATCTATTGTGACAATTGTTTTCCATTTTTCTTCGGATAAGTGTTTCTCATATAGAATTCTGCAGAGTATCCTGCTTCGAGGGATATGCTTTGGAAGAGGACGATACCCATTGCATTTTTTCGCTTTCTTAAGATTTAAATCGACGTTTATCATTTTGTTTACGGTGGACACCGAGCATTTTAATGGTTTTCAACTGTCCTTTGACTAGGGGGATTTTCTTTTAACATTAAACAACGTACCTTTGCAATAGTCGAAGATGTCCGTTTTCTCCTTGGATACTTGTTTGGAATTTTTGTCCCACTCGAGCGTTTTCTCCTTGGATACTTGTTTGGAATTTTTGTCCCACTCGAGGCTCCAATTTGACGTTTTTTTCCTTTCTTGTTGATAATATTACCTATCGACGCTTTAGATATTAAAAAACCACGACTCTCACATCGTTTTTGGATAACGGAGTATGCATATTTCTCTTCGGAAAGAGCGTAAATGTAGCCTTCGAACCGCTGCTTTGTTAAATTTGCCATTTTTAATAAAAACAAAACCTTCAAGCCACAGACGATAATTTTGACTTTTAAAAACATAGTACAATTGCAATTACTTCTTTTGCAGCAAACGATTTTTTATTACCGCTTAACAAAATCGTCTAAAAAATGTGCGAACAGCCTCTGTATCAGCGGTTGTATAACGTGCCAGAGTGTTCTCGAAAGTACTGTTCTAGAGGAAAGATTCTGAAATCGCGGAAAGTTAATTATAGGTTGCCTGTTGTCGTAGAGCAAAGCCATGGTATTTATTATACTTTTCACAAACACACATATGCACACACACATATATATATAAGTACATATATATATATATATATTGTTTCAAAAGAATATAGTAAAGTTAAATTTAAATAATTCTCTTGCGCCAGCATTATGGTGTGGGCAGGGATTTCATTAGGATACCGCACCGACCTGCGCATCTTTAAACGGGGTTCTTTGACGGTTGTCCGCTATCGAGATGAAGTTCTAGAATCCATTATCAGACTGTACGCTTCAGCAGTTGGCTCTACTTTTGTTTTAATGGACGATAACGCACGTCCCCATACAGCTGACATCGTCGATGACTAGCTGGAGAGTGAAGGGATTACGCTGATGGTGTGGCCAGCATATTCGCCCGACCTTAATCCCATTGAAACTCTTTGGGATGCTCTCGGCCCTGGTGTATCTTCAAATTTCCCACCTCCAGCCACTCTTTTCGAGCTGGAAACTGCTCTACGAGGAGAATGGCGATTGCTTAATTCTGCGGTGGTTGACTATCTAATTGAAAGTATGGTCACAAGGTGTAAACTTTGTATACAGATGAGGGGGGATCACATACCCTATTATTGTCCTTTTTTTCATTTTATGCTGTTTATTTTCACTTTATACATAATTCTATTTTAGTCTTCAGCATATCATTATCTGATAACTTACAAAAATTTAATATTGTTTTCATTTCTGTATATAAACCTATTTCTTTAATTTGCTTTTTACATATATATATATATAAGTAAAATAATGAAATATAACTTTGTTTTCCCAAATATCACATCCTAGTGATTCAGCAACCAGTATTCCCGTAGTTCCTTTTTAGTGGTCATATTGGTCTTTTTACATCATTTATTAACTTCTGGAAATAGTTTGGTTCTTCGAAACGAATGGGATATGTATTTCATGCTTGCCGGTTTGTCATTTGGCAATCTACATAATGCCTAGAAAATGTGTGAAATATGAATCGTTTCATACATTGCCGCCTATTATACGCCTTTCTATCGAATGCGGATTTCAAACTATACACTCACTTCCAAAAGTTAAGCACGGAGAGGAAAATGATAATTTCCGGAAGTCAATCAGAATTAAAGAGGATGCAATTCGCTCCAGAAGTAGATAGAAATATGCAAATATGTTAGGTAACAGCCAGTCGCGCTTTCATATCAAGAAATATCCAAAAATTGCAGTCTTATAAGAAGCCAGCTTTATGAAGGGTTACAGAAGTTGATTGTAAGTGCTGATAGAAAGTGTTTAAAACTTTCGTACAATTTGTTTTCAAGACAAATTATTTCAAGACAATTTGTTTGTTTCTATGACTTCCAGAAGAAGAATGAATCTTCTAGAATGGAAGATTCTGAGAGCTGGCGTGTTGTGGGGCGAATTGAGCAGGACGGTTGATCACAGATGTTGCTCTTTTCTTCGGCGTTTATCATTCTGTAATATCACGTTTATGGAAACAATTCCAAACCACACAGACAGTTGTCCGAAGGCCCGTAGCCGGTCGCCCAAGGATTACGACCCCCGAGGAAGATCCATATATTGCTATTGTAGCCAAGCGGAATCGCAGAGCGACCTCCCCACGTGTGACATCTATGGTTACAGCGCCTATTGGTAAGGCGATATCTGCAGCTACTGCACGCCGAAGATTACATATGAGTGGACTGTACGCCCGTGTACCTCGAGTTTGTGTTCCTCTATCCGTCCAATCGAGAGGGGCACGATGACAGTGGTGCCGGGAACGTGTCAATTGGAATGTGTCTGACTGAGGCAATGTCATGTTTACTGATGAGTCAAGATTTGCTCTGGAGCCAGATGACAAGCGTATAAGGATATGGCGTGAACAACAAACAAGCAATCGGTTTTAAGATATCACGCATTCCGAGGCGCAAGCATTATGGTGTGGGCAGGGATTTCATTAGGATACCGCACCGACCTGCGCATCTTTAAACGGGGTTCTTTGACGGTTGTCCGCTATCGAGATGAAGTTCTAGAATCCATTATCAGACTGTACGCTTCAGCAGTTGGCTCTACTTTTGTTTTAATGGACGATAACGCACGTCCCCATACAGCTGACATCGTCGATGACTAGCTGGAGAGTGAAGGGATTACGCTGATGGTGTGGCCAGCATATTCGCCCGACCTTAATCCC
>KK119394.1:69237-117511 GCA_000611955.2 Stegodyphus mimosarum
CACCCAGTGGACGTGCTACGAGTTACGCCTCGAGAATACACAATGCGGAAGCCGAGAATTCCTTGTATTGTCCCCGGTAAAAGAGAACAAATGTCTTCATACTTTTACCATTCTTCATACATTAATTCTTTAAAAATAATAACATTGCTATAGCATCCTTTTATTTGAAGGGTGATACGGACAAAATTGAGGATGCTGATTAATAACTCGTTTAATCATAAAAGGACAGAAAACATTGTGGGTGTGTTTGTCTGTGTGAGGCACAGGTTTGCATCCCCTTTCTGTATAATTTATATTATTATAATAATGAGTCGGTGACTACTTTAAATTTGTTTTTTCTGAATTAATATGTAGAGATTCTTTCATATTATTTCATCGCAGATACCTGTCGGAACAGTAATATCGTCAGGTAACACGAGTTATCTTCACTGCTTCAATGGAGTTTCATTCCAAAGGTCTGGTTCATCAGTTCTTCCGGTAACATGCCAGAAAGGCAAATGGTATCCTGACCCAGTCTGCCTCCCTCGTAAGCATTACTTTTCCATTTCTGTTTTAAGCTTTTCTTTAACTTTTGGAAATAAAGATCTTAAATTAGCATAATACAATACCCGGACTCCCAGTATCCGGAACAATTTAATATCCGAACTTCAGGACCACCAGCAATATTTTTTTTCCTTTGAAATGTTTAGAAATTGTGAATATAATACCAAAAAAAGAGAAAAAACCTAAAAGCTTTCAGATTTTACATTAGCCCAAAGGGAATTTTTTTAACCTTTTGTGTGTTATCTTTATTTAGTAAATGTTCTTTGCACTTAGCCGTAAAATTAAATTCAACAGCAGTATCTCAAAATAATTCTAAAACGGGCATATCTTTCGAATTTGCTATACGCAGTCTTGCGCGCTGGTGATAATTTTTTTCCCTATACAGTTTTGCCATTGCTCGTTTTGAAATTGTTGTGTTTGTTAATTAAAAATTCGTTGGAAGTAAAATAGAAGAGAAACACGCCAATGTGACAATCAAAATCGCTGAAACAACCTTGTATTTGGTGTACATTTATTAAAACACTGAATGTTAAAATTACATGTTAAAATAATTATAATTTTTCGGAATTAGGATGGCTTTTGTAATCTACAGAAAAAATAAGTTTTATTGAAAAAAATTTATGTAACTTACACATTAAACAGCATATTAAAAAGGAGTATTAATCTTAACAGCAAGGCCATATGTAATGAGAGAGAGTTATATGTACCTTTCATTCATAAAAATGTATTGAAATCTTATATAAAATAAGCCTATATTTAAAAAAGGAAATGAAATACGAAATGCTGGCGAGAAATACAGTAGGTTTACCATCACTTGTTGACGATAGAAAGAAACGACGCATGCGCAGTTCATTTAAACATTTTGCTCGTAAGGAGTCGTTTCACAGCCATTCTGATTTGAGACGCCATCACACCCGCCCGTTTAGTTTCAGTTCTCAGTTAATCGTCTTACGATGCAGGTCGCTCGCTTCCTACCGCACTGATAGGATAATTTGTTGTTTCAACAACCCGTCCAAAATGACTCAGCCAGGTACCAGTGCTAAGAGAAGTAAAACATACCATTATCACAATGAGTGGGAAGATGATTTCTTTTTTGTTATGGTGAAGGAGAAATATGTTTGTCTCATATGTAACTCAAGTGTGGCACTACCAAAAAAAGCAAACGTCGAAAGTCAGTTTAAAACCATGCACTTAAAATACGCTACAGACTTTCCAATCGGCAGTGAACTTCGAAAAGTTAAAGTGCATGAATTAAAAGTCGAATTTACATTTACAGCAATCGTTATTTACGAGACCAGGCACCAAAGCTGAAGCACTAACATTGGCGTGGTTTAAAAGTACAAAAATTTTGATAAAGAGAAAAAAAAAACCATTCGAAGATGGAGAATTGATAAAAGAAGCTTTCTGTAAAGCGGGAGAAGTGCTTTTTCACGATTTTAAAAACAAATCTGAAATAATATCGTCAATAAATAATATTTCTTTGTCGCGTAACACTGTGATGCGACGGACTGAAGCTATGAATAATAATTTGGAGGATTTATTAAATGACTATTTAAAAGCTTGTAAGTTCCTATCACTTCAATTTCATGAATCCACGAATATTAGTGACATTGCACAGTTAGGCATTTTTCTGAGAATGGTTTTCGAAGATATGACTTCAAAAGAAGAGTTATTAACTATAATTCCATTCAAAGGACAAACGAGAGACCAAGAAAGATATCTGCAATTCATTTAAAAACTTTATTGATAAGACAGAATTTCCAATATATAAATTGGTCTCTATTGCAACAGATGGAGTTCCAGCAAATGGTCGGAAATCGAATTGGTTTTATTGCCTTGTGCAATAATGATGAGGAAATTCCCAGTTTTACCAGCTATCATTGCATTATCCATCAACAGGTATTGTGTTCAAAAATACTAAAGTCTAACGATATAATGCAAATTGCTTTTAAAATCGTCAATTCAATTCGTTCAAGAAGTCTTCAGAGACGACAACTTCGGGCGCTTTTGGAAGTAACTGAATCAGAGTACGAAGATTTCTTATTGCGCACAGACGTGAGGTGGCTAAGCCGCGGTGCTTTTTTAAAAAGATTTCGTATTCTGTTACCAGAAATAAAAAAATTTTCTACAAATGAGAGGAGAGCACATTACTGAATTGAAAGATGATAAATGGCTTATGAAACTAGCTTCTTTCTGCGATATCACTGCAAAACTTAACGACTTAAACCTAAATCTACAAGGAAAGAATAAATGTTTAACAGACGTGATGAGCGCGATTAAAACTTTAAAAGAAACGTAAAAAGGTATGCGTCTCAATTAAGAAAACATGAATTGAGAAACTTCAAAAACATGGAGGAAGAGTGCATCCATAATCCAAACCGAGACTTCGAAGATTTCGCCGAACACTTAGATGTTTTGTTTGAAGAATTTGAAAGAAGATTCGCTGACTTAATTAGGTTGGAAGAAATACTCAATTTTATAATATTTCCATTTAATGAAAATGTCAACATTGATGGAGTATCTGAAAAAATAGGACATTTAATAGATACCACATCAGTCACGGTCGAGGAAGAAATTATTAAATTAAGATGCGATATATTTCTTAAATCCAGAGCATCTAGCGATACTGATTTTTGGAAATTAATTTCTGAGGAAACGTTTCGAAATATTTACAAATAGATTTTGTAATTGAAATCATACTTTGGATCGACGTATCTTTGCGAATCTGCTTTTTCAACCATGAACGCCATAAAAACCAAACATCGGTCGCGTTTAACAGATGAGCATTTAATTTCGTGTTTACGTATTACACTAAGCTCGTGCCAGCCACAGTACGATAAACTTGTCGCAGATATACAGTGCCAAATTTCAACTAAACGAAGTGAAATAGGATGGTCAATTTTTGATATATGAATACTTTGATTATTTTCGTCAGTAAATTTTTATTTTTTAAATATTAAGTTTTTTTAGAAAAATTAGATAATTTACCATTTTTTCTTGTTACCGAAAATAAATATATAAACATGTACGTTACGTTAATTTAGCTCTGCCATTGGTAGACCGCCTTCGATTTTTTAAATGTGCAGTAGACCACCTCTGTTATTGGCATTACTTATTTTTATAGACATTGACTTATTTTAAAATATTTCTTTGACAAAAATGCAAGTTTTACTTACAAAAGAATTTATAATTTCAAAAATTAAATTATTCATATTATATTTCATTACCTTGTAAGGTTCTACTGTCTATCTGTCGCGTAGAATCTGGAGAAATAGTGATTGCACCGAAGAAGGGTTAAAAGTATCCTTTATTAAACTCTTTAAATTCACAAAGAAGGAAATCTAAATTTTTAATGCTATCTCCCGGTTCCTATGCCTATATTTGGGGAAGTTTTACATACGTTATGAGAAAATATAATTATTTACGACAAAAATTCCCCGGGGTATTTTATTTTAAAATTTGCAGTTTTGGATGTTATTTTCAACATGCCTTGAGGGGATCGGTTAATTAAGTTAGAATAAGACGAGGAAATAAGTTTAAATGAAGCGCAGCAAAAAGATGTATAATTTAATAAGCCATACAAGAAGCCATGTGGTGCCCACATCAGATTTTTTATTACTATGAAATGTATACAAAATAAAAGCTGATGAATCGATAAGAATTCTCATTTTCTCTCTACTAATTATTAGATAATTATAAAGGCTTACGTGTAATTTTCCCTTACAGTATATTCGAAATAACTTACGTTAGAATTAGATGAGTAAGTAGATGAAATTCTTCTAAAGAAATGACATTACGAAATGGCAATGTATATAAATATATGTGTTCAAACGTTTGCTTTCGAACGATGACGTAAATCGCTTATAACTTATTATCATTTTTGCGTCGAATCACTTTACAAATAACGTTTTAAATGTGCATATAACACTTATAAATTATCTTCATTTTTACGTTGAATCACCTATGAATTAGGCATTTATAACTCTTGGCGTTTTGCGTTCGTTCACTATGAACAGCGTTCCACTTTTCAATTTGTTGCTACGAAATATTAGAGCCCTGCATTACATTTAAAGAAATTAAATAATGAAGAATCTGCATGAATGTATGCATGTTTCTTTCACTGTGAAATAACAACAACGGTACCTAGACACATCAAATTTTGAATAACAGAGTCCTCTATTCGAATATGGGCATCAGGAAGCCTAAATTGTAAACTGGAAGCCGCGGCGCACAGTTTAAGAACAACTGACATAGCGAAAACGTTTGCTTTTGTAAGAGGAAGAAAATGAAAAAGCATCGGGTTGCGCAAAAACGTATGAAAGTGAGCCCTATACTTATTCCTATACTTATAATTGAGTCCTGTGTAACTGAACCCTATATTCGTGTATCATTGAAATAAATTGTGTTCATTTATATTCTGTTGCAACCCACTAGGTAAACAACAAAACTCAGGTACATGCTACTTGAAAGACCTAAGATTGAAAATGGGTGTATCTAATGAATCTAGAGAAGTTACCAATCACGATGATTATCTGTATGTTGTGTGTAGTCATGAATATACTCCGACAGGAGAGCGGCCACTTTGCTTTGAAGGAAGGTGGAATGAAAGTGTATTATCTCCATGCCGAGAAAGTAAGTGTCTGCCTTTCATTTTTTTAACTGATAAAGACTTACCGTTGTAAAGGGAGATGCGTGAAAATAAAACGTAACATTATCGTGATAGCGGAAACGTAAGAAAGTCGACGTAATATCAAAAATGAAAATCTGCAGAAGTTGTTGCGTGCGTACGGTTCGTAATAGATTGAATGCACAAGTCCGATAAAAGGTTAATAAAATTTATTCTTATCAAAAGAAATTTAACAGAACGCTGGAATTTTTCTCAGAAATATTTGTACAAGTGTTCACAATATCACGCAATAATAATTAATAGTTATCCTTTAAACTACTAAAACGTTAAATAGAACGCAATCCTCAGGGAATTACAAAAAGAAAGCTAATTCGATCAACAATAACAACAACAGCTAACTAAACAATTGTGCTGAGATGTTCTCTGTCTGGCTTTGAATTTATATATTTTTTATAGCTTTGAATCGGACGCGAGAAATTTCTAGTAATTTCTGGAAAGCAAAAGATTAGAATTACGGTTACAGCTAACAAAGTAGTTAATTACATTTATTCAGATTAAATTAAATTACCGAGATAAACTTTATTAAATGTTAAATGCACGTGCACATGTATTTTTACTTTTCCAGCTTAGCTTTCTCTTAAAATTTGTCACGTGCTGCATTGCCACGGAGAAATAAAAGAATTTTAATTATAATTATATTAACATTAGTTACCTAAATACAAATTGAATAACAATGCTTATTTTCGGTAAATGAAATATTAAAAATTATTTCTTAGCCTGTATGACTTCCCTTGGTAGCAGGAACGAAACAGCGGCAATGTGAGTTTAAGATGGGTTTCGTGAACTCAACATTCTAATGTAAACGCCCTTAGTATGCCCCCGTGGAATGGCTTATCGAAATCTTATGCAGACTTCCTTCTTGTTTTGAAGTTTAAGTGTGCGAAATATTTGCAAGATTGGAATAAAAGTGCATACTTGTGTTGAATTACCCACACAGAAACAAACAATCGGACACTTTTCTTTACCTATATATATATATATATATATTGAAGATTTCAAAGAATTCAGCTAGTGCCATTTCACGTATCAAAGTGGTTATTAGTAATAATTTTAAAAATGATTTAGCGTTTATTGCTTTTAAATAGTTTAGCTTGTTAATTGATAATAATATGTTTGAAACAAAAATTAAACATCTTGCGTTTTCTTGATCAAGAAAACATTGCCGGTGGGAGATAAAAATATTTTAACTCGGGGAGTGGCAACACATTTTTTTTATGTCGTCATGTTTTCTTATTAAATTTGAAACATTAATATCTTACGCTTAGGAGAGTGACAACACGAAACTTTACTGATGACGCACTGTCCCTACCGTGTTATATCGTACATGTTTCCATTCCGAATAAGAATTTCTAAATTCATATTAAGCAAACTTAACTCCTACTCTTCCAACACAATTGAAATGTTATATTTTCTATACTGGTTGAAATTTTTATATTTAGATTTAATACAATAAAATTTAACCATAAGTTCAATTTTTTTTAACAATTCATGTGGTGCGACTCGAAAAAAATCTTTCTTTTTAAGGGATGATTAGTCATTTAAAAGTAAATGGAAAGATAAATACAAGTTTCAAAGGAAACGTATCTTCAATTTTGTTTTCTAAATTTTCGTTTCAGGAGGGTGTGAAATTTCTACATTCCATAATGGGGTACTTACAGAGCAACGTCTTGGAACGCAGTTTTGGACAAGGAATGGAAGAGTGCGAGATCACGTATTCGAAGAAGTAATTTAGTTATTCACTTTCTTGTGTTCCAAAAAATGGTTTATTAATGTTTAAAATACAGTCGAGCCCACTCCCCCCTAATAACGAGTTTCAAGGGACTTGAAATTCGTTTCGCTATATCCGATCCTACAAGAAAAATGGATTATTACACAAAAAGGTATAAAACTGAATGATGAACAAATAAGAAAAACTGAATAATATTGACACGTGTATAATTTGCACACACACAAGGCAAAAAATTGACATGGGCATGACTCCCTTCTACAGCTAAATTATACACATTTTTTCTAGGCATGCTATTTAAACTTATTTCCTCATATTTCGTCACAGATATGTTTCTCATTCAATTAATTCAACTCTCACTTCGCGGTAAGGCAAAAATACATAAAAACTCAAAACATCTTTCTTAAAAATTGTAAAATCAAAGATACATAAAACAACAAATACAACTAAAACAGTTAAAGAAGCAATTTTTACAATTCAAATTAGAGTTTATACGCAAAAAGAAGCAATTCGGCTAGCGGGCAAGATGGCAGATTTCTCGGTGCACAAAACTGAAAGTTTATTTTTGGTTCCACTACGCAAATAGACACTGAACGTGAAAAAATTAACTTAATTCACTGTTCTACTAAGAGCTTCAAATGTTAGCAAATGGCTGCTTCGTTAGGCTTAGTAGCACTTTAACAACTTTTAAATTGTTGATAATTCTTCACCTGTTGTAAGCAGATTAATAAAAAGAGTAAACGGAACAGGTGACAGCAGGGCTGGAATCCGGACGGCTTTCTAAAGGCGAGTTTACACTTCTCCGAGTGACTTTCGGCGAGCCCCTCGTCCGAGCGTCTCGAACCGAGTAAACGAACCTGTACTCTGATAGATAATTTACACCAATCAGAGCGGATCGACACTTCGCCTCCGTTTGTTTGCGAAATGGATACTGAAGTGCAGCTTGCTGTGTTTGAAGTTTGCGAAGCAGTTTCCAAGGAATTAATTTCTGTTCTGGGGGGGAAGGAAATCAAAACGTAACTGTGTAGCTCGCCGTGATGAATAGAAAGCATTAAATCAACTTTTAAATGAACTTCGGGGCGAGGATATCCAGAGTTACAAGAACTTCATCAGAATGGGTGAAGGATAATTTGAAACTTATTGGAAATGGTCACTCCACTTATTCAAAAAAAAAAAGTACGTTCCTTCGAGATGCTCTTCCAGGAAAGTTAAAACGCTTCGGTTTCTGAAGACGGGGGAATCCTACAGTTCTCTGCAATATTTATTTCGAATGTCAAAATGCACAATCAGCGTATTTATTCCAGAAGTGTTGGAGGCCATTTTCTGTGTGTGAGGTTGAGCGAAAATCATTAATCTTTTGCTTGAACTTTCCATCACCCTCGGATTTTTACATGTTAATAATAGCCTCATACGTCTTCTGTCGGCGATTTTTATTTCAATCCTTCCGACTGATCGTTTCTAAATAAAATCTGATTTATAGTTCAAATAAAAAGGAAAGTCCATAAAACAAAATTTCAAAATTTTAGATTATATTTTATTAGGTGTAATTGGCCATCAGTAGAAACTCGCTTTTCGAATATATCAACAAAACAAAAGTTTGCCCTTTCACTTATTTTTTTAATTGAAAACTGTATTTTATTGGGTAGTTGAATAACATATAAATTAATTGTTTTTTTAATTAATGAAAATTCAGAAATAAATATGTTTAAAATAAATATTTTGAATCCGACACCCTAATTTCATTTTCTTCTATGCTTTCTCTACAATACCAAAAACCTAAATTCATTCTGATCTATCCATGTTATATTTAGGTAACAATGGTTGTAATAGTAGTGGTGTAGTTTCCCGTGATACTTCACAATATGCATATGCATTAAAAGATGTCATAGTTAGATTAGTGCTCCATCATGGCATTTTCGATGTGACGAAAAAATTGGGCGCGGCGTCTCTACGAACACTGCTCGGAGTTATTGCCCGGATAGATTTTCAACTGGCTCAAAGTAGAAACGGACTCGCTGACTCATCTCCCCTACGTTTCTACTCGGTTGAAGTTAGCGTTTACATTATCCGGGAAGTAGTACTGAGCGGCTCGCTACGACTCACTCGGAGCTTACTCGGAGAAGTGTAAACCTTTAGACTATTTGGGTGTTGACCGAACCCTGGAACTATCCTTTACATTCTACTATATGAGCATGCAAACAGTAGTTCATGAGTAATACACAATACACAATAATTACACAGTGGCATCCATTAATTTTGAATCTCCGTTTAGCTGTACTAGAGTATAAGAGTTCATCAGTTTTACTTGTTTCGGGTGTGATACATTGTAATACACGGTACACTGCGCAAAAAAAAAAAAAAAAAAAAAAAAAAAGTTCTATATCTCCCGTTCTGCTGGGCCATTTGACGAAATTCCAATTGCGTTTTTCATGTCTCGAAAGCGCTAGTTTATAGGATATTTATTAGAATCATATATAGCATTGTTCAAACGCTGGTATTTTGATACAAAATAGGACTTTTTCTGAAATGACATGACAATTGTTTTCCATATTTCGATTCTACGACTCAAATTATGCCAAACTGCCGACTTTTGTAAAAATCGCACGAGCAGTTTTTCAAAAATTAGCTCTCAAAATTTTAGCTCCTCAATGTTAATTGAATTTGATATATATTTATTAATATCTCTTTTTTTATGAAACTTATTGGATTCCTTCTTATACAGTTCGAAATTTAGGTTAGGATTCCTTCATACAGTTCGAAATTTAGGTTCATTCCAAACAAAATTCGCCCATTTTTTATGATTTATTTTTAAAATTTGTATTTTTAAATAATTTTTATAAATTTTTCGAAAAACATTTTGAATTATAACCTATAAAATTTTTACCATCATCTTAAAGTAGATTTATTTCTAAGCATACCTTCAAAACATAAGAGCTTTTCATTCAAAATTTCCGAAGATATGCGTCAATTTATATATTGGCGCGTTTTGAAATTTGGCGTATTTGTTGAAAGCGATAATAACGAAAGTGTGGTTTACGATAATAAAGAAAATGTGGTTTTCTTAAAATTATTTGAAAGTAGAACGATGTGACTTTTTTCCTCTTATCCACAATGTAAAAAGGTAAGAACGATGTGACTTTCTTTCCTCCCCTGCATAATGGAAGGGAAGGAAAATATGTTACTACATATTAAGAAGTTCGCCAATTCTTGGCTCAAACTGAAAAAAAATCGCCAAGTTAAATTTATGAATTTCGCACATATTTTATAAAATTTAATATTTAGGCCCAATTTGAGCAGTAGAATCGAAGTATGGAAAAAAATTGGTATGATATGTCAGAAAAAGTCCGATTTTGTGTCAAAATACCTATATTAGAACAAAGCTATATATAAGTCTAATATATATCCTTAGTCGCGCTTTCGAGAGCTGGAAAACGAAAGTTAAATTTCGTCAATCGGCCTAGTAGAACGGGAGATATAGAACTGTCCCATTTCTTTTTTTCGCAGTGTACGTATGCATGTATCTCGTGTAACTCAAAAACGAGTAGAATTCAGAACGTTGACATTTTGTATATAGGACTGCTATAACATGCACTTGTGCACCTCCCATTTTGGTTGCAATGAGAAGTACCAAAATTATATATATATATATATCCATTCTTATGTGTGTATATGTATCTTACATATACTTAAGTAGATACATATCTTATTCCGTTCTTATCTTCCTGTTAAGATTTTTATGCCTCTAGTTAATATGCATGCAATGGTTCAAGAATTATCAACAATTTGAAACTTGTTTAATTGCGGCTAAGCCTAATTTTTCTTGCCATATTTGTTTACAGTTGAAACTTAGCAGAATAGTGAATTAAGCCTTTCTGCACTTTCAGTGTCTTTTTACCGAGTGGGACCAAAATAAAACTTTCAGTTTTGTGCACCGAAAAATCTGCATTTTTTCTCGCTGGCCAAATTTCTTATTTTTGCACGCACACTCTAAAAATTGTTTTTTAATCCTTTTAACTGTATGTGGTGTTTTATGTTTTTATATCTTTCAATTTTGAATGAAGTTATTTTGAGCTTTTATGCATTTTTGCCTTTCCGCGAAATGAGAACCGAATTAATTGAACGAGAAATATATCTCGAATGAAATTTAATTAAATAAGTGTTTCGTATTAGCAGCAAATATTTTTGCCAGTTTGTCTCGGACAGAGGAGAATTGTTTATGAGTAGCGATGCGCATTAGGTACGGGGGGCTGAATCGTCTGTGAAACACTGTTTCTGTTTTATTTGTTTAATTTCTTTTATACGCCGCTTTAGATGTATTATAGTTATTGAATAAAATATGTAGAAACGATTAGATAATTCTTCAGATGATATAATTTTTGTGCATTCTGAGTTATGAAATGAATGAGATGTAACGCTGTTAAGTGAACCTAGCGTTAGAGTGTCGCTATGCTGAATAAATATAGTGAATTTTAAAGAGTCCATTCATTTTATTTTGATTTATGCACTATCAATGAAGTAGATTTAATTCAATTCAATATGATTATATGAAATGCAGGAAAAGGTGCGTATAATTTAATATTAGGGGAGTCATTGGTGTACACATCAGATTTCTTTTACTGAGCTTTCCAAAGCTCATCATCCACTTTGGCCGAATTTTTTCACCGTTTACCCAGTATTCTCGAAAACGTGATAGAGAGCACACTTAAATTCTGCTTATAAAGCTCTACACTATTCTGGAAAGTTCTTCACTGTGCCAGAAAGTAAATGAACACAGTTCCATCTAATAGTTTCAGTAAAAACTGAGAGCGGGATTGTAACAACGGTGACGTTAACTTAAGATGGGTGTGATGTGATTTCAAAACTGAAACTATGTAGAAATATTAATATTTTTGGTACTTCTTTCTGATCCCGCCTTTTTGCAGGCTCTGTGAATGGGCTATTCAGGCTCTTCAAAGTCTGGGTCTGATCACTCAGTACACGTGCTACCCGATAGATATCTGGGGTACACAACGGGAAAGGCGCGAATTCCTTATAGTTTCCCAGTAAACGAGAATAAGTGTTATCATATTTCTTTTAAATTTACGCTACACTAATTCTTTAAAAATAATACATGGCTGTAGTATCACGTGGCAGCGTCTTTTTATCTGAAGAATGATATGGACAAAACAGTGAGGATTATGATTAATAGCACCTATGGTGATGAAAAGGGAGAAAGAAGGAAAATGTGTGTTTGTGTGTTTGTGTGTGTGTGTGTGTGTGTGCGTGCGCGTGCGCGCGTGTGTGTGTGTGTGTGACGCTCCGATTTGCACCCCTTTCTGTATAATTTGTATTATTATAATAATTACTTGATGAATAATTTTCAATTCTTCTTTTCTGAAGTGATATATTCTTTAATTGAGATTCATTCATATTATTTCATCTCAGATACCTGTCGGAACACTAATATCGTCAGGTCACACGCGTCATCTACACTGCTTCGATGGATATTCATTTCAAGGGTCTGGTTCATCAGTTCTTCCGATAACATGCCAGAAAGGCAAATGGTATCCTGACCCAGTCTGCCTCCCTGGTAAGCATTACTTTTCCATTTTTTTATGCTTTTCTGTAACTTTTAAAAATAAAAAGGCCTTAAACCAGCTTAATACAGTAGCCGGACGTCCAGTATCCGGAATAGTCTAATATCCGGTCTCAAGACCATCGTCATTTTTTTTTACCTTTGAAACGTTTAGGAATTGTGAATATAATACTAAAATAAATTCCAGAGTGGATCAAGCATGATTTAATTCGCAATAATAAAAAAAGGCGTTATCTTTGTTGTTGCGAAGCTAAGTGTCTCTAGATTGGCAACAAATCCACTATTCTCTTAAATTTCATACGTTAACAAATATGGCTGCTATGGCACAAAAAATTAGGCTTCGCACTTAAACAACTTGTTGATAATTCTACAACTATAACATGCAAGTTAACTAAAGTCATAAAATTCTTAACGGGAAGATAAAAACAACATAATTCAATCATTTTTTCGGGGAAAAATGCACAATTTACCAACATATAAGAATAAAGAAGCAGCTCACTGATGCGGGTCCAAAAACAGACGAGTTATGCATACACAAAAAAGAGTTCTGAAAACCGGCCCACGAAACACGATCTGGGAGCAGGAAGAAAATTTGCATATAACAGAGGCAAGATATCAATCACAGAACGCCGATCGCCAGATATTCGGCGTAAGAAACCGATAAAATGCGAAGCGGATACCCGAAGTCGTCATTCGAGAACTCGCACATGGCGTCGAAATTACTCTTCCTGGGAAAGTTCGTGGTAAATTGATAAAATTGTATTATCAAAATGGGATGAATGCTACTACCGGAATTGCGTACGCGAAATGCTCTCAAAGACGTCGTTTGCATACAAGATGGTGAGCCTCCACATATAGCGAGGTTCGTTAAAGGATCCTGGAAGAGCATTTTGGTGATCGCATCATGTCACAACATTATCCTTTTCCGTGGCTCTGTAATCCCCCGATCTGACGCCTATGGATTTCTTGTTTTGAGAATATCTCAAATGCAGAGTTTACCTGTGAAATCCGCAAACTTTGTTGGCTTTAAAGGATTCTATACCGCGTGAGATTGTAAACATCTCTCGTGCCATGTTACGTTCAGCGGTATTGTCCACCATCTGCCGATGCAATGCATACTTGCCTGGCGCCCATGTGGAAAATGTTTGATCTAAATAAAGCTAATCTTTGTCCGATATGTGTTGTCATCAGTGATCGGTGTCTTGTCATATGCAAATTTTCTGTTCCTGTGATATGCAAATTTTCTGCGTGCGCCCAGATCGAGTTTCGTTGGCCCGTTTTCAGAACTCTTTCCTGTGTATGCATAACACGCTAGTTTTTGGATATATTGATACCAAGAGCTAACTTCTAATATTTTACACAGATGACTAACACTAAGACTGGTCTTTTAAATGGCTACGTCTGTAGTACGCAAACTGCGGAAAACTACAATACGTCTTTAGCTTTCCAGAGGATTTAAACCTCTGGCCTTAAAGGCGGACAGTAACGGATGGCAAGCTCGCGTGAAGACTCGTAGCAAGAGAGCTCTCTCTCCTTCTTTCTACTCTCGTCTTGGCAAAAAGCCACAACTTAAATACTTAAGCGTTAGCAAGTACAATTTGCATTAACATATTCACGCGTTCATTCTCGCCGGAAGTGGAAAAGAAGAGATGATAGTAAAGTTTTAAAATAAAATAAATGTTAGTCAAGCTTAAGATCCTTACAATGTAGTTTAGTAATGTAAGTGTAACGTAATGTAATCAAAGAATGTGTCCGAAAATGTAAACTAGTAATGTATTCTAGTAATGTGATCGTAATGTGCTCTACAACTTCTTTGTGTCTAAGTTCTAGTAAAGTTATCTACTAATGTAATTGTAAGGTAACGTAATCATTGAATTGTATAACAGCATGCACAAGAACTGTGTGCTCACATCACAAAGTTTATTTGTCTATTCTCGATTTCCACCATGCTCCACCATGTTTAACAGTTGTATTCATTGTATTGTAGCATAAGTACAGTGTCCAATTTCCATAAGCGTATATATCCATATGTTCATTCATCTCCTTACATGTGCATGTAGTTTCAAGAGTATATTGTAATCCAATACTGTGTTAAAATGTAGTAAGCAAGGACAGTGTTTGTATATAATTTCGTTCACATGTGTAAGATCTCGTGGCCCCAACTTGTCAGAAACTGGGGTAGTGACTGCTACTATGCGTGAATTTACACAGAGACGTAAGAAGGGTTTAAAGCCCTTTTTATTTTATCTTTAAAATGACAAATGCGTCCACTTGACGTTCACAAACTGCGCCAACCCGGTGGTTTAACTGAAACAGAACGTAAAACTGAAAGTAATGACTAAATGGACAAATATCAAAAACTCTACCGACGAGGCTCTGAGATCCTAAACTAACCGCGTTTTTAATTACCTCTGAGATTCAGCAAGGTTACTGATTAAACAGTTGACAGCTAACACTTGTGCAAAGCTAGGCACACAGGCCGACACGCGCCGATCTAAATTCTACCGAGCAACTTCACTAGCGTAACTTCAAAGCAAGACTCTCACAATCTGGTTTCCTTTCCTATTTAAGTCAACTAGCTTCCGCTAAATTTGAATAAACTGCGCGTGCTACTGCAATTTACATACTCTGGCACGGGCATTTCTAGGGGGAAAATGAAGGCTAAACAGGAAAAATAACTTAAAATAAATGTTAGTTAAAATAAATATAAACCCTACACATGTATTCGTGATAATGTATTGTATTGTAGGTGTACATTGAGCTAGTGCAAACGTATGTTTTGTGTTGCGCAAATGTTGTATAACTGTAATCTAATCTGCATGTATCGAGTAAGTATCCGCATAAATGCTGCATGTATTGCGTGCTATTCCTATAATACGTATATACCCTATTCCTGAACTGTACTATTTTTGTAGGTAAGTCCTGTATGTATTCATTTGTTGTATTACTATTAATGTCCTATTGTTGCGCTAACTTAACTATTATAACTAGCATATATACTAATATTGTAATCTTATATTGTAACTGTCCTAATATAGTAACCCAATACTGTAAGTGCAAATATGTAGTAAGCATATATGTTCGTGCACACGTATTCGCGTAAATGTATTGTGGGTGAGCATTGAGCTAGTGCATAAGTATGTATTGGGTTGTGCTCATGTTTCATATTTGTAATCCAATATTGCATGTATCAGTAAATATCTGCATAAATGCTGCACGCATTGAGTGCTATTCTTATAATGCGTATGAGCTCTGTTACTAAACTGTACTAACATTTAGGCAAGTCCTGTATGTACTCTACACTGGTGTGCAAAAATTAAGGACGAGACGGTTTTTTCAATATAACTTTGTACAAAAGCTTTCCAAATCAACACATTTAATACCGTAAGATCCCCAATACGTAAGGACATGAGTAATGTAAGCAACACTTACTAAAAGAGAAATCAGAGGGATAAAAAGAAGCTTTATTGAAAAAGTAGCATGGAGCGCAATGCGACTGAAGGCCGAAACATCCCTGTGATGGGTGTCCAGCAAGAAACATCCGGTCTTTAATACGGGATATGATCTCCCCTGACTGCTAGGCAGGTTTCACATCATTTGTGCATGCTGGATATGTGGTTGTTAATGAGTTGTTGAGACACTGCTGCTCGTTCCTCTTGTAGCACCAATCTCAGTTTCGGAATCGTTACTGGCGATAAGTTACGTACTGCCACGGGTCTTCCTAGTACGTTCCGTACATGCTTGACGGGATTTAGATCCAGAAACCTTGCCGACCAATCCATGTGTTCAATATCTTCACTCTCCAACAGCTCTTCGACAGTAACTGTGCGATGAGGTGGAGCGTTGTCGTCCATGAAGGGGAACTGAGGACCCATAGCCCTTGTGAAAAGACGCATGTAAGGAAGAAGAACCTCGTTACAATAGCAGTCCCAGGTGACGAACCTCCTTGGGAGATATGAAGGTCGGTCCGGCTACCAAGCATTATGTCTGCTCGAACGAGAACTCCGCGACCTCCAAAACAGTCCCTTTTGATGATGTTGAAGGGGTTATTGCGTGTTCTCCGCTCTGTCCAGATGTGTATGTGTCTAGAATCGCAACTCAGACTAAATCTGCTCTCATCTGTAAAGAGTACTCGTCCCCATTCATTGTCTCTCCAATTCCGGTGTTCCCGGCACCACAGAGAACGCCTTCTCCGATGGGCAGGCGTTAGAGGTACACACCGTACAGGGCGTCGTGCAAACAGACCACCACCGTGCAGTCTTCTGGCCACGGTAAAACGCGATATCGGTCGTCCAGTCGCCTGTGTCGTGTGTCTAGCGATTTCTCCCGCTGTCTGCCGCCTGTTTCTTCTGGCCTGTAAGGCAATATACCGGTCATCTGCGGGTGTGGTTCCTCGTGGACGACCACTACTAAACCCCCGGATAGCTGTTCCTGTAGTTTGAAATTGTCTCCAAAGTCGTGAAACGATGCTGTGAGCAATTCCGAACTCTGCAGCCACACTTGTCACACTGCGGCCTTCCTCCAACTTCCCAATGATTCGACCTCGGGTAAAAGCATCCAGATGTCGTCTAACAGATTGATTATTCGCCATTTCTCGCTGAGGCAGCAATTCGGTGTGATTTTAACTGCTATACGGCGTGCAATCTCTTTGCCAGAAATACTGATCTTACACCGACAACATGCTTTATACTACTCAGACACTCCTCCATTACGTCTATCTGCATATCTGCGCATGTGCTACCGTACATCACCTTACTTAATCTCCTGATTGGTCTTTCTGTCCGCTCTGCCTCTTCGTTCAGCTGATATGCTAATTTTTCGACTTCGTCCTTAATTTTTGCAAACCAGTGTATTGTTGTATTAATATTATTGCACTATTAAGTAAGTCCTGTATGTATCACTTGTTGTAAGTAAGTATTCTAATATTGTATGCAAGTCATAACATAGTCTTTACCGCGCACTTCAAAGTCGGGCGGTGTTGACGCCACTCTGTAAAAACGCTAATCGTTGCGCTACTGAATTGGTTATATTTGTATTTCTTAATATGGCAACACTATGTTGCTAGGATAAAAATGTACTTTTTAAAAACTTTTAGTCGTTCGTTTGTTTCACTGTTTCATCGCAAGCAAGATTTGAAAGGTTAAATAAAAATGTTAAAAAATGTTAAATGCTGTTTCCATTTTAAATTTATAATACAGTCCACTCGAAAACTCGCAACGACTTGCAACAGTAAAGTGATGAAACATTTGAAGAAATTTGGCATTAAAAATTCATTTCCAAATTCCCTCAATTTTTTAAGTTTGATATGGACGAATTGTGGATTACCCTGTACTATTGTATACTATTTCTATTCAGAATATAATAAAAGATTTTTCCCCCAGATGGCGTGCCATACGTGGAAGGAGTAGTCCCAGCTGCTCCGACATTAAAATCAACAGCGCCGAAGACAGTCGCCGAAGCTGAGGTACCGTCTACCGAGTCTAGTCTAGAGTTTTCGAAGACGACAACGCTGCCACCAACTAGTTCCAGCACCGATGGTAAAGAAGTAGACCAGCCTCATTTATTTTATTATTATTTATTTATTATTAGCCTTACTTGTTTTTGGAATACTTCAATAATATCAAGTAATTAACAAAGGATAAAAAGAATACTATCTCTATCTCTCTCTATATATATAAGATTTATAAATGGCACTTAATACCCTACTAACAGAACTATTGCGCAGGAAAAGAGCAATCATATTTAATACGTTTGGAATTGCTTTAATAACCCAAAACATTAACCAAGCATAAGAACACAACAAAATACACTTTTTCTGTTTATTCTACAAAAACAAATTGGAACTCAAAATCAGTATTTAAGAAGGAACGTATAGGAACAACAGTAATATTGGATTCAGTTGGTTCTGAAATACGAATCAACAGAAAATTAAGTTTGAAAAGGAGCTATTAAAATCTTTTAAATAGCAATTTAAAAAATCTCATGTGTACACCACATGGCTTCCTTGCATGGAATATTAAATTATACGCATTTTTTCTGCCTTTCCTTTAAACTTATTTCCTCGAATTTCATTAAAGATGTATTTCTGATTCAATTAATTCAGTTCTCACTTCGCGACAAGGCAAAAATGCATAAAATTTCAGAATATCTATATAAAAAATTGAACGGTATAGAAAAATCATAAAACAAAAATACAGTTAAATACAGCTAAAACGATTAAAAAAAATTTTTACGATTAAAATTACAGTTTCAGCATCTAAACTATAATATGGTGAATGATAATTCATCACCACCTGGATCTGACGACTGGGCTCTCCGCCCCCGCAGTCATTCTTTAAAGGAAGATCGGCTAGCAGTCGTAAAGTTCGGAGTTCGAATCCCGGCGAGTGTTCACTTTTCATGTTTCCTGATCATATAAAAATCCTAAACGCTGTACAAACATGGAGTCATCGATATCCTACAGATGGTTGATGAGGTACAGGTAGAAATGAGAGGAACACCAGAAATTCAACATTGGTCGTTCAGGTAGAGTCCCACTGCACTAGCCGTACAGTTTGGTTTGCCCAATTTTGGGAGAGAATTGGCTTTCAAAGTGGATTAAAATGGGGCGGTTCCAAGGTCTCCAATCCTTCACCAGATATCACGAATTTCAGCTCACCGTGGCTTTTCCGAGATTCGAATCAGGTTCATCGGCTCGGCAGTCAGCGTTACTAACCACTGGACTTCGTACAGATCGGATGAGGGTGGAAGTCTGTAAGTGTTTACATCGGCACACTGCAAAGCCTAATCTGAGTGCTTTTCTAGCCCAGAAACATTGAGTACACAGATGGCGAGGCTGACAGCAAGTCCTAGGGTATGAAGCTCCCAGCTGCATAATCTCATTGAAGCCGAACTTCCTAGAAAAGTACTGTACAGGCAATCAAGTCTACCCTAGATTGAGAAATCAAACCGGTTACTTGCTAAACCAGCCGAGGAAAGATGGCAACAAAAATGCCACTCCATGATAAATTCTAGCTCTGGACAAACAAGGCGAGTGAGAATTAGAGCGAAAGAGATGGAAGGGAACTCAGAATTCCCTATTTTAAAAGACAAAAAATCCTGACATTGCTGAGAACTCACCCAACAAAATTTAGAATTGGTTGTTTGTGTATATCTATACATCTACGATAATCAACAGTCTATTTATCACATCAATTAAGTTTGAGAATCGCGAGTTAATGAAATTTTAAAGGGGGTCATCAGTGAGAATCAAGAGATCGATTAGGTGTCGATAGCAGCAATTGATAATCGGCAATTGATCAGCATAATCAAGATGCCATTGATTATAAAAGAATTATTATTAAAATTGATCATTAATTGTTTAATGATATAAAGCTTGTCAAATAAATATATGATGGCCAGAGAGTCCCTTGACATGTGTAGTTATTTTATCGTAACTTAAATAACGCTTAGCAGATGTTTGTCCAAACTGTCCGTGTGTGCACCTCCATTATACCCGCACAGCTTGGATACGCCTGAATGTCCTCCTCCTTAGCTGCGGTATCCCATGATGGAAAGCTTCAAACACTCTTGTCCTCAGCATCATTATCTACGTACCATTTCTTCCTGGTGTGTGATTTGATGATCCTAAACAGAACAATGTTCGGTGTCGTAAAATCCGGACTTCGAGGCGGCCAAAGATAAGGAGCTGGTGAATTTCCGGACGCACGTCCTATCCACTGGCCAGAGAACACTTTGTTCAGGCCTTCACGAGCAGCAAGTGCGAAATGGGTAGCAGTTCCATCATGTTGGTAAAGAACTGTGTCGTTCATGCTCCATTTCTGCGGCTGTGTAAGAAGCTAATCATTCCACATCTGCAGATAAGAAACCTGGGTCGCAGAACCCTCAAAGAAATACAGACCAAACGTGTATTCTTCATTTATCCTCCCACCCAAATCATGATATGCAGAGGATTATTCTCAATTTCTTGGTAAAAATGTGTGTTTTTGTGTGACTGTGTGAACATATTCCTATCCAACGACTCCAATGAATTGAATATTCGTCAGAGAGAAAATTGTATTTCCGAGCATGAATGGTAGGAAAAGATCTCCAAACAAGATCCTGCATGCTTCCTGCTTAAGACATCGTCCCTTAGTTCATTGATGGCCATTGGCCGGAATGCTTGCAATGTCCATTTTCATGTATAGTTGCTTTGTGCTTCTTTTAATTCCAAGTTCTGAAACAAATGCGAAGAATGCGAAACTAGAACAGAAAACAAGAAACAAATCGAATTATTTCCGAATAAGATTAAATTAAGAATTGAGGAACTGAGAATTAAATTAAGCAATTTTATGCCAAATATTAAAACAAATTGCATCAATATATCGGAACTTCGAGGCAATCAGGAGCTCTGATTTTCTTTCTAAACTTGTTTATATTTGTAAAATTAAAAATTACAGTAATGAAAAATAATAAAACATAAATCTTAAATTATTTTCCTAAAAAGTTTGGGAGTTTTTTAGGCAAACTTTTGAAACTATGTTTCTAATTTTTATCTTTAAATTATTTAAACGCAATCTGTGTTATGATTATGTTATATGCTGTATGTTATGTAGGCGAATATAAGGCAGTCGATGAAGAAAACTCTTCGTTAAAAAGGGCTCGATACAAGAAAAGGATTCGGAATCCCTGTCTAACAGAATATCGTTTAACAGTGTGGCGTTGTACTATAGTAGAGGAGTTTCAGGGTATCATTTCTCAGACATGTGTTTTGATATAAGGATAACTATGACATACTTTTGTTAACATCCAATTCTTTGATTAGATTAGAACATATATTAGTTGCTGTTCTTATTGTCTTGTCCATGTAATTTCATAGTAGAATGGTTCCCGGAGGATGGACTGCTACTTTCCACAATGTTTTGATGGAGGGCACTCTGGGGGGGACTCCGGTAGTCTCTCACCCCTCTTACTACTAAACCACAAGAGAGAACTCTAGGCTGGCCATATACACAGTCCAGTCACATTAATGTGACCATCTGTCAAAAGCCAGAATAACCACCTTTCGCAGAGCGGACTGCTGCGAGACGTGCAGGAAGAGAGTCACATAGGTCCCTGAAGGTGTTCTCTGGGATGTTGAGCCATGCCGACTCTAATGCCGTGGCCAGCTGCGCTAGATTACGCGGTTGAGGATCCATGGCGCGAACAACTCGATCGAGATGGTCCCACAGATGCTCGAGTGGGTTTAAGTCAGGTGAGTTTGCTGGCCAGGGGAGGACGGTAAACTCATCCTGGTGCTCTTCGAACCACGCACGTACACTGGCAGCTGTATGGCACCTCGCATTGTCCTGCTGGAAGATGCCATCATCCTGAGGAAAAACAATGCGCATGTAGGGGTGAACATGGTCCGCAAGGACAGATGCGTACTTGTATTGATCCATTGTGCCTTCCACAATGATCAGTGAACCTAGAGAATGCCAGGAAAACATTCCCCAGACCATAATGCTCCCGCCTCCAGCTTGGACCGTTCCGGCAATGGTTGCAGGGTGGTTCCTTTCAGAGGTTTCACGCCTTATACGCCAACGTCCATCTGTCCGATGGAGCATAAAACGCGATTCATCCGAAAACGCAACCTGTCGCCACTCAGTGGACGTCCAGCTGCTGTACTGGCGTGCAAATTCTAGCCTTCGCCGTCGATGAACAGCAGTCAGCATAGGTGCACGAACCAGGCGTCTGCTTCGGAGGCCCAGACGCAGCAATGTTCGCTGAATAGTACTTTGGGAGACACTTTTGGTAGCCCCTTGGTTCATTTTGGTGGTCAGTTGCTCAACGGTAGCCCGTCTATCTGCCCGAACGCATCTCCGCAACCGTCGTTCGCCTCTGTCATCTATGGCCCGTGGTGCACCACATTTGCCACGTCGCTGATTTTGGACAGTCCCATTTTGCCATGCACGGTACACTTTTACCACGGCGGCACGCGAACAGTTCACAAACTCAGCCGTTTCGGAAATGCTTCCACCCTTGGCCCGAAAGCCAATGATCATGCCCTTTTGGAAGTCGGATAAATCGCTTCGTTTCTGCATTACGCCAACGATTGAAATGTTTTCCGAAGCCCTCACACACCCTTTATATACGCTCAACTGCACTGTGCTGCCACCTGCCTTCTGTGATTGGTTATTTAACTCTGACATGGAAAGTACGTGGTGGTCACATTAATGTGACTGGACTGTGTATTTAGAGTGCCACAATGCGGCAAAGACACTATAAATTTACGAACATCCATGCGTTCTCCAGGATTCGAACCCGGGCCTTTCGGTACCGCAGTAGGTTCCCTTAAACCACTATACCTTTTGGGTGGCACATGTACGAGGGTCAGTCAAAAAGTTAATTGCACTGCCTAGGAAAACAAAACAGGACCAAAATTTTACAATAATTTTATTTATATCTGAAAGTTCCATTCAAAATCTACTTTTCAACGTAATTACCTCCGTTATTTAAGCATTTGTCGAGACGTAACACAAGTTTTTCGGTGCCTTCTGCAAAGAAATCCCGTCCAATGTTCGATAACCATTGTTGGGCTGGAGCTTTCACTTCGGCATCCGAATGGTATCGTCGCTTTGAAAGTTCTTGTTTCGTGGGACCAAACACATGGAAGTCAGGAGGTGAAAGGTCTGGGCTATAAGGAGGGTGATTCTACACTTTCCACCTAAACATTTTCAGAAGGTCACACGTTTGCTTTGCTGCATGCGGTCTTGCATTGTCATGCAGGAGCACATGTTGCACCATTTCGCGATAGCTTGACGTGACATGGCATTTTCACGATACACTTCATGCAACTGCCCATAAATTTCAGAGCAGTTGCATCTTTTTGCCCACAAAAAACGAATCACTGCACGCATTTACAATTTGGACGCTATTTGCAGCTGTCGACATGATACACTTCATGCAACTGCCCATAAATTTCAGAGCAGTTGCATCTTTTTGCCCACAAAAAACGAATCACTGCACGCATTTCCAATTTGGACGCTATTTGCAGCTGTCGAGACATGTTTGCGACTGATTATCAAAAATACTAAACTTGCCTCGGAGAAGCCGCTACGCCACGCGATAAAGGTACATGTCTGAAGTGTCGCCGCACAGTGTCACCCAAATAGTCGTGGACGGAACATATTTACGCAGTAGTGCAACAAACTTTCTGACTGACCTACGTATTAGTTTAGCTCACATATACATGTAACAAAAATAAATATTAGACGTGATTCCTTTGACATAATCAAAGAGTAATCACTCAGTTGCTATCCATGTTAGTAACACATACGCTAGTTCGCAGGAAAGTGAGCCGATATCGTGCAACCTGAGCGAAGAAGGACTGTTGGAGTTGGCCTCAAATATTCCGTCCTGCTAGACGGGACGAAAAAAGTTATAATGTGTAGCCTTCTTCTGTACCGTACAATTAGACCCGAACTTCTGCGTACAGAAGTCAGTAGCTTTGGCTTTAAATAAAAGGTAATGGATGAACTAACACTAACGAAATTTCAGCATAGGCTAACGGCTTCACAGTATAAATAGCGCGCCAGCTGTCTCTGACCGAAGTCGGGGCAAACAAGCCCAACGCCAAAAATAACACAGCGCCGCAGAATACTGATAGCTAGAGAATCACAATTAGCAATGTGGCCTTCCAGCTAGCAGAAAACGCTCTGATTTCACCCTCCAAAACCTTCCTTTAAATACTTCATCCTTTCTACCTAATTTAAATATCGCGCGAGCTAGAAATTTATATCCCGGCAGGAAAACAAAAAGGAGACTGATAGTAAAGAAAATTAGCTTAAAATAACTAGTTAGAAACTTAAACGATACTTTATAAAATTGGTAGCACTATCTGTTGGATCCGGTTGCTACTTAGAAGTTCTCCACAACGGAACAGACGGTTGTTTTGTGAACATTGGTATGAACTTATATTAATGTTTATTAGTGATTTTGTTTTTCTTACCCCGAGTTTTGATAGTATTTTATTGACATGATTGTAGCGTGGAAACCCAAAACCATAACAAGTATTTCTTTAAGTGTATCCATTTTTTTTAATTTTGTTACTATTTACACGATCCTAAATCGTTTAGCTTTGTTATTTTTTTATTAATAATGCATATTTATATAATTTCGATTTCTTTTCTCCCCTTCCCCTAGAGGGCTTGTGCGAAGCTCCGGTTGCCCCTGAGAATGGAATGATTGTTATCAAGCCTAGCGTGCCTAGGATCGGAAGCATCGTCTCATATTGGTGCCACGAGGGCTTCAGATTGCAAGGATCTCAGTCGGCAAAATGCCTTGAAACTGGACAATGGACATCTCCAGCTCCTAAATGTTTACGTAAGTCCAAAAAAACATTCACAGTATCCTCAGAGATATTATTATACATCGTACAGACAAAAGCCATTACCCGGCCTTTATATAGCTTTTGACCTCGCTTCGAGAAAGTTCTGAGCCAAACCAGTAAGAATTCGTTCTAGAATGTTCTCGCTCCGTCTATGGTATATCGCCCATTTGGCGACGCTGCCAAATCTGCAACCATGCCTTTCCTTTCCACTTTCTGGCAACCCTAAACCCGCTCTGCTGGGAAGCTGACTTACCGCATTTGGGCATTTCGTAGCAATATACATGTAATATAAAAAATATGCAAATCAAAATTACAACTTAATTACAACTTACAACAACAACATTACCAGGAACTTAAAAAGCTCTTGATTGCTTATTTTTAATTTGGATACTTCCTTTATAGTAACATTTCTCGAAACTGCGTCATATCTGAAAACTAATTCCGCATTATGTTGTTTTAAAACTTCTTCATTGCCTGTAAGTTTTAGCCAATCAGATTAACGAAACATTTTATTATAAATACCGTTGCAATCCATTTACCTTCTCACTTTCTCTGCCTGTGCTTGGTAACTAAAGGACGTCTCTTGCTTGTCTGCTTTTGTTAAAAATGTAATGCACCATCATCAAAATTGTGGGGTGCAGATTTGACCCCTTGTGAAGTGCATCAAGTAATAATGATATATTTGGAATGTCAAGTGATTTTGTGATTCTTCAAAAGTTCCGAGCATCTTCGGCTACGTAATTGGTATTTTCAGTAATCTTCTAATCCTCAATCCACTGGCGATAAAATAACGTCCTAGTCAAGCACTCATCCCTCATCAATTTACTGCAAACAACTAAATCGTATCATCTCAGTTATTAGTCGACAGGATAGTTAACTGCTGCGTTCAACTCCAATGGAAAATTTAAACCTCTTTCAATGTTCAGAAATGGGGAAAAAAGTATTCCTTTCAACCGCAGTGCTTCAAAAATTAATCTAGCGAAGTGTTTATATTACAAGTGATCTGGTGGGTCTTCTCAAGGATACAGTGTATCAACGTTCCAAATTATTTCATCATTGCAGGGATTCCAACGTCGTTAGTTTGTTTATTACTAGGTACTTCAAAAGTGCCCTCGCGAGCAATTTATTGATTTTCGTTTTTTTAATCGCATAGCATGTAAAACGAAAATTGAAAATTATTATCTTAGAATAAGATTCATTTGCAATGGAACAAAACTCAAATAGTGCTATGGATTCTAAAATTTCCCATAAGATCTTTTATGAATAAAGTAAACTAATGTAGCTATAAATTTGTGCATCATAAGCATATAAAAATTGCTAATCATTGTTATTATATTAAAAATCTAGATATGCTGTTTTTGTTATTATATAGAATTCTGAAAATGTTGCATTCTTTTATGAAGAGTAAAATTTTATGATATGAAAAATTTGAGTTGCATAGTTATATTTAATAAGATAGGTAACGAGTTTAAAAGATTTGTAAAGATTTTATTTGTGGAAGGTTATTAACATGATTAATTTATTTTTACATTATTGTTTAAATACTTTTGAAATAATATTCTGAATTTTTTTATTATTTTAACAAAGAAATTTTTGTTTTCTAAGAATTTTCTAATTATTTAAAGAACGAAATGCTATAAACTCTAAAGGCTCCCACTTTTACTTTTTTTCGTATATAATAACAATTATTTTTTAATATAATGTAGTGTAGTGAATATTTTTAGTAGTGGAATGATAGGGCAGTTCAAAAAGGCCAGTTACCTCTATCCAAGGAACGGAGGACTTTTATACAGTAACTACCAATTTAGTGTTCTTTTAACCATTGGTTCAGAATACATACACTAGTTCGCACAATTGGATATGCCAATAGGATGGATATGTTAGTATTTAGTGAAAGTGAACTATAAATATCTAACAATACTAAAAAGCCTAATTTCAATAAAATATTTCAAATGATGTTTATAATATTTTGAAACTTCTTGTGATTTTGTAATGTAATTTATAGATGTATTTAAACTTTTCGTGTTTGAAAACCTTCCCTAAGGTAAAATTAGTAAGTTTTCACATTTAAAAAATTACATGGTCCATATTATTATTGTAAGGCAATGAAAGGATTTTATTTTACAAAAATTTAAAAGACCTAACTTGAATATACAAGTTATATATCTTAAATTAAAATTTTTATTAAAAGCAAATTGGACACAAATTGATATGCATACAGGTTTTGACGGAAAATGCAGAATTTTACGTTTTGGCTGCCAGTGAATGAACGCTTGTCGATACAGCGCATCTGATCTGCGCAACTGGCAGGATATTAAAGAGCAAAAATTACTATTCCGGGTCATAAATTTTTCACGAATTTCACTCCGTGTACTCTGGTAGACAGTAACAATGCCTCGCATACAGGAGCGCGAACGATATGCGCACATGTCAGAATTTGAGAGATGTCGTGTAGTTGGGCTTAAAGAAGCCGGTTGTCTTATCGGCGAATAGCTCGACATTTGAGCAGGAGCGATGCCACTATCAGACGATGTTGGCAGGAATGGGTGAACCATGGCCCCACGCAGCATCAAGAAGGAAGCGGTTGGCCTAGAGAAACGACAGAACGTGAAGACCGAGCAATCGTCAGAGGGCACTCACAGCCCCAGATACATCATTATCATCGACTGTACGTGCAACTAGTGCTTCAGTGACCGCAAGGACCATTCACAGACGGCTCACAGAAAGAGGGCTGAGGTCACGGCGTCCTTTGCGCCGACTACCATTGACTTCTGTACAACGTCAAGCCCGTTTGCAGTGGTGTCGGGCTCATTCGCTCTGGAATGTCATTGACTGGAGTAGAATAGTCTTCAGTGATGAGTCCCGCTTTGAACTGAGCCCCGATGACCAGCGAAGGCGAGTCTGGAGACGCCCCGGACAGCGGTGTAATACCAACCTGACTGTCTTCCGGCAGACAGGCCGACAACCAGGAGTGATGGTCTGGGGTGCCACTTCATTTCATAGAAGGATCCCTTTGGTTGTCATCCGTCGCAACCTTACAGCACAGCGGCACGTCGACGAAGTTCTAAGGCCCGTTGTGTTGCCCTTCATGTCACGCCACCCTGGGCTTACATTTAAGCAAGATAATGCCCGTCCCTACACTGCACATGTTTCTACTGCTTGCCTTAGTGTTTTCCGAACATTACCCTGGCCAGCTATGTCGCCGGATCTTTCTCCTGTCGAGCATTATGGGCAGGGCCCTCCAACCAGCTAAGGATGTTGACGATCTAACGCGCCATTTGGACAGAATTTGGCACGATATCCCTCAGGAGGACATCCGCAACTTCTATCAATCGATGCCAAGCCGAATAACTGCTTGCATAAGGGCCAGAGGTGAACAAACGCGTTACTGATTTTTTCACTTTGTGAAGCTCTAACACTTCAATAAATCATGCAATTTTTCTCAAACTTTAATCATTTGGTTTTCTATACATGTGTATCACTTCTACCGGTTTTCGTCACATTCGGATAACTCCGTCTTTGTGAGTCGTTATTTTTTTTTGTCTAAGAGTGTATTTATTTATTTCAATTAACTAGTTTGAAGATTTAAATGGCCATAAGTTATAAATACAAACTTTGATAATTATACTGTACTAGAAAGCAGTTACCTTTATTAAGGAACAGAGGCTTCCACGTATAATTGTATTTAAACATCCCACAACCATCACATATATATTCCCACTTTGTTACCTGGCTTGGTGAGCTTAGTTTTTTTTATTCTTATATGTTGGTAAATTGTGCAATTTTTGCTTTAAAAGTGATTGAATTATGTGTTTTTTGCCAAAAGTAAACTTTCAGTTTTCTGCACCGAAAATCTGTGTTCTTGCCCGCTGGCCGAATTGCTTGTTTTTGCGTAGAAACTCTAATTATGAAAATTATTTTTACCTACTCTGTTTTAACTGTACTTGGTGTTTCATGTGATTCTGTATTTTAAAAATGATGTCAACCCGATTGAGAATTTTTTGGTATTTTATAGATCAAATAGATAGAAAACATAAATTTTCAAATAAAAATTAATTCAAAAGTATTATTTTGAAAACGTTGGAAAATATATCGTCAAATCTAACCAAAACGCTACTAGAATCAATGCCAAGAAGACTACAGGTTGCTATAGACAACAATTGCTGTTTACGAAATATGAAATTTTATTTTTAGCTTTGGTTTCACTGAATGTCGAGTTATAATTATTTAGTTCAAATATTTTTCCCCCTTGAATATTTGCAAATCTTGATATTTGTATGTTATGGAAACAACAAACACTCTATTTTTTATGTATTACATAAGTTATATGAACTAGTTCATATGAAAGAATTTAATTTACACCATTTGCGATAAAATTATTGCATCAGTTTATATTCTTCAAATATTTTTTTCCTCCACTGTATATCTTGAATTATACTAGTCATGATAGGTTTTCTATTATGAATAAGAGATATTTATTTTATTATATATTGTGGCGTTTAAACAAATATCTCATAAGTGTGATTCATTAATATAACTTCTTTTTCAATTATTACAGAACCGTGTAAAATTCCTGACTTTATATCTCATGGAAAAATAGGAGTGTATAAAACTAGTCGCTATTTTAGACGGACTGCAAAATTTGAGACTGTAAGTTTGAATTTTTGCTATATAAATTTCCGTGAATTTTTACCTTTAAATGCTTAAATTCTTGTAAACATATTATTAAATTTGGATATTGTTCGGAGAACAGCCTTGACGCCGAAAGGGGAGAAACAGCTTATTGTGGTATGGCAGGTAATGTTTGCATTCGATGACGTACTTCCTCTAGGCAGACAGCCGTAATACTTTTCCCTTGCTAAGGGATTATCTGTAGTATTACTTATTAGCTGTAGTATTTATTATTGTAGCATAGTAATTAGTATTTATTACTGTAGTATTTATTATTGTAGTATTTATTCTGTAGTATTTACTTCCGTTGGCATGATGAAATGTCGCCCATACCCTTAAAGAAGCCAAGTTGGCGCAACCAAGGCTGTTCTCCGAACAATATCTGTAAATTTAATTTATAAATGCATAGAGAATTATATATTTTATATATATAAATTTGAAAAAGTATTAATATTTGCTGCTGTAAACTGTAAAAATTTCATTTCAAAATGTGGTATGATTTGTATACAGACTTTGACAGCTTTCCTCAGCAGTGATTGTATAGCGTCTGGATAAGAATGAGACAAATTTTTAGAGTTAACTCTATCATTCATATAAAATTAAAAATTACGTCTTTCATATAAAGTTAAAAATTAATTCTTTTTCGATGTATGTATTTTAAGTGATAAGTAAATTCATTTTGGCATACCTTACAAAGATATTTGGTTCTCATCATGTACGCATTCTTCTAGTACTCTTTCTTTAAAAATTGACTTTAATTTGTATATGTAAGATATATACAATGTCTCAGACAATTGAGAATGCACATTACTTTTACTTGATAAATCTAACTTTGAATATAAAAAGCGCATTGCCAAGAAGCGGAAACATGTTTTTACTTTTATCCATAACAATGGATTTCATTTAAAGTAAAGATCAATCAACAAAAAAAAAAACCCTAAAATGAAAAGTTTCAGAAGCATTTTAAATAAACATATGCAGATTTTTGCCTAAAACATTGGAAAAATATGTTTAACAACCACTACATTTTTTCCTCGTGGCTTCTATTCTAATCTAATATTGCGTAATCTTATCTTGAACCTTTTCACTTTTGTGATGAAGTTTGTTATATGAACTTACAGCTAAAGTTTTAAATAGAAAATGGTTCCTCGAAAAGAAACCAGTACTAACGAAAAGAAAATTGTACTAAGATTATAAATAAAAAAGGAAACTCTTATCGCGAAATAGCTAAAATTGTTGATAAAAGTCACACCTATGTCCAGAAAATCATTGGAAAATTTAAAACTGATAGATTGATTGAAAATAAAAGTGGAAGAGGAAGGAAAGGTGTTCTGAATGATGTTGCCAAAAGAAAAATTTTGAAAGATATCAAGATTGATCCTAAAGTACGTGCAGTCAAACTTGTTGCAGAAACTTCTCAAAGCATTGGACAGAAGGGTTGAAATGTGCGAAACTGTAATTAGACAAGCTGAATATAAAAGTAGAGTTGCTAAAAAAAAATCATTCGTCAGCTGGCAAAATCAAAAAAAGCGTTTGGAGTTTGCAAAAACTCATCAATTGAAGACGAATAGCTTTTGAAAGAAAGTTAATATTCACTGATGAAAGTAAATACAACATTTTCGGCGGTGGCAGCCGTCGCACTGTATGGAGAAAGCCTAGCATCGCACTGGAAGATCCAAAATATTTACGTCCTTCAGTTAAACATGGTGGTGGATCCGTCATGATTTGGGGTTGTATGGCTTCAACTCGGATAGGAAATTGATTTTTGATAGATGGCATTATGAATCGTATGGTTTACTTGGATATACTCCACAGTAATCTAAAAGAAAGTGCTAAAAAGTTAGGTTTACATGGAAATTTTATATTTCAGCAGAACAATGACGCGAAACTCACGGCACATAACCTCAAAATGTAGTGTCTTTTTCACTGTAAACAGCAGTTACACACACGACCACAGTCCCCAGACATCAGTTTTAAAGAAAATCTATGAGCCACACTCGAAACAGCGATCCCCAAACCCAAAAGTAGAAACAAAGCGCATTTAAAACAAGTGTTGAAAGAATGGAATAAAATATTGTTGCGTGTGTACGGGTTCGTTATAGATTGAATGCACAAGGTCTGATAAAAAGTTAACAAAATTGATTCTAATCAATAGATATATAACAAATCGCGGGATTATTCCTCAAAGATATTCGTACAATATGACAATATAAACAGTAGCTATATTTTAAACTAGCTAAAACATTAAATAAAACGCAATCTAAAGCTAATCCGATCACAAAATTACAACAGCTAAGTAACCAGCAACAGCTCGCTGAAACAACTGCTGAGCTGAGATGTTTCTCTCCAGCTTTTATAGATATTTCAATCGGCCGCTTGAGACGATTCTAGCAATTTCTGGAAAGCAAAAAGAGTAGAAGTACGGTTGCGGTTAACATACTAGTCAATTAAATTTATTCAAATTTAATATCAATTACAGAGATAAACTTTTATTCAATGCTAAATGCAAGTGCTCTTGTATTTTTACTTTTCCGGCGTAGCTTTCTCTTAATATATGTCACGCGCTGCATTGCACTAGGAAATAAAACAATTTTAATTATAATTCTATTAAAAATATCTTAACTAAATTCAAAATTCGTAACAATATATTCAGATACGACCGGAAAGTAGGTCGAATCGGTAACACGACGTTTGGAAGAGATCATAAAACCCAAAGGACCTGCAACAAAATATTGATACGTTCTTTGTATGGGAGATATCATAAAAATTTCGTTGGTGTATTCTTAACTTTTTTGGGGAGCAAAAATCTCCATATGTTTATCTAAAATGCTTCCGATTTTTTTCATTTTAGAATTTTTTGGTGAATTGTTCTTTATTTTTACATTAAATTAAACCATTTGCTATGTCTAAAAATAAAAACGTGATTGCTGTTCTTGGTAATGTGTCATTTACATTGAAAGTTAGATTTTTCAAGTAAAGTATATTCTCAATTGTTTGAGACACTGTATATATGGAAATCAACTTTGTAATTTAATTTAACAATAGCCTCTTAATTCCTCATTTTAATTTACGTATTTTCTCTCTGTATTCTAAAAAGAGTAATAACTTTTCTGGACTGCGTCATTTCTAGATCAGTCTACGTCAAATAAAGCTAATGGCGTAGCTAATTCGGAACTTGAACTCAAAATTTCGAGAACTGAAACCTTTCTCTTGATAAGCAACTTAAAACGAAACCTTATCTTAATAGGCTGCCATACTGGATACTGCACACACTTTAGCTTCTTCCTCTCTTCCTGTTAACCTCTATTTCGCTCTTCTCTTTTCCTATCCGAACACTATCAAAAATGTAAATATTCTGGAAATAGGCACGCTTAGAGTCCCAAGTAAATTGTGGCCACAAATATTAAATAAAATTAAAATGAATATTTAATCTTCCTGGGCTGCGAAGTTAGCTGTTCATTACAGAGTCAACATTTTAGCATTACCTTTAACATTTTAGCATTATGAATTCAGTATTCTACGCCATCAATATTGCTAAGTTGTTCTTATCACACATACATACATACATACATACATACATACATATATACTTCTGGTACTGCCGATTTCAATAAAAAGAGAGGTGCACAACTAGATGTTATAGCAGTTCCATACACAAAATTCCAATATTCTACGCCTAATCATTTTTGGATTATGCGAGATACATACGTATGTGCGTACAGACGTTATTTTGATTTCGTTATTGTGATGCATTAAATAGGATGGCTTTAGGAATTTGTAATTTCTCAGAGGAAAGTTGCCGAAATTCTGGAAAAAGCTTAAAAAATGCAAAATACTTTTAGTCCAAGATATCCACAAAGTTTGTTATATCCGAATTATATGTATTTGCAAGTATATTAGAAATCTTTTGCTTTCTTGTACGAAGACACGAAAAATTCCGGGATACCATATTTCAATGAAAATACCCATTTTGACTGCTATGGAATGCAATTTAACGACGTTTCTGCATGACATCTGCATGTAAGGACAGAATAAAGGTCTCTTTTTTCCCCAAACAAATTACAAAACTGACTTAAAATGGATTCAGAAGAGAATTTTTCATGGGGTCTGTACGTACATATGTGCGTACGTATGTATGTATCTTCTATAACTCAAAACCAAGTAGTCTCAGAATGTTGAAATTTTGTATATAGGAGTGCTATAACATGCAGATGTGTACCTCCTATTTTGGTTGAAATAGGCCGGACCAAAGGTAATATACACTCACTTCCAAAAGTAAAGCACGAAGATGTAAAATGCAAAAAAATCAACAAATACTGCTTTTATTGACACAAAATTTGGCAGGAAAGTAGCATATATATTTATACATAAAACAAAATCAATAATTACATACAGAAATGAAAACAATTTCGAAGTTATCAGATAATGACATACTGGAAACTTAAACAGAATTATGTATAAAGTGAAAATAAACAGCATAAAATGAAAAAAAAGTCATTAATAGGGTATGTGATCCCTCCTCATCTGTATACAAAGTTTACACCTTGTGACCATGCTTTCAATTAGGTGGTCAACCACCGCAGAATTAAGCAATCGCCATTCTACTTGTAGACCAGGAGCAGTTTCCAGCTCAATGAGAGTGGCTGGAGATGGGAAACGTGAAGATACAGCACGGCCTAGAGCATCCCAAAGATTTTCAATGGGATTAATGTCGGGCGAATATGCTGGCCACGCCATACGCGCAATTTCTTCACTCTCCAGGTAGTTCATTGACGATGTCAGCTCTATGGGGACGTGTGTTATCGTCCATTAAAATAAAAGCAGGGCCAACTGCCGCAGCGTAGAATCTCACAATGGGTTCTAGGACTTCATCTCGATACCGGACAGCCGTCAAAGAACCCATTTTAAAAATGTGCAGGTCGGTGCGTTATCCTGATGAATTTCCTGCCCACACCATAAAGCTTCCGACTCGGAATGCGTGATGTTCGGTGCTGTTTTGCGACTCATTGCGAGTTCGTTGTTCACGCCGTATCCTTATACGCTTGTCATCTGGCTCCAGAGCAAATCTTGACTCATCAGTAAACATGACATTACCCAGTCAGACACATTCCAATTGACATGTTCCCGGCACCACTATCATCGTGCCCCTCTTGATTGGACGGATAGAGGAACACAAACTCGAGGTACCCGGACGTACAGTCCACTCATATGTAATATTCGGCGTACAGTAGCTAAAGATATCGCCTTACCAATGGACGCTGTAACCATAGATGTCACACGTGTGGAGGTCGCTCTGCGATTCCGCTTGGCTACAATAGCAATACACTGGTGTGCAAAAATTAAGGAGGAAGTCGAAAAATTAGCATATCAGCTGAACGAAGAGGCAGAGCGGACAGAAAGATCAATCAGGAGATTAAGTAAGGTGATGTACGGTAGCACATGCGCAGATATGCAGGTACACGTAATGGGGGAGTGTCTGAGTAGTATAAAGCATGTTGTCGGTGTAAGATCAGTATTTCTGGCAAAGAGATTGCACGCCGTATAGCAGTTAAAATCACACCGAGTTGCTGCCTCAGCGAGAAATGGCGAATAATCAATCTGTTAGACGACATCTGGATGCTTTTACCCGAGGTCGAATCATTGGGAAGTTGGAGGAAGGCCGCAGTGTGACAAGTGTGGCTGCAAATTTCGGAATTGCTCACAACATCGTTTCACGACTTTTCACGACTTCGAGACAATTTTAAACTACAGGAACAGCTATCCGGGGGTTTAGTAGTGGTCGTCCACGAGGAACCACACCCGCAGATGACCGGTATATTGCCTTACAGGCCAGAAGAAACAGGCGGCAGACAGCGGGAGAAATCGCTAGACACACGACACAGGCGACTGGACGACCGATATCGCGTTTTACCGTGGCCAGAAGACTGCACGGTGGTGGTCTGTTTGCACGACGCCCTGTACGGTGTGTACCTCTAACGCCTGCCCATCGGAGAAGGCGTTCTCTGTGGTGCCGGGAACACCGGAATTGGAGAGACAATGAATGGGGACGAGTACTCTTTACAGATGAGAGCAGATTTAGTCTGAGTTGCGATTCTAGACACATACACATCTGGACAGAGCGGAGAACACGCAATAACCCCTTCAACATCATCAAAAGGGACTGTTTTGGAGGTCGCGGAGTTCTCGTTCGAGCAGACATAATGCTTGGTAGCCGGACCGACCTTCATATCTCCCAAGGAGGTTCGTCACCTGGGACTGCTATTGTAACGAGGTTCTTCTTCCTTACATGCGTCTTTTCACAAGGGCTATGGGTCCTCAGTTCCTCTTCATGGACGACAACGCTCCACCTCATCGCACAGTTACTGTCGAAGAGCTGTTGGAGAGTGAAGATATTGAACACATGGATTGGTCGGCAAGGTCTCTGGATCTAAATCCCGTCAAGCATGTACGGAACTTACTAGGGAGACCCGTGGCAGCACGTAACTTATCGCCAGTAACGATTCCGAAACTGCGATTGGTGCTACAAGAGGAACGAGCAGCAGTGTCTCAACAGCTCATTAACAACCACATATCCAGCATGCACAAATGATGTGAAACCTGCCTAGCAGTCAGGGGAGATCATATCCCCTATTAAAGACCGGATGTTTCTTGCTGGACACCCATCACAGGGATGTTTCGGCCTTCAGTCGCATTGCGCTCCATGCTACTTTTTCAATAAAGCTTCTTTTTATCCCTCTGATTTCTCTTTTAGTAAGTGTTGCTTACATTACTCATGTCCTTACGTATTGGGGATGTTACGGTATTAAATGTGTTGATTTGGAAAGCTTTTATACAAAGTTATATTGAAAAAACCGTCTCGTCCTTAATTTTTGCACACCAGTGTATATCAATCTTCCGCGAGGGTTGTAACCCTTGGGCGACCGGCTACAGGCCTTCGGACAACTGTCTGTGTGGTTTAGAATTGTTTCCATAAACGTGAATTTACAGAAAGATGAACGCCGAAGAAAAGAGCAGCATCTGTGATCGATTGTCCGGCTTCAATGCGCCCCACAGCACGCCAGCGCTCAGAATCTTCCATTCGTCTTCTGAAAGTCATAGAAACACGTATGTCTTGAAAACAAATTGTAGAAATTTTTAAAAACCTTCTATCAGCACTTACAATCAACTTCTGTAAGCCTTCATAAAGCAGGCTTCTTATAAGACTGTCTTTTTTGCATATTTCTTGACATGAAAGCGCAATTGGCTGTTACATAACATATTTGCATACTTCCATCTACCTCTGCAGCGAATTGCATCCTCTTCAATTCTGATTGGCTTCCGAAAATTAGCATTTTCTCTCCGTGCTTAGCTTTTGGAAGTGAGTGTATATATATATATATACCCACTTTGTTACTCGTCTCATTGAGCTGAGTTTTTTTTATTCTTATATGCTGGTAAATTGTGCATTTTTTGCTGAAAAATAATTGAATTTTATTGTTTTTACCTTCCGGTTAGAGATTTTATGCCTTTAGTTAATCTGCATGCCAATAGTTATAGAATTATCAACAATTTAAAAATTGTTTAAGTGCGGCTAAGCCTAATTCTTTTGCCATAGCAGCCAAATTTTACATTTGAAACTTTGCAGATTAGTGAATTAAGTCAGTTTTTGCACCTTCAGTGACTTTTTGCCGAATGGGACCAAAATTAAACTTCCAGTTTTGTGCACCGAAAAATATGCTTTCTTGCCTGCTGGCCGAATTGCTTATTTTTGCTTAGAAACTGTAATTGCAAAAATTTTTTTAAAAATTGTTTTAACTGCATTCGGTGTTTCATGTTTTTTGTATATATTTCAAGTTTTAATGAAAATATTTTGATGTTTTATGTATTTTTGCCTTGCCATGAAATAAGAACTGAAGTAATTGAACGAGAAATATATCGTGAATGAAATTCGAGTGAGAAAGTTGAAATGAAATGCGGGGAAGAAGTGTGTATAATTTATTATTCAGTACAAGAAAGTCATATGGTATACGCATCGGAATTTTTACTTTAGCACTTTCTTTCTTGCGACGTTTTCCTCAGATGCACAGGGGTGTGATTAGAGAATGATGAATGGCAATACCTGGTGCTATCGCTCAGATTCTGGTCAAATGCAAATTACGATTTAACATTCATGTTGAGTTTCAACGCACTTTCGAATAGAATCAACTGCCTGTATATTTTATGAAATCTCATTTTGTTCTGATTTCTGGGTCTTTTCTGTAAGTGCATACTTCCGTTAATTTGATGAATCCTTGGTTTTAGCTTCTGCAGTTGTGAGGAATATCCAGTTTCTCCTGTAACTTCCATTTAACCATTTTCGTGTTGTGTAATTATTTTTAAACACATTTGATTGGCTAAAAATATTTCCTTTTTACTTTTACCTGTATTTCATTTAATAAAACCGTAAGTAACAACTTAAAAATTTTATTTGCTTTTTACATTCTTTAACCAAGTTAGTGTTATCAGTAAACTTTATTCTAAGATTAAAATGTACTTGTCGGTTTTGCCGGTGACCAAAGATTAATAGCCAACTTTGGTATCAGTTATTGCCAAACAATATAGCAACCCAAAACCAAATAACAAGAACCGTAAAATCCATTTTTTCCTCCGCAAGAAATCTTTACCTCCTCCGATTCAAAATAGTGACAATGTCGAATTTCCCATCATGTGAAAGTGAAGCTTCATTGCTTTCTTCCAAGAATAAAGTATTTTATCCTTCACACGAATTTCCGAAAACAAGCCAGAATACAACTTCCTTTAAGCAGAAATTCGTGATTTTAAGATAAAATAAGTCCTTTTCTCCTTATTTATTTCCGTTAAAACTCTCTTTACTTTAAAAGCACTGCTTTGTTTTTCGGGGGGGGGGCTAATCTTGATGACAGTTTTTTCTTGCTGCTTTCCTCTTCGGTAAAACCAACAAGTACTCTGTAAAACTTGAAATATTATATTTATAAGATTTGTTTCATTTTACAGATTTCGACAGGTGCAAGAATAAAGGACGGAGAATTTGTTTTGAGATGTGATAAAAATTATGAGGTTATAGGGGCAGGGACAGCAGAAAAAAAAGTTGAATGTAGAGGAGGAGCGTGGTCTGACAATCTTAAATGTGTTCCAGGTAATGCATTTAAAAGAAATAATTTTTTCTTTTAAAACTTTGATATCTGTTGGTCGTGTTCTAATGCCATATAAATACCAAATGCTACATGAATTTTATTTCTGTTGAAAGTTAACGGCATAGATTAAATAAGCAGAAAGCTCAAAGAACCGAAATGTCAAAAATGGCTGATGGCAGCTCCAGTACGTCTATGGAGAGTTCTTTAATTTCACGACAAAAATTATCTAAAAATTGAAGATGAAATTTTAGAAACGAAAATTTCTATGCTAGTCTCTGCAGTGAAGAATATGCATTACTGCAGTAAAAATCGCTGATTATTTGATGGAATATCCTCCAACCCGACTGTGCTACATCTGACTCGAGACTGTGCTATATATTCTCGAGACTAAGTGAGACAATAGGTGGGAAAGATCCCTACCTGTTGTATGTCGACAGGCTGAAGTTTCCTAGAAAGAATTAAGATACCCATCATGTTCAGAACTTTTCAGGAACCTTGAACCATAATTAGACCAACGTTTACCTTGAAAATAAGGTAAACGCTACTTGAAAACAAGGTAAACGCTAGTGTCTCGCTAGCGTTTATCCAGCGTTAGCGATAGGCTGTCTCGTACACCTTTCGAAGCAAGGCACAAGCCTCTCAGAAAGTCATCATTTGATGGCTTGCAACTGAGCCAGAAAAGATCAGCACAAAACTTGATGATTTGGATTTCCCACTGACAAAATTGAAGCAGTTCTATACAAAGGTCAAACACGGAATAGAGCTGCTGAATATATTTTTCTCGAAGTTCGGCGAAATAAAATTGAAAAGAAAATCTACAAGTCCATAAATGACACCGTCCTCAGGCTTCAAGCACATAGAAACCCTTAATCTCTTTACAATGCCAGCGATTTGTCATGTCGGTTGTAACAACAATCCCAAATGCATGACGTGCGGATAAAATAACGTTACATATATCTGTCAGCTACCCAAAACATTTGCTCACGTTTAGTCCATCATTTATCTACGTTCAGATGCTGTTTGCTATTTCCGAAAATAAAGATTCGTTTCAAGAAATCTATCCCATCGACCAAGCATTTCTAATCTAGAGCGTGCTGTTACCGGAAGCCATCCCTTGGTGAAAATCTTCCTGCGCATGCGATGGGCAGTTCGGCCGCAGACAATATCATTGTCTTTCTCAACGACTGAAGCTTCTGGGACTCTTGTGTATAATCACCGAAATAGTTAAGAAGTGCAGAAAAGTAATATCCAAAGAGATAACATTTGTATTGTTAAAGGAAGATAACCTCCCAATTTGTTTTTCGTTAATTGGTAGAATTCTTGATCTAATACCTGTGAAAGATGGAAAATTACGTATTGTTTTAGAAACACCACCTCGCAGTATTTTTAAACGCAGCATTTCTAATCTATGGTTATTGCTCGGAAATTATACCTAATCTTTATGTACTCTTACAGCATTTTACAGTTTTAATGAATATTGTATATTGTATTTTAACATATTTTGCTATATTATTAAGTTCTTTTGAATTTTGAAATGTCTTATTATACACTGGTGTAATAAATTAAGAGAATTTGCATATTTTATCGAATTGCATGAAAAGAACTGAACTGAAGAAAAAACCACTGCTTCTAGATAAAAATACAAATCTTGCACGTCAAATACGTAACCGCACACGTGTGTGTAGGCGGAGCCAGCAGAAAAACAGGCTGTATAAGCGCCTGGAGGGTAAGTCGAATTGCGTCCGCTAGCACACCTCGGGGAATTTCTTGGCGTTATCTTGCAGCAATCGGAAAATGGGAAAATTCACATCGGAACAGTAAAGATGAGTAACCACCAACGTTTGGATCATGGAATGAGGTGGCAAATTGTAGGGAGGCAAGAAGCAGGTCAGTCGCAAGTCCAAATATGCAGAGAGTTTAATTTAACGACCCGTCCAAGAGCCACGACGGCCAGAGAAGATCGCTGTTTGTCCATTTTAACGAGGCGTAACAGAGGGGCTACAACTTTTCAGCTCTCTCGGGACCTGTATGCAGCCACAGGAACCCGTGTAACAAGGGTGACTGTTCCCAAAAGACTACATGAGAGAGGGTTGTCTGCCAGAAGAGCGGCTGTTTGCGTCCGCGGCGTACTTTCATATGGAGCCAGCCAGGAACCCGCTACCTACCCTCCAATGTCCGCGAAATCAACAATTATGGCGGTAGCGGTGTAATGGTCTGGGCAGGCATCATGTTGGATAGCCGCACACCTCCCCACGTCTTTGACAGAGCCTCTGTGACTGGTGTAAGGTATAGAGATGAGTCTTGGAGCCCTATGTTGCTCTTTTTCGGGGTGCAGTGAGCCCCAAGTTAATCTTACAGGACGATAACGCGAGGCCACATAAAGCTCTTCTGGTCGACGAATTTCTCGAGAATGAGGATGTTCGCCGCATGGATTGGCCAGCCAGGTCTCCAGACCTCAACCCTATAGAGCATGTCTGGGACGCTCTGTGGAGGGCAATTGTAACTCCCAACCCGCCTCTGAAAACCATCGAGGAACTGAAAACAGCGTTGGTGAGTAAGCGAGACCAATGCCACAGGCACTGATAAACTGCCTTATTTCCAGTATGACATCACGCCGCGAGACATGTATGGCTGTAAGAGGGGACCCTACCCCCTATTAACCCATTTCCTTTATGTCTTCTTCAACCGCTGTTTCAGACCTTCAGACTCCCATGAGTGTTACACACACACATGAATGTCTATTATAACTGTTGAATGTTTATTTTGTTTGTTATCAACTTATGTTCACACCAAATTTTATTAAAATCTGTCCTGTAGTTCTGGAGACCGTAGTAAAATATGAAAATTCTCTTAATTTATTTCACAAGTGTATAATTTCTTAAAAATTTCATTGTAATGTGCTAAACTAATGTTCTTGAAATCCAAAGGATTTCAAAGTCGGGAGGTGTTAAAGCCACTCTGTAAAAAAGCTAATCGTTTGCGCCATTGAATTGGTTATATTTGCATTTATTAATATGGCAACGTTATGTTGCTAGGATAATGTAGTTTTTAAAAACTTTTAGTCGTTCGTTTGTTTCTCTGCTTCATCGGAAGCAAGATTTGAAAGGTTAAGTAAAAATGTTTAAAAATATTCAATGGTGTTTGTATTTTAAATTTATATTACAGTCCACTTGGAAATAACTCAACGACTTGTAACAATAAAGTGATGAAACATTTGAAGCAATTTGTCATTAACATTCATTTCGAAATTACCGCAATTTTTGAAAGTCCGATATGGACGAATTTTATATTACCCTGTACTACTGCATACTTGTGAACATTTCTATTCAGAATATTTGGTTTTAGAGTATAATAAAAGATTTTTCCCTAGATGGTATACCATATGTGGAAGGAGTAGTCACAGGTGCTTCGATATCAAACCCATCAGTGCGGAGGACAATCCCCGTAGCTGAGGCACCGTCTACGGAATCTAGTCTAAAGTTTTCGAAGACGACAACACTGCCACCAACTAGTTCCAGCACCGATGGTAAAGAAGTAGACCAGTCTCATTTATTTTATTATTATTTATTTCTTTATTATTAGCCTTATTTATTTTTGGAATAGTTCAATAATATCAAGTAATTAACAAAGGATAAAAAGAATACTCTCTCTCTCTATATAGTATATATAAGCTTTATAAATGGCACTTAATACCCTACTAACAGAACTATTGCGCAGGAAAAGAGCAATCATATTTAATACGTTTGGAATTGCTTTAACAACCCAAAACATTAACCAAGCATAAAAACACAGCAAAATACACTTTTTCTGTTTATTTTACAAAAACAAATTGGGACTCAAAATCAATATTTAAGAACAACACTTTTGACGTATAGTATATAACAACAGTTATATTCGGTTCAGTTGGTTCTGAAGTAGGAATCAACAGAAAATTAAATCTGAAAAGAAAATGTTTAAAAAAAAAAGAAAATGTTAATTTTTTAAATAACAATTAAAAAAATCTGATATGCACACCACATCATTTCCTTGTACGGAATATTAAATTATACGCATTTTTCCCTGCCCTTCCTTTAAACTTATTTCCTGGAATTTCATTAGAGATACATTTCTCATTCAATTAATTCATTTCTCACTTCGCGACAAGGCAAAAATGCATAAACTTTCAAAATATCTGTATCAAAAATTGAAAGGTATACAAAAACATAAAACACCAAATACAGTTAAAATAATTAAATTTTTTTTTTGCAATTTAAATTGCAGTTTCTATGCAAAAACAAGCAATTCGGCCGGCGAGTGAGAAGGCAGATTTTTCGGTGCACAAAACTGAAAGTTTACTTTTGATCTCACTCGGCAAAAAGGCATTTGAAGGCTGGTAGCTTAAATGATAATTCCAGAATGGATTAATCATAATTAATGTAATTCGCAAAAATAAAAGAAGACGTTATTTTGTTGTTTCGAAGCTTGGTTTCTCTAGATTGACAATAAATCCGCTATTCTGCTAAGTTTCAAATGTAAACAAATATGGCTGCTATGTAAACAAAAATTAGGCTTAGCCGCACTTAAACAACTTTTAGTTTTAATTTAGAAGTCAAAAAACAAAAATCAGCGTTATTTTTTCCAATTTTTGCAGGACTAGTTTCGATGTTTTTTACCAAATCACCATCCTCAGCTGCAAAAGCGCAAATGAACGAGATTAGATGTAATGATTAGATAAGATAAGATAAGAAAGCCTGGATAACAGACAAGCTACTGGCGCCATCTGTTGATGAAACCAGAACTAAAACATATTTTCTTTAAAGCCTGAGGGCAAAGATGGATTGGAATTAGGGTCGTTAACTAGAACAGAAATATTTTTTTTAATTTGAAATGACTCTAGAAAATCCAGTTCACCAATGGAAGATGTTTTTTGAATAATTTTGGCAGCAGAAAAACGGAAAGTGTGATTTTCGGACCAACAATGTTCTGCAACAGAAGACTTCTGTATTTCCTTTTTTCTAACATATGCCTCATGTTCCTTAACACGAAATTTTAAAGCTCTCTTAGTTTGACCAATGTAAATTAAACCGCACTGGCAAGGAATCCTGTAAATACCCCAGGAATTCATATCCGGAATGGGGTCCTTGAATATGGAACTCGGAATTTTATTGATGGGAGAAAAAAAGAACCGAAAGTTAAATTTCTGTAAAATGCGTGCAAATTTATAGCTAATTGATGGAAAGAAGGGAATGACAAGAGAATTTTTATAATCTCCTAAAACAAGAGTCTGCCTTTTGGTGTGTTGAGATGAGAATTTTTTAACTGCTTGATGAATAATGTTGGGTGAGCCCTGTCAATAGCTATTGTGAATAGCTATCATTCTATCTTATCCCATTCATTTGCGGTTTTGAAGCTGAGGATGGTGGTTCGGTAAAAACCATCGAAACAAATCCTGTGAAAATTGGAAAATATAACGCTGATTTTTGTTATTTGACTTCTAAATTAATATTTGTTCGTCGTGTTACTGTATCTTAAACTTTTAAATTGTTGATAACTTTACAACGATTACATGCAGGTTAACTAAACGCATAAAACCTTAAACGGAAGGTAAGAACAACATAATTCAATCGTTTTTAAAGCAAAAAATGCACAATTTACAAACATATAAAAATAAAGAAACTGAGCTCACTGAGCCGAAAAACAGAGTGGTATATACTTTTGGTGCGGCCGATTGCAACCAAAACAAGAGGTGCATATCTACGCGCTGTAGCACTCCTATATACAAAATTTCAGCGTTCTGGGGATACTCGTTTTTGAGTTATGCGAGATACATGCATATATGCGTACGTACGCAGAGACGCTACGAAAAAAATGTCTTCAGAATCCATTTTATAATTTTTTTTGGGTGGGGGGAGTCTTTTATTCTTTTATTTTTATATGTCACTCAAAAGCATCGTTAAATTGCATTCGATGGCTCTTAAAATGGATATTTTTTTGGAATATGATACCCGAAATGTTTCGCGATTACAATACTTCCTTTTTACTTTGTACAAGAAAGTAATAAGGAAAATCTTAAATTGCAAAAACAAATAAACGATTATTTTCGTAACTGTAAATGGTTTGATACCTGAAAATAATCGAAAATTAGGTGATGAGCATTTCTAATGCACAATACTGTGAAAAATATTGATCAATAAATTATCAACAATATATTTTTGTTTCAAAATGGAGATCTTATTTACAGAATGTTTCAGAGTGCGTGTTCTAGAAAACGCTGCCAGGCTTCAATGTCGGCAAGTAGCCACCTCGTAATATTTTTTTATATTAATTACAAATTAAAAATTATTTTTACTTTAACGAATTTTTTACGTTTATCAGATTATTATTCTAAAGTAATAATCCTTTCGGCATACCAGTACTACAAAATAAATTATAAATAAAATCAGTAATCAATCTCAAAAGAGTATCGTGGAATGGCATTTAAAGGGGAAACAGTAACCTCGAATTATCCTAATTTATTAATTAATCGAGCCCTTAGTGCAACTTCGAAATGATATCAAATATCGCAAATTTCGAAATTAAATATCTTGCTCGATTTTTATCATACGGAAGTAAACTTTTGGTGTTTTATTTTTTATAACGAGTAAAAAAGTTTTCTAAGTATAGGGACTGAAGAAATATGTAAGATGTTAGGTTTCGTGTTTTTAATGATAGAGTGTGATAAACCAAGCTAGAATGCTGAAGAACTGTGTAGGGTCTATTGTAAGTGACAAGTTCAAGAAGGGTTAAATTAGCCTTTATTCCAACTCAAAATAAATTAACAGATGGCCCTTTCTTAAGCCTACAATACGCTTCGACTTTTATTCAAAACTGAAAATATAAATCTAATATAAAGTGGCTCCCCAAAGTGTTCGTACACTTATGGTTTTCATTGAAATAGGGCTGTATCCATTAATTAAAAGTAAACTTTCTGAATGAGATTTTAATAATATGATCTATAATCTATTCGTAACAAAATTACATGAAATATTTTTAAAATATACCGAAACTTTATTTTTAAGAAATTAATAATCAAAAAATTATAAACATCATATCACAAAAAGTTCTTCGTACTCTTCAAACAAATCTTGACATATTAATAAATATTTTCATTTTTCGTTAAAATAATATTTAGTAGGATATCATTTAGCATCCACAACAGCTTCTAAACGTCTGGGAATAGATTTTACTAGTTTTTTTTTTTTTTATTAATTTCTGTATCAATGTTCATCCATTCTTCCTTCATGACTATTTTGAGTTCGCTTTTCGTTTTGATGTCGTTACTCTAACCTCCAGTTCTTTCCAAATGTGTTCTATGGGGTTTAAATCTGGCGACTGAGCTGGTGTTTTCGAAACCTGCGGACAATTATAGAGACACCACAGGCGAACGTTGTGAGTCGTATGCTTAGGATCGTTATCATGATTAAAAATAAAGTTGTTTCCAATACCCAAATTTTGAAACTGATAATTTTTAATTGTCTCTTAAAATATTTAAATAAAGAGAATGATTTCATTGTGCCACCCATAAACACCAAATTACCTAGTCCTGATGCTGGCGTGCACCCCCAGACAAGAACACCTCCACCGCCATACTTTAAATGTTCCAACTAAGTTCTTAGAATGAAGTTCCTCATTTTTTCTTCTCCATACAGTTATTCGACCATCGGAACCAAAAATGTTAAATTTTCTTTCGTCAGCAAATGGGGCATTATTCCAGTACGTTTCGGGCGTAGTTATCATTGATTTTGCGAACGAAAGCCTAAGCTTTCTGTTTTTCTCAATAACAAAAAATTTTTTACGGCAGAACGCCCATGTCAACCAGCTTCTCTGAGAACTCGTCGAGCAGTTTCGGGTGAAACTGAAGTAGAAACTTTGCCTTAAATTCTGCAGAAACTTTTACAGCAATCAAACGTGGGTTTTTCACAGATTTTCTAATAAAAAATCTCTCATCACGTTCAGTTAACTTTCTTGGTCGACCTTTTCTAACTTTGTTTTTAATCCGATTTTCTTCTTAAAGCTTTTTATCACATACTACACTGTAGAATGGGATAAATTAACTAATTCAGCGATACTTCGAATTGATTGACCACTACTATGGTGAAAAATTATCAATTTTCGAATGCCGTTTGTAATTTCTTTACGACTGCTACCCATTTTTCAATAATAAATAGAATATTATGAAGTAAACTATAAAAAATTAAAGCAAACGATTTTTTTAAATGCCACCACCATGCAAAAATTAAAAAAAGCGGCGAAGCATTATTCTAATTTTGATTTTATCCAAAAATATTTCAGTGTACGAAGACTTTTGTGAGATCAAATGTTTGTCATTTTTTTATTATTAATTTCTTAAAAATAAAGTTTCACTATATTTAAAAAATATTTCATGTAATTTTGTTACTAATAGGTTATAGATCTTATTATTAAAATTTCTTTAAGAAAGTTTACTTTTAATTAATGGATAGAGACCCATTTTAATGAAAATCGTAAGTGTACGAACACTGTTGGGAGCCACTGTAGTGCTAAAATTAAGCAGCCGAAATCGCATAGAATCATTTAACGGAATTGACCCTTATTTAAAGATCACCGACGTATACTAGCAGGCCGTAGAAATACGGCCGTATAACATAAGCTTAGACTAATAGCCGTAGAAATACGGCCGTATAACATAAGCTTAGACTAATAGCCGCAACGTGGCCGAAGGGAGAACACGCTCTCCTACTGAAGTGACCCAGACCTCAGCTTAAGTTGTCGTTTCTACTTCATTTGCATAAATCTCAATCCTGAAAACTTATTCTGGTAGGTAAACATATGTGAGAAGTGAGAATGTATAGAAATTTGTGTTCCAATATAAAAATAACAGATAGAAAAATAAAGTAAAATCCTACAACCTACATACATGAATTTTTATTCTTTTCTGCCTCGTATACGTGCAATTTTGTATTCACATTTTGTCGGGCTGACTCGTATACATGTTTTTGCAGTTCGACTAACCATTCAGTTATCCGATCTAATGTCCATTTTCATAGAAGGTGGTTAATAGGGAATCTGCTGTAAATGGAAAACTGATAATCTATCCAAACAAATGCCGTGATAAATTAGTTGACCAGCTCTGCTACAGAATACATAATCAGTGTTTAATGTTTTATTAATAAACTGACTAATATGTAAGTATTTCTTTTCTTTTCCCCATTTTAGATTATGTTGAAAAGAAACGGCTCATTTGGGAAATAGGTAAAATGTGTTTCCTGTAATATATGGGAAAGAAGTTCACTGTGCTTGTTCCCTAATTGCAATTTTATATAACCTCTAAAAAAAGTTCGAACCACAATGAATTTAAACTTATAAATAATCCTATATACACTGCTGGCCACCCAAATTGCAACACCAAGAAAGACAAGAGATATCACATGAAAATTTATTTAGTAGATAACATGTTGACCAAGTATCAAATGATTAAATTTATAGACTTCTGTGAAGTGTGGTTCCTTCCAGAATCGGTAGCCAGAGTAGCCGCCATTCTTGGAGATCACTGCTGCCACACGCCTCGGCATTGATTCAAAGAGATTTTGAATGC
>KK119394.1:117603-133668 GCA_000611955.2 Stegodyphus mimosarum
CCACATGTTTATCGGCGAAAGATCGGGACAGCGAGCTGGCCAGGGAAGCAATTTAATTTGGCGATGGACGAAGAGCCCTTGGACAATGCATGCCACGTGTGGTCGCGCATTATCCTGTTGAAATATGGCTGTGAGCAAGCCCTGAAGGTAAGAAAGGATAACTGGCTCTAACACCTAGGAGATGTAGCACTGGCTGTTTAAAGTACTGGCGATGCGTACTAGAGGAGTGCGAGAGTGATATCCAATACCGCCCCATACCATAATACGCGGTGCAGGACCAGTGTGGCGGTGCATAAAGCAGCTGTTCGGCATCCTCTCTCCACGGTGTCTACAGATTCGAATCCGACCATCATGGTGTTGCAGACAGAAGCGTGACTCGTCAGTAAAGACAATTTCATTCCATTCTGCCGTCCACATCCTTCTTTCATCGCACCATTGGCGGCGGAGACGTCTGTGGTTCTGCGTCAAGGGTAGACGAAACAATGGACGTCTTGCGGACAGACCACTCTGCTGTAAACGGCGTCAAATGGTAAGCACAAACACTGGATGATGCGTTACAGACTGAATGTGCTGTGCTATGGTTCTTGATGTGACTGAGCGATCCGTCATTGCCATGCGCACAATGTTCCTGTCATCACGTAAAGTAGTGCACTGAGGTAGATGCGATCGAACACGTCGGTCCGTCGTACCCTCCTGCAATCCAGCGGTCCCATATCCGCATTACAGTTGTTTGGTTTCGTCCAACACGACTACCGATTTTCCTGAAAGATAATTCACACTCTCGGTGGGCCACTATACTTCCTTCCGAACTCGGATACTTGATCAAATGATCATCGCTATTTACTACGAGGTATAATTGATCTTTTGTTTTGAAAAAACCGCAATAAAAACACAATTGCCGAACTTGAGATCGTCGAAAACTCGAAGCCTTAAATAGCACTTTGAAGTGGCGCCACAGGCGCGCGTGATGTGCGTCTGCACTGAAATTCTAATCATTTGCGTATCTCATCTCAGCTAATGCATGTTGTAAATTTGATGGTATTCGCAAGCTTCCTTCAGCGTGTTGCATTCCTGTGTAATATTTTAGGGTAATAGAAAAATAGAAGCAGAATGGCCTTATTCTTTTGCAATTGGATATTGAAGCAAAATAAAATTCACTATCAACTCGTATGTTTTTTAGGACTACCATGTTCTCTAGAATCTCTTTACCAACGGCTTCCGGAAGACGTAGTAATTGTTGGGGACCAACTGCTTAATGATATTGTCCCATATGGAACTAGCCTTCAACTGACATGCCAAGATGGTCTGCGACTAAGGGGCAGAGCTGAAGCTAAATGTGAGGGAGATCAAAAGTGGAAAATTCCCAGTGTCCGCTGTAAGTTTAAATTTGTATCAATAATTCTTTATTTCTATTCACCTCATCCGTATAATAAAAGTCGGTACTTCATTGTTACAGCGGCGGCCAATCATATTTGGGGATTTTTAATTTCAGCTATAATTTCGCAAAGCTTTTGAAGAGCGAATGTAAAAATAAACAACACAATATATTACCAATATTTGTAAGACTCCTTATTATTTTATCGCATGTATTAGTTCCATTCAACTGTAGCATTTCACACATATTAAGCTGTTTGTTACACCATTTCATAAACATCAAATTCTCTGCCCAAGAATACGTAAACTATTGAATCAATTTCCAACACGGAGGGCTTTCTTCTTTTTGCAGTTGTTAAAACTTCATCTTCAAATGGTTTCGTCGCTAACATCAAGTTTCATGTTATGGCCATTTTCGCATACTTATTTGTCTAAAAGATCTCTTTCTTGAAAGAAATGATATGCCAACCTCCTCATTCTTAGTAAATTAAAGATATTTAACGTCATACTCTCTTTCGCCCCAAAGAAGCATTGAATATATTTTTAAAGAAAAAATAACCTTATCCAAAAGTAAATATTATAAGAACACGCGGCGAGAGAAAAATGCAAGACGGTGCTAATATACGATTACGTGTCACGGTATAAGAAGTCACAGCTAGTGCTAAGGTAGGTTTCGGCGAGATATCTCGGTTGATTGGCGATTCAGTCTCGGGGGCGGCGCAACAGAAGAACCAAAACGAAGAAGTGCCAAAAGGTTTCAGGCTTTTTCGTTTGTAGTATAAGGTCTTTGAGAGAAGCGTTTCAGTGAAAGAAATTGAATAACTTTTGATCGAAAAAAGACTTTTTTGTTCTAGGTTTTCAGGATACTACAAGTGAGAATAAAAGAAATTCAAAGACGTGTTTCTCGAAATGTTGCCATTTGGGGAAACAACGGAACAAAATCTGAGCTCGAAGTTCACTGTAACCCGTTTAGATTGCATCCCGGATTTTTTTTCTATCATATTTCACACCGTCCTTTTGAGCTGGCCTATGGTTTTCGGTGGATCTCTGTAGACTTTAACACAGCCCGATATGATGAAACTGAAGAGCGATAAGTGAGCGATTAAGGGCTCAAGAAAGTACTTCGCTGAAGCTGCAATGACGCGATTGTCTTACAAGGAAGGTCTTCTAGTCCTGAACTGTGAGTTTTTCTGCAAAAAACGTATTTATAATTCTTTCATCTAGAAATACATAATAATAAAAAATTCGCTGCTAATTATCTTAAATTAAACAATAAATTGAAAGAAACTTATTTTTTATTCCTTTGAATGTTGTTCGCTTTCCGTTCCATGTGCTTGCATCACTACACGGTATTTTACATCAATATTTGTTTTTTTTTCTAATTATTTTGACAGTTAGTTCACACCTGAAAAGAGATTAGGACGATCTCCAATCACCAAAACTTAAATTCGGCGGTAAGGGATTTTTACAGCCAAAAAGAAAATTTCACTAGGCACCATTTTTTAACCGTTCTGCTATAAACACTACAGGTTTTTATTAACAGAGCACAGAAGCAATTACAAAGAAAATATGCACCAAAACAGAACACCTACGATTTAGAATTAACGTTCGAGTCACGGAAACATAATATTCGAGAACCTACCCTCATCGCAACTGCAGATCGACTGCTGCAAGTTCTTCTCATCACCACTAGATGGCGTTCGATAAAATAGTTTGGCAGCATCCAGATATAGTTCGACTGCCAAAGCCGCGACCATGAGCGCAAACACTCATGCGTCATTTGGATCGAATTATTCTCAAAATACCCCCGAGCATATAAATTCTGTCTTTCCTGAGATGAGAAGACTTTCCCACGACCTTTGACGTCGCAGCACGTGACCTTTCGCGTCGACCTTTCACGTGACCTCTTTTGGACGAGTCTATGTATTCTGGCGCAATGCCAGCCAAGGTTTCGTTTGAGATAGTCGAAGCATATTCTGTTCTGTTCTCTACTGAAGGCTATAAGATGCTCAAGAAAGTCCTTCACTAAAGCGATTACGATGACGGAAAGGAATTTCCTTACAAGTAAGGTCCTCCAATCTTGAACTCTCGATTTTTCTGAAGAAGACGCCCAGACAGTATAATGGTTAGGAGAGCCGACTGCGATTATCAAAGGACCCGGGTTCGAGTCCCAGAGAAAACATATTTGTAATAGCGGCCAAGCCGAAGTCGGCTGAGGGCCCGCCATTGGTTTAAAAAAAGATTGAAAAATGTATAAATAGCTCTACTCGTCTAGAGATACATAGTAGTAAAGAATTAGTTGCTAATATTCTATAGTGAAGGTATAAAATATTGCAAACAACGGCAAAATTTGGCGGTGTGGAGCTACTTAGCAACATCCAACAATTTTCAAAATTTCAGTTTTGAACGATTTGGGAAGTTACTCTCGCGAGCGAGTCTTGCCACAAAAGTACTATAAAGTAATGAAGAGACAAGAAGCGAGAGATATACATTTTGCCTTTCAACAAACGTTCATTTAAAATGGAAAGTCAAACAGAACTGAGGAAAATTTAATCTTTCAAAAGTTAATTTAGAGTACAAGAAATTCTGGAAATCGTTTTGCTGTAAGCCGATGTCTCATACTGTTGTTATATTAGCGCGATACATGTAGTGCACACTTCACGTGATAATAAATAAGCTGCCTGCGCACTGCATCTCTTTAACCCTACTTGCAGTTAGTGAAATAAATACAATTATAAGTTTCATAGCATGGCTACCGGCGGCCGAACAGTAAAACCGATGACCGCAACTAATTCGAAATGGATTCAGATCTGAAGGTAATTTGTTTCCGCCATCTTTTCAAACTTTTCTCCAGTTAATAATACCACTGGAAATTTTTAATCTGGCTAAATTCATTTTGGATGTAATGCCAGCTTTGTTTTAATTTGCTCTTTCGTCTTATATTTTGCCAGAATTTTATTCCTGTTGGCTAACCGGCGACAAGTATCGCTTCTGATTCCATATGATGATTGGTATATTTGTGAGATTGCGTATACTTACTGCCTTTTTGAAATCAAAATTTATTTATATGAATTACGAGAAGCTCTTTACATATATATATATATATATAATTCATGCATAGCATAGAACAATAAATGTAGTGAAGTATAGTACTTGTGATGTAAGGATTCTGCTAACCAGGGTCTCTGTAGTCGAGAGTTCAAGAGCATTCTGGCGTGTTGTTCCGATGGCAAAAATCTGCAAACTGAATGAGCCACGCTTCCTTAATTTTTTTCAGTTGTATTTTACATCCTATGATTTGTTTATATGGAACGATATCGGAGGAAAAATAAGATCATTGGTTCGTCAGCCCTTCTGAAATCGAGAAACTTTGACGACAGACATAGTTCAGAACGCTAGAATCTCTTGACACTGGTCAAGAAGTAATATCGCTTGTACTCTCAACTGGAGCGAAGTATTGCGTCTGCGGTGTCAGACCATGTCGTTTGACACATCGTCAGAGCTTGAGAACAGTGATTCGCGAGGAACGCACAGATTTTTTTTCTCATCTCTGTTTGGTCCACTCCACCTTTTTCCCTTATAATCCTGTAATATATATGTAAGGCTTTCATTTATGTCCCCCGTATTCATATTCGCTGAAACATCTGCGAATTCACTTTTAGATGTAGTACCTAAGTAATATTCAGAACTGATGATGGGAGAGTTTTTTTCTTAAATACTTTTTGTAAAATCTATTAATTTCAAATCAGTAGCTATGTAATTTCAAACAATATCCAAACAAAATTGTATGTATTTATACCTTCAAACAAAGGCGAAAACAGAAAGGTTATGATGAATATATTCTAACTGCACAACAGTTGCACTATTTTCTGTGAACTCTTAGTTGCTTCTGCAATTATTTCTAATAAAAAAAAATTTTCCCTAGGTGTTCCCGGATGCGGTCGTATTCCGAAAGCTGCTGATTCTCGACTCATTATAGAACCTGAAAAAGAATTTTATGTATTGGGGGAATCTGCAAAATTTTCATGTCCTCCAGGACTCACTTTAACTTCAGAGCTTCACCGTGTCATGTGTTTAAGCGGTACCTGGTCAGCAGAGGAATTTCCAGATTGTGAAGTTGTGTAAATCGTGTGCAAATATTAATAAAATCTTTTTATATCAAAACTAAAAGACATTGTTTTCTAATTACCTTTTCCAAATCTTAAATATATCATCCAGGTAACTGAAATCTCCAGCATTCATGATGACACATTTCGAATGAGTCCATACAGCAAGACCTTCCCGAACGCGATATGTTACGCGTACGGACGAAACCGCGTTCGGCAAAGTAAACTTTCTATGGAAAATAATTTTATGTATAATACACATCAAAAGCATAAATATAATTTAAACAAACCTCAGTATTGTAACTAAAAGAACTATTCTGCTAAGTTTCAAATGTAAACAAATAGGGCTGCTATGTAAACAAAAATTTGGCTTAGTCGCTTAAAGAACTTTTAAATTGTTGATAGTTCTACAACTATAACATGTTGTTTAACTAAAGGCATAAAATCCTTAACCGGAAGATAAGAACAACATAACTCAATCATTTTGGAAGCAAAAAATTCTCAATTTACAGACGTGTAAGAATAAAGATACTGAGCTCACTGAGCGGAGTAACAGAGTATATATATATACACATGTATATTAAATACATGTGTGTATATATATATACCGGGTGGCCATAATTAAACTGACAGTGCTCACAGTGTTCTGTAGCGCGATCTATTTGCGAGAATGACGCCACATTTTGTAGGAAGATTAAACAAGACGGGTGACGAAGGATTTCGAGAAAAAACAAATTAGTTCCAAAAGTCACCGCTAGGGGAATATTTGGCGCTGTGTAATAGAATATAGAGTGTTAGCAAATGCAAATCAATACGGAAATTACCTTTTATTTTGCACTCAAATGAGGTTCAATGTAGCTGCCGTTGTCGTGGACCACATATTACATTCTGTGCACAGCATGCACAACAGCAGAAAGTAACACGTCTGCAGGAATTTCCCGTAGAGTCCATGATATGTTATTCTTCAACGTAGCCAGGTCCTGGACCACTCCTTGATAGACATTGGACTCAAGGTAACCCCATAGCCAGAAGTCGCATGGAGTAAGATCAGGCGACCGCTTTTTTAAAAGTGTTGCCATATTGCACTTGAACTAAATCAGAAAATGTGCATAATAAAAGTTAATTTTATTCCGTATTAATTTTTGCATTTGTTAACAGTCTATTTTCTATTACACAGCGCCAAATATTCCCCTAGCGGTGACTTTTGGAACTAATTTGTTTTTTCGCGGAATCCTTCGTCCCCCCGTCTTGTTTAATCTTCCTACAAAATGTGGCGTCATTCTCGCAAATAGATCGCGCTACAGAACACTGTGAGCACTGTCAGTTTAATTACGGCCACCCGGTATATATATATATATATATATTCATATACTTTTGGTGCGGACGATTGCAACCAAAATAGGAGGTGCACATCTATATGCTATAGCAGTTCTATATACAAAATTTCAACGTTCTGAGGCTAATCGTTTTGGAGTTATGTGAGATACATATATACGCCACGAAAAAATCTCTTCTGAATCCCCTGAATTTCGAGTCGCCCCATATTTTGAGTACTCCCATGCTGCATAGGCACTATAACGTTTACAAACATTTATGGCTTCGAACCCCGGCCTTTGAGTACGCTAGTCAGTTACTCGAGTCCCTGACCTGTTTATGGGGCTAATTTAATTTTCTTGATTTGGGGGGGGGCAGCCGTGCTGCCTCCCTCTTTTTGGTTGGATTGGCCGATCCTCCTCATATGGCAGACTTATGCCGGCTAGGTAGACTGGGACTTGCGCTCGTTAATACAATGCAATAATACAATACGGTAGTCAGAGTCACTAAATATTATCGAGGCTAGGGGGCCTAAAATTATTTTATATATTTTAAAAATCAGTGATGCAATTATTTTACCAAATAAGTGTAATATATAAAAGTAAGATACAAGAACACAAGAAAGCACAATGAAACAAATGCGAAGAATGCGAAACTAGAACAGAAAACAAGTCGAATATTTTCGAATGAGGTTAACTTAAAAACTGAGAAATTGAGAATTTAATTAAGCAATTTTATGCCAAGTATTCAAACAAATTGCATCAATATATCAAGCACGACATCCCATGTATTAAAATGGGACTTCGAGGCAATCAGGAGCTCTTATTTTCTTTCTAAACAAATGCTTCTATTTGTAAAATTAAAAATTACGATAACAAAACATAAGTCTTATAAATTACCTTCCTAAAAACGTTTGTGAGTTTTTAGGCAAACTTTTGAAACTGTGCTTCTAATCTAACTTTTATCTTTAAATTATTTAAAAGCAGTTTGTGTTATGATTATGTTATATACTGTATGCTATACAGAAAAATATAAGGAAGTCGATAAAGAACACTATTCGTTAAAAAGGGTTCTATACAAGAAAAGGATTGGGAATCCCTGGTTTAACAGAATATCTTTTAACACTATGGCGTTTGTACTGTTGCGAAAAATTCGGCGGTTGCGCCTGTATGTAAGCTTTCTGGCATAGCACTAGGGTTGCCATAAAATAGTGGGGGAGGGTTGCCAGATTGGCGAATTTATCGTCCATTTGGCGACTAAATTGGCGATATCCCATGGTCCAATCGGGAAGCTTCTAGAATAACTTCCTGTCGAGATATTTCTCGAAACCTGTGGAACCTAAGGAAAAGCTATATAAACCCTTGCGTTTCTGAGAGCCGGCGTTGCGAGAATTGTGATTGTTGTAAGAATTGCGAGACTAGCTGCTTACTGTGAGTGCTAAGCTACGCGAGAATTTTGTGAACGGAAAGCGATCGAGATAGTGCTTTGCCGTGAAGCTACCTTTACAGTATAGCTTGACAGTGTATTGGTGATTTTTCCACGGTGTTTATTATAAGTTTAGTGTTGCCGTGAAGCTACCTTTACAGTTACAGCCTGAAGCTGTGTTGCTGATTGTTTCAGCGTATTTATTGTAGATTTTCGACGCTTTTAAAGGTAATTTTGTGCTGTAAATAGTAATTCTTGTAAATAAATTGTGCTTTTTATTGTTCTGCATCGTGTTTTCATCGGATACTCTCAAATCCACGAACCCGTGTAACGCAACAATTGGTGTCAGGAGTGGGGTTTGACAGTGAATGCCAGTCACCCGTCTACAGGAGAAAGCAATGGCGGAGGAAATGAAAGCTTTGATGGACATGTTGGTAGCTCTGAAAGCCGGACAAGAAGAGGTGAAAGCCAGACAAGAAGAGGTGAAACAAGACATGAAAGCCGGACAAGAAGAGATGAAACAAGACATGAAAGTCGGACAAGAAGAGATGAAAGTCGGACAAGAAGAAATGAAAGGGGGACAGAAAAGCTGCAAGAGCAACTGCGACAGATGGAAATGGAGCAAAACAAGATTAGAAGCGACATCATGCAGCTCAGAGAGGAAACCGAAACCAAATTACAAGATATGAAAGAGGAAACTGCAACTAAAATAGCCGATATGGAAGAAAAATTTAGGAAGTTTCGGAAAGAGGTAGACATGTTGAAAGAAAAACGAACTGAGCCGAAGAGAGAAACTGAAGATTTTAAGATTCCCCCAGGTTCTCCTCATACGGCAATCAAACCCAGTACGTACGACGGAAAATCGTCGTGGAATGTGTACAAGACCCAGTTCGCCATCGTGGCTGACACTAACAGATGGGATTCCCAGATGAAGGCATCACAGCTAGCTGCATCACTCCGAGGCGATGCTGCAGATATCCTAGGAGTTCTGCCACAAGACCAGATTTCCAGTTTTGATGCCCTCTCGAACGCACTAGAACTCAGATTCGGAGAAAAATGCGTAAAGGACTGTAGCCGTCTCCAACTCAAAACCCGCCAACAGAAAACGACTGAAAGCCTCCAAGAACTAGCAACTGATATTGAAAGGCTGGCGCACCATGCATATCCGGACTGTCCACCCGATGTCCGTGAAAATCTGGCCCTTATGCATTTCGTCGATGCAGTCAAGGATCAGGAAATTCAGAAGGCTCTCAGGTTGGCAGATCTCAAAGATCTGAAATCTGCATTAATCTATGCGATGAAGTTTGAGTCGGCTCAGCAGGCAACTCGAAAAGATCGCCATCCGATCAGAGCGGCTAAAGTAGAAAATGAAAATTTTGATGTCAGAAAATTTAAACAAGAAATGTTAAGAGAGATTCGGGAAGCGTTAAATAAGCCAAATAACAGAAACACCGACAAGAAAGCAATGAAGTGCTGGAATTGCGGACTCGAAGGACATCTGCGCAAAATTTTGATGTCAGAAAATTTAAACAAGAAATGTTAAGAGAGATTCGGGAAGCGTTAAATAAGCCAAATAACAGAAACACCGACAAGAAAGCAATGAAGTGCTGGAATTGCGGACTCCAAGGACATCTGCGCAGGAACTGTCACGTGAGCCAAGACCGGGAGGCAGCTCCCGTGAAACAAAACCAGGGAAACTAAAATGCGGCAATCTCACGGGGCGGAGGTTGCCAAGCAGAGAGGTAGCCCCTCTGAAAGTTCTTCAGATCTCGTCAATGAGCGGCGGAGATAACTGATTGTTCGTCGAAAGATACGTGAATAAAAACCCTTGTAAGATGATCATCGATACGGGAGCAAACGTAACCATCGTCAGAACAGACCTAGCGCGGGAACTAAACGAGACTTTGCGCTGGACTCCGCCCTGTGTGACTCTACAGACAGTGACAGGTGACAAGATCCCCATTGAAGGTAAAATTAACATCACCATTACCTTCGGAAATGAGACTTACCAGCACTTGGCATTCGTCGCTGACATCGCGGACGAATTAATACTTGGACTAGACTTTTTGCGGAAATATGACTTTACACTGGACTTTAAACGCAACGAAATGCACTCTGCGAGGGAGGATATACCCGTGTTTGAAGTGAAGAGTGATATTCCTTCAGCTCACCAAGTAATAGCGAAAACGGACGTCACGATCCCTCCGATGACAGAATTACTAATATCCGGCTGCATAGAAAACAGAAATAGCTTCAAGTTTGGAATAATTGAATATCCCGAAAATAGCTCGAGAAATGTATTAGTCGCCTCTACATTAGTGGACCTCTCCAAAAATTTCGTCCCCGTGAGAGTGGCGAATGTTAGCCATAGTCCGAGAACAATCCAGAAGGGTAAAGTGCTAGCAACCTGCACGCCGGTTACGTGCGTTTACAAGGCCCCACCTGCAATGCCCACTGAGTCAACAGCGAAATTAATTGATGAACTGCTGCAGAGAACAAACTTAACCGCCGAACAGAAATGTGCAGCAGAGAAAACAATTAGTGAATTTGAAGATCTATTTTCTCGAACATCCAGAGATGTTGGCCGCACGAAATTGACACAACATCGAATTGACACGGGTGATCACTCACCGATCAAGCAACATCCCAGACGCCTACCATTCGCAAAGCAGGAAGAGGTTGGAAATCTTCTAAAGGAGATGCAAGAAAGTGACATCATCGAGCCATCCACAAGTCCATGGGCATCTCCTATAGTTCTCGTCCGGAAGAAAGACGGCTCGACAAGATTTTGTGTCGACTACCGGAAGCTAAATAATATCACTAAGAAAGACAGCTACCCTCTTCCGAGGATTGACGACACACTAGACACGCTATCAGGACACAAATGGTTCTCCACTCTGGACCTTAAGAGCGGATACTGGCAAGTGGAAATTCACCCAAACGATAGAGAGAAAACTGCGTTCACTACTGGCCAAGGACTGTGGCAGTTTAAAGTTATGCCGTTTGGACTCTGTAACGCCCCTGCAACATTTGAACGTCTGATGGAAACAGTGCTTCGTGGGCTATCTTACGAGTCCTGTCTGGTTTACCTAGACGACATCATTATAGTGGGCCGTACGTTTGAGGAACATCTAGAAAACATCAGGAAAGTGTTCTAAAAATTGAAAGACGCCAACCTCAAGCTAAGTCCTTCTAAATGCAAGCTGTTCCGCAGCGAAGTCACTTATCTGGGTCACATCATCTCCGCCGAAGGTGTCCGTACGAATCCAGAGAAAGTTTTGGCAGTCAGGGACTGGGAACGCCCTGTGGATGTTCATCAACTTCGGAGCTTCCTGGGACTCTGCACTTATTATAGAAGATTTGTAAAGGGGTTCTCCAACATCGCAAGACCTCTGCATAGATTAACGGAAAATAAACAGAAATTTGTGTGGACTGAGGAATGCGAAAAATCTTTTATCAGCTGAAGACGGCATTAACATCTACGCCTGTGCTCGCATATCCCCAGATCGACAAACAATTCATACTTGATACGGATGCAAGCAACGAAAGTGTTGGACCTGTCCTTTCCCAGAAAATTGACGGTGAAGAGCGAGTGATAGCCTACTGGAGTAAGTGCTTGTCAAAACCGGAAAGGAATTATTGCGTCACTCGGAAAGAATTGCTCGCTACCGTAAAAGCCATAGAGCAGTTCCATCATTATCTCTATGGCAGAAAATTCTTGCTCCGCACCGATCATGCTTCCCTAACTTGGCTATTGAATTTCAAAAATCCTGAAGGACAGATAGCCAGATGGATTCAAACACTCCAGGAATATGACTTTGAAATAAAACATCGTAAAGGCTCCTCCCATGGAAATGCGGATGCTTTATCTAGGAAGCCTTGTCCTGCGCATTGCGGGTATTGTTCAAGAGCAGAAGCTAAGTACGGTTTGGCGAATCCTAGCATCCGACAAGTAACATCTTCAACAGCATCGGAGCCAGATCCGTTGAGTCATGAAAAAGTTAGAGAAGACCAGTTGGCGGATCCTAACATTAAGCCAATAATAGAGCTGAAGGAATCATCGGCTACGAAACCCAAGTGGCAGGACGTTTCCATCTTCAGTCCTATGACTAAAAGGTACTGGGCTCTCTGGGACTCACTTCACCTTCGAAATGGAGTCTTATATCGACTGTGGGAAAGCGACGATGGAACTAATAAAAGATGGCAGCTGCTGCTTCCTCAAAACCGAATACCTGATGTCCTGAAAGAAATACACAGCAGCCCAACAGGAGGGCATTTCGGCTATATGAAGACATTAAACAAAGTTCGAGAGCGCTTCTTTTGGAGTTCCGCAAGAAACGACGTTGAGAAATGGTGCCGGTCTTGCGATGCCTGCGCAGCCAAGAAAGGACCGAAGGAACGCTGTCGCGGAAGACTGCAGCGATACAACGTTGGAGCGCCTTTCGAGCGAATTGCCCTTGATATACTGGGACCTCTGCCATGGACTAAAGATGGCAACAGATACATTCTAGTTGTCATGGATTATTTTACGAAGTGGCCTGAAGCATACCCGATTCCAGACCAAGAGGCTGTCACTACGGCTGAGGTCCTGTTGCAGAATTGGGTATCTAGATTTGGAACTCCCCTCCAGATTCATACCGACCAAGGCAGGAACTTCCCTTCGGCTGTGTTCAAAGGACTGTGTGACTTATTGGAAATAAAGAAAACACAAACCACCTCGTTACATCCGCAGTCTAACGGCATGGTGGAGAGATTTAACCGCACAATCTTGAACCACCTATCGCTTATAGTTTCCAAGAACCAAGAAGACTGGGATCGTAAGCTGCCCCTGTTCCTACTTGCTTACCGTAGTGCCGTCCACGAGAGTACCGGCTATTCCCCTTCTCAAATGCTCTTCGGTCGTGATCTCCGTCTACCGAGTGACCTGCTTTTCGGCCGTCCTCCGGATCTACAGTCCTCTCCTGAGGAGTACGTTCAAGATCTCCAAGCCCGGTTGGAAACGATGCACAGGTTTGCTCGAGAGCGAATTAACATCTCGACGGACAGGATGAAGAAGAGGTACGACGCAAGAGCGACCGAACATAAGTTCCAGAAAAACGACAAGGTTTGGCTGTGGAATCCGAGCCGTCGTAAGGGCATTTCTCCCAAACTGCAATCGCATTGGGAAGAGACAAACAAGGTTTGTGGAATCCGAGCCGTCGTAAGGGCATTTCTCCCAAACTGCAATCGCATTGGGAAGGTCCCTACACAGTCCTCAACAGACTGAATGACGTCGTAATACGGATCCGTAAGTCTCCCAATTCCAAACCTAAGATTGTACATTATGATAGGTTAGCTCCATACTATGGCCATAGTAATTAGTGATAGTTATTTTTGTTATGGGTACCGCGTATTTCGTAATGGTTTTATGTTTAATTGTATGATTGATGCATAGTTGCTTGTACATAGATCTTTGTAATTAGTGTAAATGTTTTTGTTATTTGCAAATTTTGTTATTATTGTAATTTATTTATTTGTTTTGTAGCTTTTTCGATTATTTCTTTTTGGCTCCCAACCAGGGATTGTACTGCCCGGGACGTGCAGTGCCCGGGACGTGCAAATTGGTGATTTTTCCACGGTGTTTATTATAAGTTTAGTGTTGCCGTGAAGCTACCTTTACAGTTACAGCCTGAAGCTGTGTTGCTGATTGTTTCAGCGTATTTATTGTAGATTTTCGACGCTTTTAAAGGTAATTTTGGAACTGTGCTGTAAATAGTGATTCTTGTAAATAAATTGTGCTTTTTATTGTTCTGCATCGTATTTTCATCGGATACTCTCAAATCCACGAACCCGTGTAACGCAACACAACTATAGTCAAGGGATTGAAGGTTTACTATCCCGCAGAGTTGTGTGTTGATGCAAGGATTACTATGACGTACTTTTTTTAACATCCAATTCTTTAATTAGATTACAACATATAGTAGTAGTAGTTGTTATTGTCTTGTCCCTGTAATTTCATGGTAGAATGGCTACCGGAGCCTGAAGGGACTGGACTTCTACTTTCTACGTAATTTTGATTGAGAGCACCTTGGGGCGGTCCGGTAGTCTCTCACCCTTCTCGCCAACAAACCGCACGAGAGAACTTTCAGCTCGCCTTATAGTTAGAGTGCCACCATGCCACAAAGACAACATACGTTTACAAATATCCATGCTTCTACGGGATTCGGTTCAGGGCCTTTCAGTACCACAGTAACCACTATATCTTTTGGGTGGCACATATATTAGTTTAGCCCACGTATACATGTAATAAAAATAAATATTAGACGTCAGTCATTCGACATAATCAAAGAGTAGTCACATGTTAGTATCCATGTTAGTAACACATACGCTAGTTCGCAGGAAAGTAAGCCGATATCACCCAATCTGAGGGAGGTGAGTTCGATGCTTCGTCTATGGCTGCGATAGGACTGTTGGGAGTCAGCCTCAAATATTGCTTCCTACTAGACGAGACGGAGAAAGTTATAATGTCTGGCCTTCTTCGCTATCATACAATTAGACAAGAACTCTAAAACACAACTGGTAAATTTTTACTGTGTCTTGTAAGTAGCAGATAGATAGGGAAAGGACGTAAAGCCCCCTTTATTAATCCAAATAAAGATTAACAGACGGCACTAACTTGTGCGCACAGAAGCCAGAAGCTTCGGCTTTAAATAAGAAATAATGTATGAACTAAAACTAAGGAAATTTAAGCATAGCCTATCGGTTTCCTATCTAATAAGTGCTCCAGCTGTCTGTGACCGAAGTCGGCGCAGACAAGCCGAATTGCAAGAATAACACAACGCCGCAGAATACGGATAGCTAGAGAATGACAGTTAGGAGCGTGGCCTTCGAACAGGCAGAACACGCTCTGATTTCGCCCTCCAAATCCTTCCTTTAAACACTTCCTCATTTCTACCTAATTTTAATATCGCGCGAGCTAGAAGTTTACATTCCGGCAGGAAAATGAAAACGAGGCTGATAGTAAAGAAAACTAGCTTACCAGGTTAGAAACTTAAAACGATACGTTATAAAATTGGTAGCGCTATCTGTTGGATCCGGTTGCTAGCTAGAAGTTCTCCACAACGGAACAGATGGTTGTTTTGTGTACATTGTTATGAATTTGTACTAATGTTGAATAGTGATTTTGTTTTTCTTATCCTGAGTTTTGATAGTATTTTATTTACATGATTGTAGCATGCAAACCCAAAACCATAACAAGTATTTCTTTTAAGTGTATCTATTTTTTTAATTTTGTTATTATTTATACGATGCTAAATCGCTATTTTTATTGTTATTTTAAATTATTATTTTTGTATTAATAATGCATACTTATATAATTTCAATTTCCTTTCTTCTCCCCTAGAGGGCTTATGTGAAGCTCCAGTTGCACCTGAGAATGGAATGATTGTTATGAAGCCTAGCGTGCTTAGGATCGGAAGCATCGTCTCATATGCCTGCCACGCGGGCTTCAGATTGCAAGGATTTGAGTCGGCAAGCTGCCTTGAAACTGGAGAATGGACATCTCCAGCTCCTAAATGCTTACGTAAGTCTAAAACAGTAGTATTCACACTATGTTCACAGATATTATTATACGCCGTACAGACAAAAGTCATTACCCGGCTTATATTTTAGCAACCGTTGGTCGTAGATGATATACTTCCAGTTACAAAAATGTTTTAAATAACGAAAACATTTTGAATTTAAAAAATTTTAAAAAGTTAATTTTATATAAAAAACGAAACCTAACTTTTTACACGTCTCTTCTGTCTTCATATACTTAAAAAAATTTTGCACTTATATATATATATATATATATATATATACAGGG
>KK119394.1:133685-144359 GCA_000611955.2 Stegodyphus mimosarum
ATACGGGGTGCGTCATAAATTCGTGCAAAGTTAAAAAATTCGTAATAATATGGTCAGAAATAATATGGCCGTATGGTCAGAAAGACATTGGATTTTTTTCCATGTAAAAAAAAATGTTTCCAAATGTAACCGACTGAGGGCGTTAACACGTCATACTGAGATGTTATGCAAACCAGGCTATCAATAAAACATTTGGCTGGAAACGGATCCGTCATTCGAAGTCGGCAGCATGCTTTCTTTACCAGATAGGGTGTTGGTGGTTAAATTGTTCTACAAAAATGGTGAATCCACAACTGTTACATTGCGTAAGTTGCGCACGGAGAAAGGACTGAAGGCGGAAAAAAGCCCTATTTCATTGAATGGGATACGGAATTTAGTACGACGTTTTGAGGAAACGGGGAGTTTGGAGGATCGTCAACGAAGTGGCAGACCATCCTTGAGAGCGGCCCGTGTCCATGTGGTACAAAGTGTGATCAAAGATATGGCAGCCGAGATATCAACGGGGAGTAGCAGTGCTCGTGAAGCTGAGAGAAGAACGGGGATTCCGGAAGCGTCGATTCGACGTATTCTGCACGGAATGTTGGATCTGTATCCGTACAAAATCCAGCGACTTCACCAGTTATTACCGGCAGATACAGATGCAAGACAAAAGTTTGCTACATGGGCGCTGGCACAAATGGAACGTAACCCACAATGGTTGCTGAACGTCATGTGGACGGATGAAGCCCACTTTTCACTGCTTGGTGACGTCAATACGCAAAACAGTCGTATTTGGGCGACGTCAAAGTTTCACCGCATCTTTTATTATGGGCCCTTTCTTTTTTGAAGAACCCTGTCCTGTATCCGGCGGGAAAACCTGTACAGTCACTGCAGCACGGTATCTTACGCTGTTGCGTGACCTCGTTGTACCTGCATTGCAGGAAAGACATGCGTTCCCTGTTGTCACATTCATGCAGGATGGTGCCCCGCCCCACATTTTACGCGACGTGAAGACGTTCCTGTTGGAATCTTTCACCGAAGACCGAGTGATAAGTCGCGGTTGTAAGATTCAGTGGCCCTCAAGATCACCAGACTTGACCCCGGCAGATTTTTGGTTGTGGGGATACTTAGAGTCTCGTGTGTACCGGGGCTCCCCAACCACACTGGTGGAACTGAAAAATGCGATTCGACTGACCGTCGCTGCCATCGATAGCGACATGCTATACTCCTCTGTAATGGGCGTAGTGACGCGCCTCACTTGCCTATTATCTTGTGGTGGTGGTAATGTTGAACATCTGTTACTATAAAATAGTAAATGCATAGTGTCTTGTTATTGTGATCTGTTTGATTGTCTGTTTCTGTTCGCGTGATTTGCATAAAACATCTCAGTATGACGTGGGAGTGCCCTCTTTCGGTTACTTTTGGAAACTTTTTTTTTTTGCATGGAAAAAAATCCAATGTCTTTCTGACCATATTGGCGCAAACAGAAAATTTTTCCGTGCATTCCTTCTTTTATTACGAATTTTTGAACTTTGCACGAATTTATGACGCACCCTGTATATATAAAAAGAAGAATCTGTGTGTTCCCCCCCGTGTTTGCTTGTTCGCAATACACTCAGTCACTACTATACCTATCGTCACCAAATATTCTGCAATACTTTTCACGGTCCTCGGAAAGGTCGACATCCACGTTTTTCCAAAAAAAAAATATCTATATATATTATAAAAAGAAAACTCTCCATATTACATCTCCAAGCAACGGAAATTCAATTTAAAAACAACACTGAAAAGATATTTTTCAGAATTAAAAAAAAAATTTAGAATTTTCAGTCCTCCTTGCTTTAAACACAGTTAAGGGAAATCTAAATCGCAAAAATGCCAAAATCAAAAGTAAACTTTTTAAGTATTGAAAAACCAGTTATTGTTATTGATAGCATATTAATCGACTGATCAAGGGGATAAACCAATCTACCATCAATTAACTGTAACTAAAATAAGAGAGAGTGTTTCCTCTTACTTCCAAGTAAGCATCAAATTATTTGCTAGATTCAAATGACTAATTGATACTCAATCAAAATAAAGATATTAGTCACTAAACCAAAAGAATCCTGTTAAAGAGCAAATAATCTTTAAAATTAAAATGTTTCACTAAGAACACGATTAATCTGAACGAGGTGCTTACTTTAGAAGACATATCCCCAACACTCTCTATTCATTTCAAATACAAAAGTAAAAACAAAAGTAGATTCAAGAACAAATTTTAAAAAATTCGTAAGAAGATTAAAAGAAATAATCCATAAAATTAAGTTAAAACTGTATTAAAAAAGAAATTTAAAAATCAAAGTAGTAAGCAAAAATTAACCAACTTGCGTTCGAAATTTTTAAACCAAATGACTGGAATGCAAGTACATATTAAGAGATGGAATAAAAGGGTTGTCGTAATAAGTAGTTATCTACTGAAGAAAGTTTAGCCTAAATTGGCGACAAAACTACAAAGTTTCTTGGAGATATAATACACAGAGAGCAGGCTGTTATTATATATATATATATATATTTCACGCGAATTTAACAAACTTCTGATTAAAAACTCAGCGGTCTGAAAGCTTTGCATTGCCATCCTACAAAAGCGTAAGCTATTGTTATGCAGCTTGTATTTATTTAGCAATTTTAGTAGAATTGTAATTAAATTGTTTCATTTCTTCGTGCAGTGCTGCACGCGACGAGTTTTAACCCCTTAACTGCCGCGGTAAACGCACAAGATTCACTCCCCAGGGCCACCGATTTTTACACAGGCGCGCGTAGTTATGCGATGTATTATGGGAGAAATAACTGCAAGTTTTATTGTCTAAAACCTTTTTACTTTTTTAAGAAAATTATTACTGTCTTTAGAAAAAATGAAAATACAAAATTTAATGTTTAGAGTAACAGTATAATGAAAAAGATGAAAGTATAATAAAATGATGTTTGTGTAATAAAAAAAGTTCCCCCAAAAATGGAGTTTCGCCCTTTCAAAGGGGAATATCTATTTTTAAACCAGGTATCCGGTTTCAGTGTTATAACTTGCAAAATCAGTATACCTAACTGGAAAGCGTGGAGGCGGCATAGGCCAGTTTTTCATATCAAGTCATACCTAACGTCGATAATCTTTCGAAAAATAGTCACAATTCTCTTCATCTGACGTAATATCATATTCTGAGATGTCCGATCCTGAAGATGACGGAAAGTAATCATCTACTTCACTGTCGTACATATTCGTAAAAAAGCACCCATTACAAACAGTAAACGAAAACGGAAGACACACAATAAAAAATACGTTTTACTCAAACAGAAACATGACTAATAACTGGGCAGTCATTACTCGCACCGTTCCAGAACCATCCCCTTCTCCAGGTCTTCCCCCCTTCTCTGAAATAGTGTCCTCCTTTGCATACTCTGTCAAGGTCATTGTGATGTTGCATTCCAAAACTTTACGATTAATTTTACTGGTAGCAGCGCAAAGCAAATGATAACATTTCGGAAGGGCGTATATATACGCCCGGGGCAGTTAACGCATCGGCTGAGCAAGGCGTATATATACGCCCGCGGCAGTTAAGGGGTTAAGAGAAAGCTACGACGAAAGAGTGAAAATAGAGGAGCACGCGCATTTAACATTTTAATAAGTATATATCTCGTTATTGTTTTTGCTGTCTAGAAAAATCGAAAAAATACCGGAATGATCTCGTGCAGGATTAAAAAAGTTTGTAAAAGCTGGAGGAAAACATCTCAATTCAGTTGTTGTTGCTAATCAAACTGTAGTTGTTTACTTGGTGCTGTTATTGATTGCAGCGAATTCGCGGTGAAATCGGAGCAGTTTTCTCTGTGCTTTGAATTTGAGCTCTGTTTATATTTTAGTAGTTTAAAATATAACTACTGTGAGATATTGTAATATTGTATGAATATCTCTGAGGAAAATTTTCAGTATTTTGTTTTATTTCTTGTGAAAAGAATAAATTTTATTAACTTTTTATCGACTTGTGCATTCAGTCCATTACGAAACTGTACGTACGCAACACTTTTTGGTATTAGAAGTGGGATTGAATGCCATTCACTACAGCGATGGAAGAACAGTTGAGGCAGCTCGGCACTGCTTTTGCTGCATTCCCGAAAAAGATGAAAGCTGGTGAAACATCATTCAAAGAAGACATGAAAGATTCTGTTAAGGAAGAGATGAAATCCGTCCAAAAAAAGAAGAAAACTGTTAACGAAGAAATGAAAGTGGACCAAGAGGATATGAAAAGAGAAATCACCTGTGTAATAGAAAACACATTTAAAGCTGTAGAAGACAGAACTGACACTGTTGAAAACAGAGTTGAAGAAACTGAAGAAAGGGTTTTTGCCGTTCAACAACAAATCGAACAACAAATTGATGACAGGGTTTTTGCGGTAGCTAAAGACATTGATACCGTAAAGAAATTCATAGCGACGGCAGGGAGCAATTCGGATGGTTTTAAATTTTTACCCATGCCTGCTCGTCCCTCCCTGAAGTTATCCACATACGATGGGAAGACCTCTTGGCAAGTGCATAAGACACAATTTTTAATAGTTGCGGAAGCGGTGGATGGGATTCTCAAACTAAGACCTATCATCTCGCCGCTTCTCTGAGAGCAGACGCAGCAGTATCCTTCAAACTCTCCTAGAAAATCAAAGGGGTTTCGAAGCTCTATCCGGCGCATTAGACCTGTGCTTTGGGGAGAAATGCTTAAAAGAATACAGTACGCTTCAATTAAAATCCCGTCATCAGAAGTGCACGCAAACACTCCAGGAACTCCCCACGGATGTTGAAAGGCTGTCTCACCTCGCCTTTACGAAGTGGCAAAGGGCAACAAGGGAAACTGTCCCTGCAATACTTTATGGACGGTATCCGGGATCCTGAAATACAGAAAGCTCTACGAATGGTGGATTTCAAGGATTTAAGAAACGCTCTAGCGTACGCCATGAAGTTCGAGGGAGCCCAGCAAGCAAAGCGTAGAGATCGCCACACAGTCAGAGCTTTGGAAATCCAAGAGCCAGTTGATCAACTGATGGCTCGTTTAGATAATTTATCCAGACAGGTCAATGCTTTGATACGAAGTAGGAGTGAGAACAAACTGGCTCTAAAGTGTTGGAAATGCGGTATCGAAGGGTACATACGAAAGAACTGCAGAATACACCTGAACACGAAAAATAAGATAGAGAATTTAACAACTGAATGTCTTGAGATGGAATACTGGTGACAAGAAATCGACCCTAAAGTGTTGGAACTGTGGTGCTGAAGGCCACATAGGTAAGGACTGCAGAACCCCCACAACACAGAAAGTAATACAGACTACTTAAACAGTCAATTAAATGCCATGAGGCGGGAAAGGAGTGACAAGAAACCAAAGTGCTCGAAACTGCGGAGCTGAAGGCCACGTGCGAAGAAACTGCGGAACATCCCACAATCCGTGTCTTCAGAGAGCATTACATCGGAGTTATTGCAGAATGTGCAATTAAGCTATGAAAGGAGAAATTCTGCTGAACTGGTCATTCAAGATCTTCAAGATGTTTTCTCCCGCTTGTCTTCTGACGTGCGTCGAACCAGTTTGTCGCATCATAGAATTGATACCGGGGATCACCCACCAATTAAGCAGCATCCAAGACGACTGCTAAACAGGAAGAAGTAGGAAAGCGTCTAAAGAACATGCAAGAAAGCAATGTCATCGAGCCTTCAGCAAGTCCCTGGGCATCTCCCATAGTCTTGATGAAGAAGAAAGACTCTTCAACCAGATTTTGCGTTCACTATTACCGGTTGAACGAGGTTACAAAGAAAGACAGCTACCCTCTTCCTAGAATTGACGACATTCTGAATACTCTTTCGGGAAGCAAGTGGTTTTCGACACTTGATTTAAAGAGCGGGTATTGGCAAGTAGAAATAGATCCCGATGACAGAGAAAAGACAACATTTACTACAGGACAAAGATATTGGCAGTTCAAGGTGATGCCGCTTGGACCCGTTATGCGCCGGCAACATTCGAACGCCTCATGGAGACTGTTTTGAAAGGTCTTTCCTACGAAGCCTAGCTGATATGCCTGGATGACATCATCATCGTCGGAAAGAGTTTTGAAAAACATCTATATAATCTTAGAAAGGTGCACCAGAGAACGGAAAATAAAACAGACTACTTAAACAGACAATTAAATGCCATGAGACGGAACAGGAGTGAGAAGAAACGAAAGTGCTGGAACTGCGGAGCTGCAGGCCACGTGCAAAGGAACTACAGAACACCCAAGGGCATGGAAAATGAAATCATTTTCCAGCAACGACGCAGGAATCAAATTAATGGCTATATCCCAGAGAGGAATTTAAGAATAATAAGAAAGCCCATTTTAAAGCGCTAAAGATTTCTGCAGTAAGTGGCAACAGTAATGGACTATCCGTCAATGGGCATATCGATGGAGTTCCTTGCAATATGATCACTGACACAGGAGCTAATATTACCATCATTCGGAAAGTTTCAGCTCAACAATTTAAGGATAAATTCATTTGCACGCCATCCTGCGTTACCCTCCAGACTGCGTCTGGGTATAAAATGGACATAGATGGGAAGTTAAACGTGAACATCACGCTTGGAAGTATCTCCTACCATCACAATGCATATGTGGCGGATATTACAGATCCTTGCATACTCGGATGAGACCTTTTAAGGAAATACAATTTTTCCTTGGACTTCAAAGACAGCAAATTGTTTTGAGCATCACAGTGCATAACTGTCAATCATCAGAAGGGATTCTCACCTCGAAACACCGACGCGTTGTCTGAAAGACCCTGTTCAGTGAAACAAAATTCTAGATCAAGTTCGAATCAAATTAATAATCAAAAAATGAGTTGCGTGGTCTGGAGAGTTTTACATAATTTTAATTAAAACTTAATTATATACATATATACATATTGTAGGCTAAAATGCCTAAATCGAATGTCAATGCTTAAAAAGCGAGAACTGAATAGCCTCATCAAAAAATCTAATACTCAAATTATACTGCGTAATTGCAGTTCGAACTCTACCCTGCAGAAGTCTTAACTCACAAAAAAATTGTTTTGCAAGCCATGTGTTCAGAAGGGAAGGAGTTAAGATAAGCCAATAGATGAACTTCTAACGCCATCTCTTGGCGATATCAAGGAATATTCCTCAACATCAGAAAGCTGCCGAAATCATACTAGGGAAAAGAGAAACCAGACTACCAGCAATTCTCCATCTCAGATGCTTATCGGTTGTGATCTTCGTCTGCCTAGTGATTTCTTCTTTGGTCGCCCTCTGGATTAGCCTTCATTGCCTGAGGAAAAACATCGAAGATCTCCAGGCCTGGTTTGAAGTGATGCACAATTTTGCTCGAGAACGAGTCAACTTGGACACAAGGAAGATGAAGACCCGATACGACCCGAGAGCTGTAGGCCATCGATTCAACGAAGGAGACAAGGTGTGGTTGTGGAATCCGACTCAACGGAAAGGACTCTGTCCGAAACTACAGTCACCATGGGATGGTCCGTACACAGTTCTAAACAGGCTGAACCACGTCGTGGTTCGGATCCGTAAGTCATCAAAATCTAAGCCGAAAGTCGTTCTTTACGACAGGTCAACTTCTTTCTATGGCCAAAGTACGTAGTGTACATAATTGTAAATAGTAATGTATATAATATAAGGCCATGGTCCTTTTTGTTTCTAAATTTGATAGTATTTGATTTGTGTTTAGTATTTGATAGTATTTGATTTGTATTTAGCGCTTGAAAGTATTTGATTTGTTGAAAGTGACTTGTTGCAATTATTGTTTCTGTTGTTAATGTAATGTAATGCTTATTATTGCGTTGATGCCTTAGTTGTAAGTTTGGCTTCCTGTCCAGGGATTGTACTGTTCGGGACGTGCAATCATTGGGAAGAGAAGCAATGTTACGGATTTTGTATTTATTTAGCCATTTGTTTAGAATTGTAGTTAAAATTGTTTTTATTTCCCCGTGCAATGCAACACGAGACATATTTGAAACGAAAGTTGCGCCAGAAAAATAAAAATACAAGAGCGCGTGCATTTACACTGGTGTCCAAACTTAAGCAACAGCAGGATTTTTTGCCATAACCCACGAGAAATCAACTGAGAGACATGAAATGCAGAAATGAAGGAGAGTATTATGTACGTAAAAGATGACGAAAGCATCGGAGCTGAAAAAGGAATACAATGCATACGGTATGGAATCAAACAAAAACAACCTTTATTGAACGCATAGTATAGTGACTCATGATTGTCTTTCCAAGAGGAAGAACAACAAGCAGATGTTCCTTAATGTGGGATATGCCCTTCCCTCACTGCAATGGTTGCTTCGCACCGTCTCCGCATAATCAGAACCAGCTGGTGCAACATTTCTTGCGGTAGGAGTGGCCATTCCTCAATCAGCATCTGTTTGAGTTGTTGGGTGTTCTCCGGAGGATGTAAGCGTGCTGCAATGCGTCTCCCCAAAGCATCTCACACATCTTCGATGGGATTTAAATCTATGGAGTACGCTGGCCAATCCATTAGAGTGATATCTTCACTTTCCAGTAGCTCCTCAACAGCAAGAGATGTAGCTCCTCAACATACTCCGATTTGGCCGTGCATTGTCATCCATAAAAATTAAGTCTGGGCCAATGGCACCTCGGAACAGACGCACATGGGAAAGGAGTACCTCCTCACAACAGCGATCCCCGTTACAGACCCTCTGTCGAAAACTTGGAGCTCAGTTCGCCCGTTTAGCATAATGCCTCCCCAGACAAGAACTCCAGGACCACCGTTATGGTGTCTTTCCTTGATGTTACTAATTGATGTTACTGGGATAAAACCGGGTCCCGACCTCTCTTCAAATCAGAACGCGTTGAGAATCGCTTCTGGTACTGAACCGTCTCTCGTCCGTAAGTCCAGTTTGTTGTCCATCAGTTGTCCAGTTTTTGTGCTTTCTGCACCACTGTAAATGGTGGCATCGGTGGCCAACTTTCAACGGAAGGCAGCGTTCAGGACGGCGAGCGAATAGGCCCCCTTTGTGAAGGTGTCTGGCCACAGTAAACCGCGACACTTGTCGCCCCGTTGCTGTACAGAGTTGCTGAGCAATGGCGCTTCCTGATTGCTGTCGGCCTCTTTTCGCTTATGGGACGATATATCGGTCATCCCCTGCAGATGTCGTCCTCGGGCGGCCACCACCAACCTTTCTAACAGTTGTACCTGTGGTTTGGAACGCTTTCCAAGAGCGCGAAACGACACTTTTGTTGATTCCGAACTCTGCTGCTACACTGGTGACAGTACGCCCCTCCTCTAGCTTTCCGATCATTCTTCCTAGTGTGAAGTCGTCCAGGGGATTTCTTCTAGCCATATTTCACGAACTGACTCACTGGCACTTGCAGCGAATATGTTGAATTGCGTCTCCGTCCTTCCTTTTAATCTACTGTTGAGCTGCGCGCGCCGACATTACGCGTTTTGTGTACGCTCACGTCGCCACTGACGTTTCGTTCCTGAAATTTGCATACGCATGACGTTTCTACTGACTTACGTGTTCATTGTACTGATCTCCAGACCTCCTTTTTTGCAATTTCATGGCTATCTGCTAAATTTTACATTGTTGCTTAAGTTTTGCACACCAGTGTAATATTTAATAAATAGATATCTCGTAATTGTACTGTTTTGCTATCCAAACAAATCGAGAAAATAGACTTTACGAGAATATTCTCGCGATGATTAAAAAGCTCATAAAAGCCGAATTAAAAAAATCTCAGCTCACTTGTTTTAAGCGAACTGTTGTTTACTTAGTGTTGTTTTTGATTGTAGCGAATTTCCTGTGAGATTGAATTACTTTCTCTGTACATTCAATTTGAGTTCTATCCAACGTTTTTAGTAATTAAAAATATAACCGCTGTGAGATATTGTGATATTGTACAAATATCTCTGAGCAAATATTTCAGCATTTTGTTTTATTTCTTGGGAAAAGAAGAAATTTGATTAACTTTATAACGACTTGTACATTCAATCCATTACGAGTCCGTATGCAGGCAACAATATAATTCAATGATAGCATAGAACGACTATTGTAATGAAGTACAGTCCTGGTGAAGTGAAGAACCTCGTTCGCGAGAATTCTGTTACTAGCTCAAGAGAATTCTGGCGTGTTGTTCCGATAGAAAAAATCATTGAAACAGCAAACTGAATTAGCCACGCCTCCTTAATGCTTTCAATTGTATTTTACATCCTCCGATTTCTTATATGTAGAACGATATCGTAGGAAAAACAAGATCATTGTTTCGTCATCCCTCCTGAAATCGAGAGACTGACGACAGACACAGTGCCGAACGTTAGAATCTCTTAACAATGGCCGTGAAGTAATGTCTCTTGTACTGTGAACTGGAACGAGTTAATGCGTCTGCGGTGCGAGACCATGTCGTCTGACACATCGTAAAAACTTGAAAACAGTGACTTGGGGAACCGCACGCACGATTGCCTGATCTCTGTTTGGCCCGCCGCACCCTTTTCCCTTCATAATCCTGTAATATATGTGTAAGGCTTTGATTTCTGTCCCCCGTATTTATATTTGCTGAAACATCTGCGAATTCACTTTTAGATGTAGAACCTAAGTAATATTCAGAACTGATGATGTGAGAGTTTTTTTTTTTTTTTTTTTTTAAATACTTT
>KK119394.1:144398-169960 GCA_000611955.2 Stegodyphus mimosarum
ATACCTTTTGAATCTATTAATTTCAAATCAGTAGATATGTAATTTCAAACAATATCCAAACAAAATTGTAAGTATTTATACCTTCAAATAAACAGAAAGGTTATGATGAATATATTCTAACTGCAAACAGTTGCACTATTTTCTGTGAACTCTTAGTTGCTTCTGCTATTAATTCTAAAAAAAAGTTTTTTTTTTTTTTTCATAGGTGTTTCCGGATGCGGTCGCATCCCGAAAGCTGCTAATTCTCGACTCATTATAGAACCTGAAAAAGAATTTTATGTATTTGGGGAATCTGCAGACTTTTCGTGTCCTCCAGGACATACTTTAACTTCACAGCTTCAACGTGTCGTGTGTTTAAGCAATACCTGGTCAGCAGAGGAATTTCCAGATTGTAAAAGTGTGTAAATCATGTGTAAATATGGAATATTAATACCGCTTTTTTATCAAAATAAAAAGACATTGTTTTCTAGTTACCTTTTTCAAATCTGAAATATATCATCTAGGTAACTGATATCCCATAATGTAATATTGATACATTTCGAATGAGTCGATACAGTAAACCCTTCCCGAACGCGATACGTTAAGCGTACGGACGAAATCACGTTCTGCAAAGTAAACTTTCTATGGAAAATAATTTTATGTATAATTCACATCAAAAACATAACTTTAATTTAAACAAACCTCAGTATTGTAACTAAAAGAACTATTCTGCTAAGTTTCAAATGTAAACAAATATGGCTGCTATGTAAACAAAACTTAGGCTTAGCCGCGCTTAAACAACTTTTAAATTGTCGATAATTCTACAACTATAACATACAGGTTAACTAAAGGCATAAAAACCTTAACCGGAAGATAAGAAGAACATAATTCAATCAGAATTATGCATCATTCAATGCACAATTTACAAACATGTAAGAATAAAGATACTGAGCTCACTGAGCCGAGTAAAAGAGTGGATATGTATATATATATATACACTTTTGGTCCGGCTGATTGCAACCAAAATAGGAGGTGCACATCTACATGCTGTAGCAATTCTATACACAAACTTTCAACGTTCTGAGGCTACTCGTTTTTGAGTTATGCTAAATACATGCATACGTACGTACATGCACTCACGTCACGAAAAAATCTTTTCTGAATCCCTTTTGAGTCAGTTTTATAAATTTTTTTTGGGGGGGAAACAGTCCTTTATTCTGTTCTTACGTTCAGATATCACGCAGAAACATCGTTAAATTACATTCGATAGCGGTCAAAATGCATATTTTCGTTGAAATATGATACCCCAAATTTTTCGCTATTACAATACTTCCTTTTTATTTCGTACAAGGAAGTAAAAAACGAAACAAATATCAATTTAAAGGATTTTTATTTCTGTTTAACCCCTACTTGATATAATTATTTTTTAAAAAATGGGTGGTGAATTTTGCTCGGAACTATGACTGACGCAACTGTAAGCATTTTCCGCCAAGGAGCATAGAGTTTTCAACGCCTTTATTAAATGTAATTTTTCCCCCTCATTTGCGTCAATCTCCTCTGCAAAATCATAGTCTATGCAGTTTCTGTGTTTTTTTTTTTTCCTCAATTCGTTTAATTTTTTTAAGGCATTTTATCTTGTTCGTTATCACTGCTTTCACTGTCGGCTTTACTTTATTACGCCGACGGCGCAGCTGATTCACTTGAAGTTGGTGCTTATCAGCCTGTTTAAACCCTGCCAATGATTCTAATTTTGTTCCAAAGTCCCGGTGAAGGGTGATGCCTTTATAGCAAAGGCCAACGAAAGTGCAGTGTAAATATCAGCAGTCAGCTGTTCGGCTAACGTAGTCTGTTTTGACAGTCTGTTACTGTTAAGAAATTTGCAATTTTATGGTTAACTTAAGGTTTCAATCAAAATGGAATGAAACATTAAATTCAAAAGCTGTAATGATTCTCATTTCTTTTGCGATATCCTGTCTATACGAAGCTGTATTATCAGCTGCCGCAGTAATAAGGACTAAATATCATTCAAAATTTAACGGAAGAAAGTAATGAGGGTTGCAGTTTCAAGCCTTCTTCGACGATATGAAAATTTGCATGGGAATTAGCAAGGTCTCCCGTCATATTATCTTTCTAACTTGCCACTAAAGTTTTTTTAGTCCACAGGGGGACAATTAGCCCTGAAGAACTATTAGTTTCGTATTGGCATTTTGCGTTGAAAACTATAAATTGTTGCCACCAAATATTAGAACCCTGTATTATATTTAAAGAAATTAAATAATAAAGAATCTGCATGAATGTATGGACGTTTGATAAAACGACAGTACCTACAGCCATCATAATTTGAATAACGTAATCTTCCATAGAATATGGTTATGTGGAAGCCCTAATTTGGAATTTAATATTTGTTTTCTTATGGATTTCATATTTTGTAACACTTCAACGAATTTTTGATGAACAAACTAAACGATTTCAAAGCGAGCAGTGGCAACACAGTAGGAAAAAAAATATCTCCTGCGCGTGAGACTGTGTATCGGAAATTTTAAAGATATGCTGTTTTAAAATTATTTTGTGATATTGCTGTTGAATTGAATTTTATGGTTTAAGTGCGAAGAACATGGTATTTAATAAATACAGTTAACACACAAAACGTTAAAAAAAAAGGCCCTTTGGATGTAATTTAAAATGTGAAACCTTTCAGATTTTAATTTATTTTATATTTGTCTTTTTTGTTTTTAATTTTTTCTTGTATTTGATTTGCAGGTTTTCTTGTCAATTAAAAGTATTATATTTTTTCACTGACATGTTGTTTTTATTTCTGTGTCTGATTAACATTATAGTAGAAGTATTGCCAACCAGAGCGCTGTGAAAAAATAACAAAACTCGCAAGTGCGCCGTTCCCTGGAAAAATTTGGGAACTCTCGGATTAAGGCATTTTCTCCAATAATAAACAGAGCGAAATTAGAAACTGAGTCAACACTAAATATCACATGGTACGGAATGAATGAACGTCGTATGTTGACAAAAATTGAGATCATTGAGTTTTATGTAGTTCAAAGCCAGATAAGGAAATGGTCCAGTTAAGAACCCAAAGATTGTTGTTTCATATATCCGCGTAATTCGCCGCCCAGACGGTATAGTGGTTAGGGTAGCCGGCTACGGTACCAAAGGGCCATAGGAGGCAAAGGTGGCCCACCTATTAGGTGCCTCCATAATAAAGTGACCACCACTTCTGGCCTAAGTAATGGCCAAGCCGAAGTGGGCTGAGAGCCCGCCATTGGAACAAAAAAAAATCCGCGTAATCCTAAATATATTTAAATTAGCGATGAAATATGAAAGCAGAAATGATGGAAAATTCAAGGAAACTAATTTGAACTTTGCTCGGCGTTAAAACTGGATGGATAACCGAGGTAAAAAGTAAAATGCGATAAAAAAAAGAATAAAGCCGGTGTTTAGAAAGGTGTTGCACAGTCGAATCGGTGAAATATGAGAGCGATTAGCGAGGTCGGTTATCACAGGTTACTGAGAAATTCTCTAGAACAGATCTATCTCAACTGTTTTCAACCCCATACTCCCGTTTCACCATTGCTAGCAGATAATTCCCTCCTCCTTTCCAAAACTCAAAATAACTATATATATACATTTATCTAATATAATTTTCAACGTGTTTTATAAAGTAAACAACAAAATGTGCAGAAAATATTGATAAATATCAAATCTGGAATAAAAATAGTTTTTTATATCCATAAACTGAAGCTAAAATACTGAACAGCTAAAGGAAATGTTGACCGCATTCCCCTTCTGAAATTCCTCCCTAGGGGTAGTTTCTCCTGATTTAGAAACTCTACGCCAGAACCGAAGTGAATGTTTTTTCTTATTCTAAAATGTTGAATTATCTTATATTCAAGTGATGGTATATCGAATTCTCACGTTGGTATTGTTGGACACGGGTGCGTATAGAAGTTTCTGTTGGAAAATTCCTTTTTGCTAAACTCTTAGATTTACGTTTCATAACGTATAGCAGTTGCAACCAAGTAGTAGTAGTAGTTGGGAATTCACCTTCCCCTCCCCCTCGAATTGAGAATTGCTGCTCTAGAATCTAGGTGAATGCTTTCTTATTCAAAAATGCTGAATGTTCTTCTGTACAGTTTTGATTTAATACGTGTTCCGCCTTTCGACACTACATGGAAAGGAAGGGATGCCCCGTGGAAGACTTTTTAAGAGAAACTGTCTCCTATCCATGTTACACAAGGTGAAAACCACAAAACTGCCCATACAGCCAGCCCGTTCGCCGGGACTCGAATCCTGAATCAAACTTTCGCGGCTTTTACCTCTCGGCCGCTGGTGGGCCAGCTGTCTTATACTTAAGTGCTCTTCCCCCCCCTAAAATTCTGGAAAGTATACATTGCAGAATGTTGTAGCAGTTGCAACCAAGTACGGGTATTGCTGTAGCAACAGCAGTCAAGTAGTAGCATCGCAGGGTGAGAATTGCCGGTGTATACGAAATGTGACGCTGAATGCATTGCTCAGTTGTAGAGACATTAGGTATTTTTGAAGGAGGAAACCTGAAAAATAAGCAACGCCCTCGCCGAGACTCGAACCACGGACCTCTAGAATACACCTGAAGCGTGCTGACCAAGAAGGCGGGAGAAATACCTTATATACTCCCTCTTTTAAATGGCGACTGGGGATTAGAGGACCCAATCGTCAAATCCTGGTGGTGGAGAATCATCATCCACCACCTTTTTAGTTCGGGCGCCACTGTAGAGACATTATTTTTATTTCGAAACAGGAGTTGTGAAAAATGAGCAATGCCCTCGCCGGGACTTGAACCACGGGCCTCTCGATTACGCGTGGAGCGTGCTAACCACTACACCAAGAAGGCGGTAGAAATACCTTATACAGTAATATAAAGCATAATTCATTATTTTACCTCTTGAGAACTTTTTAAGAAAATATAATTCTTGTTGCGAACCTCTTTTATGTCAAACTCGAACAAAAAACTCACGTCACGTTGAATGAAAGATTATACTCCTATATACATCAGGGCTGATGCCAGTGAGTATGAATGTCGATGAATGAACGCTGAACAGCCTATGAATTAAATTCTAACATTACACTTATTAAATAGGAATAATTAAGAAAAAGCGTATATGCGAAATCGCATTGCTCAAATCCACACTCGGCAAGGATTTACTCTACTTCTGGAGCGGAGCAGTTACATATATTGCTGGGCGGATTAAAAGAATTCAAGCATTAGTCTCTCATTTGTTTTCAAGATGCAAGCATATAACGTAAGACAGGACTTTTTTTTTCCTCTTTTGAGTTGTTTTGCTGTGTAAATGAAGGAATGAAATGAACTGTTTAGTATAAAAAAAATAAAAGGGGATGTTTGAATTTTTGGGGGAAACCTTAAGACAAACGTTTTGGTTAATTTTAATACATCCTTTGTCAGAAAAGTTCCAGGACGAAGGTCATAAAAAGTAGAAAATTGCATTTAGCTGCTATTAAATTAGTCCCCTTGACTATCTATACACAGCTGCCAACGTTTCTAGAGGTCTTGGAAGCAAGCAGAAAAATCTTTAAGAATGAACTATTTATTTTATTAGAATCTTTCATCTGCTCCCCCCCCCATTCCATAGATTACTTCAAAACTTGGATTGAAAATTTCTATTCAAAAATAAAATTTTTTTCATTCCTTTAGTGCCAAAAGAAAATTTTAATTATAACGCTTTTAAATATTGAAAAGCTTCTGCATCTGAAAAATAATATACTTTCCAGAAAAATTAAAGCAAGAAATCGCGTTTAGAGTTCTTCAAAATAAAGGTCCAGTTTTCTATAAACTATTTTTGATATTTTCCGCAGAATTCTGTTAACCATTTCTATACACATTTCATAGAATTCTGTAAGTGAATTTTTTAGAAAATGTACAGATCTTCGTAGAATCTTTGCATAAATCTCTATAGAATATTATATAGAGTGGCTCACAAAAGTGTTCGTACGCCTACGAGTTTCAGTGAAATATTGCTTTATTCATTAATAAAACTTAATATTTTGGAATGAAAATATTTTAATAATATCTATAAATTGTCTTTAGCAAAACTACATCAGTTAACTATTTTATAAACATATTAAAACTTTTGAATCAATAATAAAAAAGTAACAGAAAAGTTACCTCAAAAAAATCTTCGTACGCTTTAAAGAAATCTGCATATATTAGTAAATATTGTAGTATTTCTTTGTCAGTTAGTATTTTGTACTATATCCTACAGTATTTATGACAGTTTTCAAAGTCTTTGGGCATAGAATTACCGGTTTTTTTTTTGTAATACTTGCATCAGTGTTTCTACATACTTCCATCATGACTGTTTTTAGTTCTGTTTTTGGTTTTAATGTTGAGTCTTCGTACTCTAACCTCTAATTCGCTCCAAATGTGTCCTATTGGGTTTAAATCTGATGACTGAGGTGGTGTTTTCAGAACTGGTGGACAATTATAGACACAGAAAAGTCGAAAGTTGAGGACCGTGTAGAAACTATAATTACAGGAGCCAGATGGCGCTGTGCGTCTAACTTCCTTTTGAGTTACAATTAATTGCGATTGAGACTGCGAAGAATGGTGAACTCTGAAATGTTAAGTGCGAACTCTATATGTAACTGTAATTATAAGTGTTTTCTTTTCGTCGTGTATTGTCTGTGTCGTCAATAAAATTAGATAGAATATTGTCTTGAATTGATCTCGTCTGACAGGTAAGAAGCTTTGATTATTTTATTTGCTCAAATGTTGAAGTAGAATTCTAAAGCAAAAGCGATTTTTAGATGTAAGTTATATCAGACCGTGTGCTTAGGATCGTTATCCTGATAAAAAATAAAGTTGTTTCCAGTATTCAAATTTTGAGCGGATAATTTTAAATTATCTTTTAAAATATTTAAATAAAGATCATGGTTCATTGTGCCATCAATAAATACTAAATTATTTAATCCTGATGCTGACATGCACCCTCACACTACATCACCTCTCTCCATAGAAATATACGCATATCAGAACCCAAAATGTTAAATTTGTGTTTCATCTTCAAATAAGCTATGATTCAAATACCCTTCGGGCATATTTACCATTGATTTTGGGAAGAAAGGCCTAAGCTTTCAATTTTCTGCACTTCCAAAAGGTTTTCTTCGAGCAGAGCGCCCGTGTAGTCCATTTGATCAGTACTCGCCGAAAAGTTTTACGTGAAGTAGAAAATCTTTTAGTAAATTCTGTAGAAATCTCTACAACAGTCAAACGTGGATTTTTCATAGATTTTTTTAACTAAAAAACTTTGAACACGTTGAGTCACATCGAGTCCTCTTTGCCATACAACCTCTTCTTACTTTATCAGGACTCGTATTTCTTTTTATCTGTTTTGCGAACATGATCTGTCCTGACTGGACGGTGAGTTGACTGCAAACTATGTCCTATGAAGTAACAAAGATGAGAAGGGTTAAAATTACCCTTTATTTTTTCCTCCTTTCACAGACGCTGCTTTTGTGACAAGTTTTGGAACATTTAAATCTTTAAGGTTACCTTTCGGGCTAAAAAATGCACCATATGATTTTAGCCGCTTCATGTCAGGATTATTAAGAAACTATGAAGAATTTGCTGTACCCTATATTGACGATGTTGCAGTATTCTCGGAAACTTGGGAAGAACATTTGAAGCACTTAAAAATTATTTTGGAGAAGATGAAAATTGCTAAACTGCATATAAAGCCTTCGAAATGTCAGTTTGCTTATACGACAGTCAAATATTTAGGTCATGTAGTAGGACAAGGCCAAAGAAGACGAGCAGAAATAAAAATCCAAGCCATAAAGGACTTCCCTAAAACTACGACGAAAACACAAGTCCGGTCATTTTTAGGACTTGCGGGGTTATTATCGAAGATATATTTCTGAATTTTCTGTGCTTTCTGCACCACTGACAGATTTGTTAAAGGGAAAATGTTGCAAATCAACCATAAATTGGACTGATGACTGCCAAAACGCTTTTGATGAACTCAAGAAACGGTTAACTCAAAATCCAGTCTTATACAGTCCGAACTTTTCTCAACCTTTTATCGTTCAGTGCGACGCTTCGAATATTGGTATTGGCGTTGTATTACCACAGCTAAATGCTAAAGGCGAAGAACATCCAATAATATTTCTTAGCAAAAAGTTTTCACCTACTGAACAGAAGTACAGTACAATCGAAAGGGAGTGTGCTGCCATTGTCTTTGCAGTACAAAAGTTAAAATTCTACCTAGATGGACCTCATAAGTTCATCATTCAGACTGATCATAATCCTCTAGTATAGTTGGATAAAAACACTGGGACTAATCCAAGACTATTAAGATGGTCTTTGATCTTACAACCTTTTAACTATGAAGTTGCGCATAGAAAGGGAAGGCAACATCAAAATGCGGACAGTTTAAGTCGTTGTATCCAAACATCTCACAACTAAAATATACATTCTAGGAAATTTAAAACTTCATTGTTTAAATTTTTGTAATATTAGAATATTACATTTTACATGTTTATTTAAGTGAACTAAAAAAAATTTTGTATTTCAAATGAAAATTTTCTTAGATTCCATCAATTTGGAAAAAAAGAAAAAAGAAAAGAAAAAAAAAAGAAAACTTTTTTTCGAAATGTTCCCCGTGAGGGAAGGAATTAAGACTGTAACGTATTTAAAGCGCTGAATATTAGATATTGTGATCAAAGCTGTATGTAAGTAAAGCGTCGGCACTCCCATACTATAACATGACGAAAAATTGCAGCGCCAATCCACTGCAGTGGTGGCGATGAAAACTAAATCTCTTCCCCTCCTCCTTTCCCCTGCAGTGACGTCATGGAGGTCGGAAGTAAGATGGCGAGGCCGCAATGAGTTTTCACACGATTGGATGTAAATATTTTGCAATTGCGTCGTAATTATATATATATAAATGTATATATTTTCTATTTGTACAGTATTTCAGAGTCCTAAGTGTACGAAAAGAATACATTTTTAAGCAAAGTTTATTGTTATTAACATTAAAATTATGCATTACTTCTTCTCCACTTACAGAGCTTCTACCTAAAATACTTTCTCAAATATGATATGATTTTTTTAGCTTCTGAGGCATCTTTTAAATGAAAAAAAAATCTAAGTCAACTTGTAATTAATGCTTAATTCGGTCCATTTCAAATTAGCGCTCTTTTTATTTTAATAGTGAAATACATTAAACAGTACATATCTTTCTCTGAATATTTTTGAAAGAGAATAAAAAAAAAGATTTTTTAAAATATTATTTAAAACTTGTACCTGCGTTATTATAAAATATAGGGGAATAATTCTTTTAATTATCGGATTTTTTTACCTTTAATTTCAACAATACATATCCTAAAACTGTTCTTTATTTCTTCCTTAAGTACGCATCTCTCAAGGAAACGTGTAGAAATGTATTCCATCAGATTTCGACGAAATCTGACTCCTTACTTGCAATCCTTAATCCGCAATATCGATACGCCATTAGAGAAAATTAAAAAAAAAATTGGTTCTGAAAAGAGCCTTTTGTAATTAAAAAGTACAAAATTAATAAGTTATAAATAACACAACCAAAGCACGTTAGAAGTTAACAAGATTTGGGTAGAATCAAACAAACAATCAAATCAAAACAACCAATGACTGAAAAGAAAAGGAGCATGCCCAGTTTTACTGATTATGTTTCCACATCGCCACCGCTACGAGCGCTGCGGTCGTTACGAAGCGCAATTTCTCCCATTGAAGTGCCGACGCTTTACTTAATACAGCTTTGATTGTGATAACATTGTGTGCGGTTGCTACGCTACCAGCGTATTTATCTCTAAAGAATATCGCATCAACGAGCTAATGTAATATTCATCTAGTTATGCGCGCGCCAGTCTTTAAGATGATTACGAAAATGTTTAGTTAGTTGTTCTGAAGATTTGTAAAAGTAAAGTTTGGTTGCTCGTTCAAATTGGTGAGTGTTATTTAAAACTTCATTACAGTATGTACAAAATTCGTAACAATAAGTTTCTTTCCACAAACTACAAAAATGTTAAAAATATTCGAAATTTCAGTCATTAAATTACTTATTTTATATTTAAAATTTCTAACGAGCGTAATCAGCGAAATCGTAACTCATGGTATTTTTTTCTTTTAGTTTCATTAACTTGGTCTTAGCTACACGCTTCTTCATTTTAAGCCTTATAAATTCCATGATTAATAACAAAAGATACAGAAATGTATTCACTCACCAAGTGCACTGCACTATACTCGATGGCCACAACCCTGTGTATCCCGTCGTTGATATTTAATGCATTGTATTGATTTGCTGTCGTTCACCTTTATTAGAACTCGAAGAATTCTCAAACCATTTATCATGACTTAAATTCGTTTATGTTCTTCTTAAAACGTCACATAAGCTGCTGAAGAATGGCGAATCGCCAAAGACGGCGAAAAACTCTTTAATCCCACCTTAGTGCATCAGAGGAACTGTACGCCAGTGGAACTTCAGTGACTATCAGCTGAAGCTCCAAGCGCACGCTTAAAATCCGAACTAATTCCGCTCAGTGGCTTAACGTACACTTTTCATAATATCAAACAAACATTATTCATATTTTAATTCCCACACAAAATTCTTTATATGAACGTTTACTCAATAAACAATCTTGCTATGAGACACCGAAATAGTAAACCTAAACTACGTTCGATTCAGGGTGCAAATGAGAACTATGAAGTAAACGAACTACAAGCAGTGAAGTTGAGTAGTTGCAATCCTTCTTCTCCGACATAAAAAGGAAAAAGAAAATCACTGTTAAATATTTCTGCGTATAATAATAGAAATAGCAGACTATTAAAATCTGTGCGCGTCTGTTTGTTTGTGGCATTATCTCCGTTTCGGCGGGTAGTTGAGTTTCGAGAGAGGTACCTCCGGATTCCAAAAATTCGTGGGAAACCATTTTAACCATTCTCAGCTTCGTACGACTTTGATCAGCCCAGATATTAATTAAAAACTCTGAAAACGTAAGTTTTCGCACACATTTTTCCGAGTGGCAACAGTCTTGTACGCTGGAGATTAAAATCTGCTTTATTTCGAGAAGTGTTTCCACTGCTCGTTTTCAAATCCTAGAGTTTGTTAAATATATGAAATAAAAAATTGCATTGCCATACCTTAAATATATTATTATTATATAACGTCATATTCTCACGTTGAAGAAAGGACACCATTGCATGTGACGTCATTGTATGTCGAAAAATTTGCCTTATTGTCAGCATTTTAAATAAATTAGCTGCTGTTGTCAACTTTTTTCTTTCAGTTTAGGATAACGACACGATATCTTATTGCTACGTTAATTCTTTTACTAATGTTGAGAAAAAGTTGTTATATTACATTAAATTTAAATATGATGTCATACGTATACGTATTAACCTGCTGTGTCAAAAAGTTTCGTTTTCAGATTTGGCAAAAAAAATTATTTACGAATTTGTTGTTGCTTGGAAAGAATGAATTGATTTAATTCATATTGCAATGCTTTTTAAAAACTTTCATTTCAGGTGTAGATACAATTTACACATTTTGTTTTGGCCATAGCCAGCTAGTCACATTTAAGAAAATAATATGAATTTTACAATGCGCTTTTTTGCATTGCTTATATGTTCATAAATTGTAAAAATCTGAAAAATGGTTTTATGAAGATTTAAAGGTCCTATCCCCTTAACCTTCTTTAGAATTATGCCCAATTTTCTGTAAACTAGGCCAGAGATCTATGGTACTTTATAAAATTTTAGCATAGCTTTAATGTTACGTATAAAAATGCTATACAGGTATAGTGTCTCACAAAAGTGTCCGCACAATTTAAGAATTTGCAGAAAAGGCGCTCTTACCAGGAAGTGAATTCGAGTACCTAGCCCAATATGTTATCATATCATTTTCGCGTGATTTTGAACATAATGAAACTTTTTAATTCTTAATACTGACTTATTTTTTTTCTAAAATTGAAAATGTAAGGAGGCATGGAATAAAACACGGCACGTAAGTGATCGTAAGTAGATAGAAAATGAGAGTTCAGCTGCATGCGGCGTGCGTGTGAGGTTTGGGCGTGGTCAGTGTGGCGCGCGCGGTGCAACGTCACCAATGACATCACCGGAGGAGTTCGCGTGGTCACGAGTTGAGTTTCGTTGGGCAACGAGCTCTTAAACAGCGTGTTTGGAATATCAGTTTTATTATTTTTAGTTATATAATGCGGGATTATTTTTATTATTTAATTATTATTAATCATTATATTTAATTATTTTAAGTATTTAATCATTATTTTTAATTATTTCACTATTTAACTATGAATCATTTTTAATTATTTAATCCGTCATTATTTTTTTAATTAGTTTAGTATCATTTTTTTAAAAATAACTGCACGGCCGGGATTCGAACACGCTATCTCTGGGATGGGAGTCTGGCGTTTTACCGCTCAGCTACCTTTTCATGCTTCAAACTTGTTATTTCACCTTATCCACCCTCTTTCTCCATTTCACCTTGTACAGAGGAAACCGCCATGATGTTACTAGGCTGAAGGATAACGCATGCGTGAACCTTACTTTTTAGCTTTCTAATTACTTTATTCTTTGCTGCTTTCAATATAAGATTTTCTCACGGTTTAATTTTTTTCCTTTATTATTAGGATATTTTTCATTGTTTTCCTTTTTCTTCTCGTTCTTTACTAAATTAAATTTACATGTTTTGCTTTTCCAAACGTAAATATTACTGTCGCAAGTTACTGTTTCCACAATTTAATACCCGTAGAAGAAAATTTATTTTTACATTTTCGTTTCACTTTTTATTTTGCAAATTTTTTCCCCCATATTTAATCCTTTTCATATTTTTACTTTAAAAACTTTTTTACGTTTAGCTTTTTTTGACAAAAGTAATACTTATTTTTACAAGTTTAATTTTTCCTTTTCGCTTTTTATTTTAAAGAAGTTGTTAATACATTTTTCACTTTGTTTTCAAAAAAGTAATATTTATTTTAATAATTTTTTCCAATTCTCTGTTTTCACAAATACATTTTTTTTCTCATTATGTATTTTACTTCCAAAAGTAAATTGAATTTTTTTCACATTTTTTTTCTTTTTCATAAATGTAATTTTTTTCTATCCTTTAGAATTTTTTCTTGTTATGTTTTTATTTTGCTCTTAACTTCTTTCCCTTGTTTTAAATCTTATTGATGTTACATCTCCATTTTCCTCTGGAGGCCTTTATGGATAACATTTTCTGGAACTTTAAACAGTATTCTTCTATGCAATTTAATTGAATATTGCATTTCATACTTTTCATACTACTAAATAGGAGATACTTAGAACTTTTCCTTCTAATCTATTGTACTAATCACTAATGACTGTACTAACTTTATCAAATACTACACAAAACATTACGAATTCTCTTTTACACGTCTTACTTTTATTCAAAGGATTCGCCAAACTGTGTCTAACAAATGTAAATTTCACACTTTGCATTTCCACATTTATCCTCAGCTTAAGCTTTTATCCTGCTTTTAAAGTATATTCATGTTGCATTTCTGATTCCTTTTCCCAATAAATATGTACAGACTTACACAAGTATCTTTACTGTAAGACCTACTGACTTCGAAGAAATCCTATAAGAAGTAATAAATTTTTTTCATGTCATAAAGTTTTCTCAAACCAATACATGGGTCATTTCTACCCAGTTTAGTTCAGTTACGTACCAACAGTATTCATTTCTTATTATTTTACTCTACAGGCATTTACACGAATATACTCAGAACAAACACTCCTTTTTTTATTCAGCAGAAGGATTCTTTTATATTACTAACCCATATTAAGGTTTTTAAACACTTTACAAAAGTATCTTGGATTTTATTATGCACATCCTACCTAAAACCACTAAACCTTTTCTAAACTTTGATTTTCTTATTGTGAAAGCATCACTTGGATTCTTAGCATGATGTCACCCATCTACCACAAAACCTCATAAACGCTACTATGTATATTTGAACTTACCACAGCCTTGACTTTCTTAACAAGATACACGAGATAGTATTATTTTTAACTATAATTACACATAGAATTAATATTCAGCCATGGAAATGAAACTTTGTCGCCTTTTTTCCCCAACTTGGAATATAAAAATTTCTTAACTTGGAATATTTTTTTCAACCAGTAAATATGATCATTTACAATAATTTATTTAGCACTGAACTCTTACTCTTTTGAGAACGAAATTTAATTTAGCATACCTGGCATATAAACTCCTACGTAGTTATGCTGCATTACACTAAATATTGAGTAAAGTTTCAAATACTGATCCAACATAGTAATTAAAAGATTTAACAGTCATTTTAAGTCAGAAATTTCAAATTGACATTAATTTTTTTAAGACTGAGCTCTTGCAACTCTTTGAGAACATTTAAATTCTCACTGATAGCAAATAAAATTATGCATAAGCATCATACATAACATGTAATATTGATATGAATTCCAAATAATAATCCAACTTAACTTAAATGTTTTAGCACATTCTAAGTTAGGTACGCATTTCAAAATTGACATAGTTTAATAGTGAACTCTTACAGCTTTTTTGACATTTAACTTCTCATGCATAGCAAATAAAATCACGCGCAAATATCGTATATTGATAGAAACTCCATATAATGATTTAACACAATCAGCAACTTTAAAAATTTTAACGCATTTTAGTATGACTTAACATACGAAAGACTACATTTTTAAAAGAAAAGCATTATTTTAATTAAACATTGGAGCCACACAATTCTGTGTACATATAACATTTTATTTACCATGGGTTGGGCTGGGTTATTCAATTATGGCAAAGCACACGAGGGCTATCTGCCTAAAGGGGAGTGATGCCTTCGTGGAGGACTTTCTAAGGGAAACTGGCTCGTATACACGTTACACATGGGGAAAACCACGAAAACGCCCATGCAGCCAGCCCGTTGGCGGGATTCGAACCTCGGACCGAACTACCAGTGTTCAGCGTCTTTACCGCTCGGCCGCTGGTGGGCCTTATTTACCATGAGCATCACACTTAATAAGTAACTAAAACACATCTCAAAAGCAGAAAGATTAGAACGACGAGAGAATATACCATAAGCAGGTGAACGTGATAAATTATTTTTTTCGCTGATTGTTATGAATTCATAGAGCGGTAGAAAAAATGTTAGACCCTGTATATGAACTATGACTTTTTTAAAATTTATTATGATCACTGTTTCCCATTTAAATAGACTTTAAAAAAGCATTTTGTGTTAATTTACTGTTTTTCCTGAGATTTATCAACGCATTTACTTCATTTTTGCATTTTGTTTATAATTATAATACCGAAAGAACCTAAGAGAACATTTTTTCTTGAAAGTAATCCATATTTTCCCCAAACGCTATTTCCTTAATATCTTTGAAGTAACCCATTAAATGCTCAGACAGACGTTGGGCTTCCCAGTGTCTGAGGGAAGTCATGAAGTTAGAGAATTTAAGCAATATTTTATTAGTATGCAGAATTTTTAATGAGTTTTAAATGAAAATTAACCAAATTTAGTCGTTCATTACTATTTTTTCTGCTTCTCATACCATTACATTTCCAATGAAATTTGATTCATTGGTAGATAGTTGAATGTTTGTTATTTTTTTCGCATCCGAATGCATTTCGTGTCTCACATATGCTCATTACATATAATTTAACAAAATTGCAAACAAGTTAGAAGTTAATATCTCCTGAAATACTACTCTTCATTTCATTTCGGAAAGTTTACATAAGTATTTTCATTTTGAATCCTTCAATGTGTCTTTTCCTACATCCCAAGTAAATTTTGAGTATAAAATTTTGTTTTCAGACGAAGGTTATTTGCGAATGACTGGGGTGTTATCATGTTTTCATAAACCGTTTTTGAGAAGTACCTTATCTATAACCATTCGAACACTTTTCAATATTACCATTTTGTACATTAATACCACTGCAAATCATTTAATTTTCAAATACTTTCCTGTTTATCTTTTACGACGCCTTGTAAAGACTTGGGAACAAATTTTTACTAAATACTTATATTGTTTCAGTTAATAATTTTGTTACACTTTGGAAGATTTAACTTCAACAACACTACCACGCTGAACCAGAAATTAAGAAAAGAAATGGAATTTTTTTCTTAGTATATTATAGGGATAGATTAATTTTTTCTGACACTGATGTATTCGCATGTAGATAACGGAGACTTTTAACCCAGCTCATAAATGATTATGAACTTTTCGCTTTTCCAAAGAATTTATAGCAACATATGTTTAGTACAGAAAATTTTCCTAACTTACCGATATTATTACCCAAATATTTACCTAAGTTTTATTTTTCTCGGGAAACTCTACTACATAATTTGTCGTTGGTAATTGTTGAACTATTTTCCAGGACCCACCCATTTAACTGATAGTTTGTTTGACTTCGATGGAGCTACAACTAGAACTAAGTCTCCTTCTTGAAATTTACGTTCTACGGCTTTGCGATCATACCAGAGTTTTTGCTTTCCTTTGGCTTCTTCCATATGCTGGACAGCGAGTTCTTGACATTTCCTCATGCGATTCATTAGTTCAAAAATATAGTCCACTACTGTATTTTCTTCCTCTTCTTTACCAGATAATTTTACATACAATAGCATAATTGGAGTTCTTAAGTTTCTGCCATGAAATAATTCTGAGGACGAGAATTCGGTACTGTCATGAATAGTGGTTTGAAAAGCAAATAAAGCCTGAGGTAAGATTTTATCCCAGTCCGGACCAGATTCTAGACATAGGACTCGAAGAATTCTTTTTAAAGTTCTATGCATCCTCTCTACAGGATTGCTTTGTGGATGGTAAACAGAATTTCGTGCAACTTTAATTCCAAATTTTTCTAGGAAATTCGATGTCAGCGCACTCGTAAAAGATGTAGCTTGGTCGGTTTGGACCTCCTTTAGAAATCCCATTCGACTAAAAATTTGAAGGAAAACATCAACAATCGTGGTTGAACGAACAGGAACTGCATCCGGATATTTTGAAGACATGCAGATTGCAGTTATAAGATACTTATTTCCTGAAGGTGTAACGGGCAGAGGTCCGCAAGCGTCAACATTTATTTTTGAAAATATTTCAGGGACAATATAACAGGGACAATTTTCAAAGGTGCTTTCTTTTTATCTTGCGGCTTTCCAACTCTTTGACATTTGTCACAAGTTTTAACAAAATTCTCGACATCTTTGTAACAATTTGGCCAATAAAAATTTTTGAATAATGCTTCTTTGGTCTTTGTTGCACCAAGATGAGATGCTGCTTCTTCATGACAAATAGTCATCAACTGTTTCCGATATTTTTCAGGAACAACAATCAATAGTCTTTGTGTTCCATCACGATCTTCTTTTTTGAAAAAGAGCATTTGACCTTTTAACATATACCTCGCACTCTTAGAAGATTTTATTTTAGCTTCTTCATAAAACTGCTTCAATTCGACGCTCTCCTGCTGTTCTTGTATAAAACTTTCTGGAGAGGCCTTTATCAGATCTAATTCTGAACGTTCATATTTCACAGAGGCAAACTTTCATTTTCAGTCAATGTGTCTTTGTCGTTAAATTCAATTTCAGAATTTAACTCATTTATTGAGACCAGATTTTCCGTTTCTTTTAGTCGTCGCTGTTGAGCACGAGTTTGTACGGCATTTATCATATGAATTTGAACTTCTTCATCTAGTTTTGCTTCTTCAAATAACGCAGCGGTTTTGTTACCCAGAAGATATTTTCCTTGATCTAATGAATCTCTTAAGACTGCAACCTTTGTTATTGTATGACCAAGATCACATTCAAGCTCTACCTCAGCCAAAGGTAAGCACACTGGATGTTCTTCCAGAGGTGTTCGTATCTACACAGTCTCACCCGCATACATGGAAGGTTGTACATACTTTTGGCAAATCAAATCCAAAGTTGCACCGGTATCTCTAAGTATGGCCATTTTATATATGGAGCCATAATATCCTTAAAACTATTTTTGGAAAATTCAGTTGAGAGTAGTTTCATTGGATGCTACAGTTTCTAAAGTCTTCTTGAGTTTATCACACTGAGGTCGAAGTTGCGAGTAGAATCCGCATTCATAACAACGAGGTTGTCTCCGCTTTTCAAATTCCCTTTCATGAATTTTATTACTACATTCTGCCCTAATTATAGGTTTAGGATTAAAATCTTTCGAAATTTCTTTAGGTTTATGTTTACTATGATAACCACTTTGCATTTTGTTCACGTTTTGATGCCTTTCTTGAAGTTTCAAACCTTGTTTTCTAGGATATTCTCTCTTAAAGCTCTGTTTAATACTCTCATATTCGTCTAATTTTTCTGCTAGCTCATATGGAGTTTTTAATTTCATCCATTGGTCAAGAAAATGATCCTTTACTTCCATGGGAACACTACATTTAATTTGCTCGGTAACGATTAAATCTTTCAGATTCTCAAATGTCTTAATTTCCAAATCCTCAATCCATTCCAAAACATAACTATAAAGTTCGTGAGCATAATTTCTCCTAAGATTTTTCGGGAGTTTTTTGATGTCGATAAAAACACTGTTTCAGCCTTTCACTGTTAAGTTTATATCTTCTTAAGATTAAATTTCTCACATATTCGTACTTAATCGCGTCTTCAGAGGGTTCTCTGGCTAACATATTGGAAATTTCGGTGGGTAAAACACCCAAAAGATAAGCCACCCAATCTTTCTTAGGAACCTGAGCCATTTCAGCGTTTCTCTCAAAATTAATCAAATGTAGTCCCATTTGACACCTTTTTTCGTCAAACTTTGGAGTAATTTGTGACAACTGGATTTTGTTGCTTGATTCTACTATATTCGCTGTTGATTCTCTAGCTCGTATTACTTGATTTTCAATTTCAAGCCGCTTCATTTCCAATTCATATGCCCTTGCTTCTCTCGCTTCTTGAGTCAGGCGTTCTTTTGCTTCTTGAGCTAGACGTTCTTCTCTCGCTTCTCGAGCCAGGCGTTCAGCAATTATTCGGTCTAGAATTAATTTAACTTCTTCCTCATCGTAAAACTGACTTTTAGTGATTATTTTTTAATTTCTGGGACCTTACTAGTTAGCGGCACTTCCTCACCTAATTCTTCGGCTACTTCTATTAAATTTTGTTTTCTACCCATGGCAAGAAATGACATGTTTAGAAAGAGAAAAACTCTTCGACAGCGTTTTCAAAATTAATTTTAAAATGCTTTTAGCCAATATTCAAAAATTCAAATCAACTTGCTCAATCTAGCCTTTTTTTTTTTTTTTTTTGAAATTCAAGTATGACACAACGTATTTTTTTTCTAAAACACTTAATGCAATGAAACGTATGTGCTTTCCGATAAACAAAAACCTGCGAAGCTTGCTCTTAATATTATACTAAAGTAAATAAAAACCTTCAAGCCTCTAACTTGATTCACATAGCAAAATTCTTGATTTGAGTCGCTAATACAAGAGCTCAAATTTCATAATAGAAATATTTTAATATCAACGTAATAAATTTGCGACTCTAATACAAGAGCTCAATTTTTTTTAAGAACATTAAATATTTTGACGCTTTAATTCAAAAGCTTAAACTTAGAATATCGTTCTAATAGTTGAATTCAATAATAAGATGCAACATTTTCATATAAAATGGCACAGTATTCATTATAACTTATACTCACAAATACTGTATTTTCTTTTCTTTTAAATCAACACTGGTTTCACCTTTCGATCCCACCGACTACCACCACAATAATTCTGTAATGAAGTTTTAAATAACACTCACCAATTTGAACGAACAACCAAACTTTATTTTTACAAATCTTCAGAACAACTAACTAAAAAACATTTTCGTAATCATTTTAAAGACTGGCGCGCGCATAACTAGATGAAGATTACATTAGCTCGTTGATGCGATATTCTTTACAGATAAATACGTTGGTAGCGTAGCAACCGCACACAATGTTATCACAATATCTAATATTCAGCGCTTTAAATACGTTACAATACGTAAATAATTTTAGTGAAATTCTATGCGAATTTTTTTCTATGATGTAACATGAAAATACAGTTACAGTTAAATTAGAGGATTAATTACAGTTATTTAAGCACAATACCCATTACAGTTATACAAGGACCAGACCCAAATGTCGCTAAATAGTCTCCGAGTGTGGCGATTTTCGGCAATTTCTAGCCAAATTTGGCGACAAAAATTAGTCGCCCAAATCATCGCCAGCTTTGGAATATCTCGCTAATTTAGCGAGATGGACATTTACTCAGTGACTTGCCCCTGTATTCTTACTTTTCCAGCAAAGCTTCGCTCCTTTAGATTTGCATGATACATTCATTATAGGATACTTACTTACTATTGCAACCTTCTTAGTAGAAGGAGTCAAATTTTCAAAAAGTGTCAAACTCTGGCAACCATGCTCATAACAATCGTTTCAAACAACGCCGCCATCTTGGTATGCTTTCTAGTTTATTGTATTTTATGTTCTAACAGGTTTTATACACAAATCGTGAGGGTTTTTTTTTTTTTTTTTTTCTAAAACTTAGTTTTAAAATATTGTGGAACTCTCTAGCAATGGAAAAAACTGCGGTAATATTTTGGCAATAGTACAGAATTTTGCTGAATATTTTCTAAAGAGAATCACGAAAAATAAGTTTTCTAGATAGCAGCTGCTGCCGAAGAAGATTGCACAAAACCGAGTCTTTGCAATTCTCTGATTTTTTATTTTAAGTGAAAACAGACCGTTGTTTTTTTTACAGGGCGATATATATACATACGTTAATGCAGATTCTACATTATTTAATTTCTTTAAATATAATGCAGGGCTCTAATATTTGGTGGAAACAATTTGAAAACTGAAACGCCATTTTATAGTGGATGACGCAAAATTTCAAAACGAAATTAAAAGTCCTTCTGGGCAAATTGCTCCTTTGGGCTAAAAATTATAGAAAGATTCGAAGAAGAATGTAAGTGTTTTAGTGTTTTATTTTTTTAATGTATGACATAATCCTTATTCAATAATGCAAATTTGAATTTTAATTTCTAAAATATGTTTTCTTCACCTATGTTGATATTGTTTGCCAGACTTACTATAAATATCGATAATTTGGATAATTTGGACATTTGACGATAAAAATTTTCATTGGCGATTTTTGGTTTATCTTTACAAAATCTTTTAAAAATAAAAGTTCTAATTATAAAGGAACAAAAACTTAAAAACCAAAAATCCCGAATATATAGATACATATTACAAATAAACGTATATGTAATATATAAACTGTGTAACTAAAGACGAATTAAAAAAATTTAAATTAACTTACTTATTGTTACTCATGCTCACTTGTCTGACAAAGTCAGCCCAAGCCCACGAAATTTGTCGTGTCAAGGAGCGCAAGATTACGCCTCTCGTTGGCAACAGCCTTGACCGCCTAACAGGTGACAGTGCGATTTGGCTCAGTTCCGCCCCCAATTTTGATGGAGAGTACCCCGGGGGGGACGGGTCCGAGGGTCTTCCACCCCTCTTCCCTTCCACCAGACCACATGAGAGGACTTTCGGCTCGCCGCATATTTAAAGCGCCGCCATGCTGCACCGACACTATGCATTTACAAACATTCATGCCTTCTCCGGGATTCGAACCCGAGCCCTTCGGCACGCCAGTCAGCGACGCTAACCACTATACCGGTTGGGCGGCATCAACGTACTTAAAACTGGATAAAAGAAAACGCTGAATTTAACGGTGAGGAAAGTGGCGGGAAATAGCTTTCAAAGTAGCATCAAAAGGTGTTTCCTGTTTTTTCTCCCAAATAAATTCAGCTAAATAGGTATCGAAATGATGGTGGCTTGTCCCACGTTGTCGCTTGTTCATCCATTTTGCGGAACCCCACATCCTTTCCACGTGTTGGGTATAAGTCTGCGTAGAAAGGTCAACAAAATTGTATCTACCGCCAGTTTTAGGGAGGACGTAGATTTTGACTAGTACTATGAAGACTACCTGTTTTTGTGCGGTGGATAGGGACTGCATAAAAACCGCACAAAACTTCACGAGTAGCTATAAAAAGTGTCAGAGTCGTTTAGAGTTGACTTTTTTTCAGTTACCATGTAGTCAGTGATCAGTTTTGCTACGACTGTTGTTTCACTAGATGCTTTGCATATGTCTCGGTAGCCAGATATACAAGAATTGAAGTTCCTTTTTATTATTGATTATTTATTTGGTTGATATTTATTGCACGGTACCCCTTGGTTTCTGTCTGAAAAAAACGCCAAGTGGTATTGGTTGCTTGTGAAATCTGGAAGCCCGCTGCATGAAATAGGTGTTTTCGGTAACCCTAATGTTGATAATGTTGGCGAAACTAGCGTTGGGGAAAATTGTACGAATATCGCGAAATGTGTTGTGATAAATTCAGATTTGGGCTGTTTTTTGTACTAGTAAGCCTTTTGTACGGACCGGGAATTTTCACTTGCTGTGTTTGGTTGCACGTGCGTAATGTTTTTATGAAAGTCGTACCTGAAAGGTCGTCTGAAAGTTTGCTTAGTGTTGTAAAAGGGTATATTATATTGGATACGACTATAATTTCTGACTGCTGGAAGGAGTGCATGAAGTAGAAGGAACGTGGAGTGCAATTAAACGCGGTTTAGCGAGGAGGGAAAAACGAAGAACGGCTTGCGCTGCTATTGGCCGAATGTGTGTGGTGCAAGAAGGAGCAGAGAAAAAAACGTATTTATGGCAAGACGCTATTATACGTATTTATCCGCCATTAACAGCAGATGAGCCGATGCCACATATTGAACCAAGATTTAGATATGCGCAAGCTGGCTGCACGATGGGTGCCGCGTTTGCTAATTTTGGAACCTGTCCGAATGAACATTCGCACCGTTCTGTTGGGCGCAATAAATCGGGTTTTTTTCGGCTGTCAATCACTATAGATGAAACCTGGATTGCAGCCCAGAAACAAAAACACAGTCAAAACAGTGGACTGCAAAGGGAGAATCGGCTCCAAAAATTGCAAAATCTGTTCCTTCTACTGGAAATATGATAGGAAAGTTTTTTGGGACATCTATGGGATTATCGGATATTGTTAGGAGAACAGTCTTGGTTGCGCTAACTTATCTTCTTTAAGGGTATGGGCGACACTTCATCATGCCAACGGAAGTAAATACTACAGAATAAATACTACAATAATAAATACTACAGTAATAAATACTAATAATAAATACTACAGATAATAAGTAATACTACAGATAATCCCTTAGCAAGGGAAAAGTATTACGGCTGTCTGCCTAGAGGAAGTACGTCATCGAATGACAACGATTGCTTGCCATACCACAAAAAAACTGTTTCTCCCGTTTTGGCGTCAAGGCTGTTCTCCGAACAATATCCGGATTGTCTTAATAGATTATCTTGAAGAGAGAAAAACCATAACTGAAGCATACTATGCAACGTTACTTGACAAGCTGAAGGCAAAAATTGCGGGAAAACGGCCACATTTGCAAAGGGAAAAAAATTGTTTCACCGAGACAGTGCTCCATCTTACACCTCGGCGGTTGCAATAGTGAAAATCCATTAATTACGATTTGAACTGCTTAATCCCTATTCGCCAGATCCGGTACCAAGTGATTTTTGTTTGTTCCCTAAGCTAAAAGAAGCACTTTGAGGACAAAGATTTTCGTCAAATGAGGAGACATTACAGAGAACGACTCCACATATTATTTGGGCGGCTGAAAAGGATTGGAGCATTGCTGAAAGAAATGTGTAGACTTGCAAGAAGACTATGTCAAAAAATAAAGGTAATTTTGGAGAAAAAGAATTTTTTTTATTGGGTCGGAAGCTTTGCAGACAGCCTGCGTAGGTGCGTAATACATTGGAAGAATTACTCGAAACATTTACAACTGATTTCGCAAGGGATATCATTTTTATTCTAATATCACATTTGCGTCACTCTTAAAAATACAGTTTCATCTTCTAAAATATCCTGAAATGAGTAAAGTATGCATCTGACTGACGCTAACCAGAGAGATTAACAATAAGCTAAAGATTACTCCTAGGAATGGATCACATTTGCAAAAGAAAAAAACTTTATTTCACCAGGACAATGCTCCATCTCACACCTCAGTGGTTGCAATGGCGAAATTCCATGAATTACTGTTTGAACTGTTGGACTACCCGTCCTATTCGCCAGACTCGGCGCCAAGTGACTTTGTTTTGTTCCCTAAGCTAAAAGATTCCATATATTATTTGGGGAGTTAAAAGGATGGGAGCAACGCTGTAAGATACTCTATACATCGTTGTAAGATGCATTAAGTTACAAGGCGTGTCGAAAAATAAAGGTAATTTTGGAGAAAAAATATCTTTTTTCTTTGTTAGGTCGGAAAATTTTCAGACAACCTACGTACTACCAATTTGTACATATTCTGTAAATACGATTATTTTTATTAATTTTGTATTGTCTGTATCTTCCATCTGTAAATTGCATCAATCAATTTGTTTATGTTTGCATAACATGTATCGTCCACTTTCTGTCTGCACCTTTTAAGTTACGCACCAGCTCGAACCAGCCCCATTCCAACGCCATTTAACGGTTGTGCAAGTTGCATCTTAGCGCTTATTACTTCTTGTACGAAGTAAAAAGGAAGTATTGTAACCGCGAAGTAAAAAGAAAGTATTGTAAAGAATTTCGGGTATCATATTTTAACGAAAATATCTATTTTGACCGCTATGGAATGCAATTTAACGATGTTTTCGAGTGACATTCGTACGCAAGAACAGAGTAAAGGACTCTTTTTCCCCAAAAAAATTATAAAACTGATTTAAAATGGATTCTGAAGAGATTTTTTTTTCGTGGTGTCTATGCGTACGTACGTACGAATGTACGCATGTATCTCGCATAACTCAAAAACGAGTAGCGTCAGAACGTTGAAATTTTGTATATAGGACTGCTATAACATGTATATATGCTCTTCCTGTTTTGGTTGTAATCGGCCGCACCAAAAACATAAAAATTTATATAGAGAGATATCCACTCTCGGCTCAGTGAGCTCAGTTTTTTAATACTTATATGTTGGTAAATTGTGCATTTTTTGCTTTAAAAAGGATTGAATTATGTTGTTCTTAACTTCCGGTTAAGGCTTTTATGCCTTTAGTAAATCTGCATGCAAGATGCATTATCAAAAATTTAAAAGTTGTTTAAGTGCGGCTAAAGCCTAATCATTTTTCTCATGGCGGACATATTTGTTTACATTTGAAACTTCGGAGAATATTGGATTTGTTGCCAATCTAGAGAAACTAATCTTCTCAAAAACAAAGATGACGCCTTCTTTTATTGTTGCGAATTAAATCATGCTTAATCCATTCTGGAATTGATTCGAGGATTAAGATTTAAGATTTACTTCGTAATTTTTAATATAGATATTTTGAGTTTTTATGTATTTTTGCCCTGTCGCGAAGTGAGAACTGAAGTAATTGAATGAAAAGTACCGAATCGTCTGTGAAAAACTGTTTCTTTCTTTCTTTCTTTTTTTTTGG
>KK119394.1:169989-184514 GCA_000611955.2 Stegodyphus mimosarum
TTTTTTTTTTTTTTTTAATTTCTTATTTCTTTTACACATCGTATTAGATTTATTATAGTCTTTGAATAAAACATGTGGCAACGATTATTTAATTCTCCAGATGATATACATAATTTTTGTGCATTCTGATATAAAAAAAAATTATATAATGACTGTGTTATAAAATGAATGAGATGTAACGTTCTTAAGCGAAAAGTTTCCAGAGTTTCGCTATGGTAAACAAATATAATGAATTTTAAAGAGTGCATTTATTCTATTGGAGCTTATGCAGTATCGAGGAAGTAGATTTAATTCAATCCAATAAGTTTAAATGAAATGCAAAATGCGTATATTTTAATATTCCGTACAAGGAAGTCGTGTGATGTGCACATCAGATTCTTCTCCATATACCAACACTTGCTTAGGAGCCACTCCAAAGATAGGTTAGAGCCCACAGTGGCTAAATTCTAATACACCACCAAGATCCACGATCCTTCGTTGCAGATTTCTTTGCTCCTTCGAGACATGCAAAACGCAATTTGAATTTCGTCAATCGGCCCAGTAGAATGACAGATATAGAACTGCCATCCCCCCTTTTTTTTCACAGTGTACATGCTCAAGAAATTACTCAAGACTTGCCGCCAGCAGTACTGTAGGCTTCGCACCTGCGGAATAGGATTGATGCACATTTGTGAAGACACCGGGCATTTTCCAAGTACCGCCGGGAACAACGGCAATCCTGGCAGCTCCATATTGGTTTCAAAGGGGCACTTGTAGATTAGGCTTTTCATAAAGTAACAGAAGAATGTGCAAAAATGAGACATCCGGTGATGTTGGTGGCCAAGCTATGGGACCACCATGACCAATCCATCGCCCTGGAAATTTCGTGGTTCGTATAATCAGCCATTCTGTCCGCAATTCAGGGTACAAAATGACGTTTGGTGCGAGGACCGACCGTTTTTATTCAATTTACAATGCTAACTAGTCGCTTACCGTTTGCTTGCCGCCCAAACTTTCTGCGAGATATTGCTTGTACAGCTGCGTTCTATCACCCCGTACAGTTTGCCCTCTTTTTCAGATTCACCCTATGTAACGACATTGGCCGAATCTTCTCCGCACGTCAATATTTTAAGTGCGAAAATTTTTAAATTTAATATAATTGTCTTTCAAGTTCCTCCACATATCTAACGCAAATAGATGCTTACTTTTGTGAAGAAATGTTCGCAGCTATAACTTTGTAAGGTTTATCCTAAGTTTCTAACAGTTAATTTTTAGTTAAAGATACCTTCCATTCTCTCTTAATTTCAACTTACAATTTCCTACCAGAATGTATTTTCAGAATCCAGTTTAATGCAAATGTGTAAGAGTAGTATTTAAGTCGAAGTTCCACTGATTTCATTAGAGAGCCAGAGTTTCTCTGACTAGCGCGCTTTCGCACTTTGGCTACATCTCTTTCTAAGCTACTCTCGACCGTACTCAATAGCTTCGCCTACTTAATTGAGATTTAGAGGACAACTACTTAGAATCCTGATAGCTTCGGCTATATCTTTTATTTGAGCATTAGTTAAGTTTTAATTCTTATTAATTTGAGTTCAAGCCCAAGTGGAGGCTTTACTGTACGCTCTAAGATAGGAGCCGACTATGATCATGGTTAGTTTGAGAAATAAGGGTAATTAACCCTTCTTGAGTCTTACGTCTCTGTTCACACACTCAAGCGGTTATTTGCTTATCGGTGTAAAAGGCTTCCTACATTTAACTGTTAAATAAAACGTGGAACCCCACTAATTGACCCCCAATTTCATTCAAATCAAATCTAATCAAAAATCTTCCAACCGCGTTTCAAAAATTATCTTAAACTGCAAGCTTGCCTTGCTTCGGTCCGTCATAAAGGATACACGTCAACAGTTATCCAAATTCTGGAACTCATCTGCAACTCCTTAATTCATATCGAAAATTCACCTCTATTGGACAAAAGTTTTGATCTAGAACTGAGAATATGCCGTCATAAAAACACCCTTGCAATCAAATTCCAAAAACTTCTTTTCCAATTTACGTAGTTCAGCAAATCTTCCCTTTGTAAATATTAAGCCAATAGTTAATATTTCTAATGTTAGTTTATCAGAAAAACAAGACAGAATTCTCAAATATAACTTTAACTTTTCGCAAACCTCAAAACAATCGATTCCAAAGATTTTCGCTCCTACCGATAAAGCTTCCAAATTCAGTAAAGTTTCAGATACACAGAAAGAAATTATTAGGCATCTTGTCGCCCATAATGTGAAATTCAACAGTAATGCCAAATCTAAACGCGAGAGAAAGAGCTACCATGCGCGAAATTCATTCTAAACCAGACATTATCATTTCAAAGGCCGACAAAAGTGGCCAGATAGTCGTCATGGACAAGAACACTTACAACGATGGTGTCACTAAACTCTTAAACGAAGGACCATATAATCCGATCCCTGAACGACTCTTCACCTTCGGACCTCTCAAAAATAAAAACTGCGATCAAATCTTCACAAATCCTTTCAAGCAACTTAAAACATTCGTTTATCCCATCTGTTGCGAATTGCGCCAGATTATATGCTCTTCCCAAAATTCATAAAAGTGGTATTCATCTTCGCCCTATTGTATCAAATTTAAGTACTGCCTCGTATCCGTTAGCTAAACATTTAGTTTCTAGATTTTCAACTCTATTAGACAATAACATTTACACCATAAAAAATTAAATAGAGTTTGTAGAAAAGGTTAAAAACATTTGTCCTAGAAATTTACTTTTTTTTTTATTTAAAATCATTATTTACCAATGTACCAGTGGAGGGTGCATTAAGATGTCTAGAAACCAGACTTTGCGAATTTTATTTCTCTTGCATCGAAATTGATGAGCTAATTTCTATCATGAACTTTGTTTGAAACAAACGCATTTTGTTTTCCAAAATAAGTATTGCAAGCAAACTGAGGGATTAGCCATGGGAAGCCCTCTTAGTCCCATCCTGGCTGATATCTACATGCATTATTATGAATCAAAATTATTTGAAACTTGAAACTTCCCGGTATGATTGCGCTACGTAAAGGATAATTTTACTCTGTATGATGGTAATAAAGATGATTTAAATAAAGTTCTTTCAATAATGAATTCTATCGATCCTACTATTCAGTTCACGTGCCGCCCAACCGGTATAATGGTTAGCGTCGCTGACTGCCGTGCCGAAGGGCTCGGGTTTCAATCCCGAAGAAGGCATGGATGTTTGTAAATGTATAGCGTCGGTGCGGCATGGCGGCACTCTAAATATTCGGCGAGCCGAAAGTCCTCTCATGTGGTTTGGTGGAAGGAAAGAGGGCTGGGAGACCCTCGGACCCGTCCCTCCGGGGTGCTCTCTATCAAAATTGGGGGCAGAACTGAGCCAAATCGTAGTGTCACCTGTTAGGTGGTCAAGGCTATTGCCTACGACAGGCGTAATCTAGCGCTCCTTGACACGAGAATTCTCGTGAGCTTGGGCTGACTGTGTCAGACAAGTGAGCATGAGCAACAACAACAACAACATGTTTCAGTTCACGTTTGAACACAATTCAGTTCACGTTTGAAATTGAGCCATGCAATTCTCTTCCGTTTCTCCAAATTTTTGTCATACGTAACACATCCAATTTTAGTACTACTGTTTACCGTAAACCTTCATAGACCTTCCAACACACTTCAGATCGTATCATTAGACTAAACAAAAGTTAGCTTCGTTTTATTCCTTTGTTTTCCGTGCACTTCAAATTTGGGCTCTAGTGTAGAATTAGGTGCCCCTTGTTTTTTGGCGAAAAATTTTATTCAGTTTTGGCGATGAAACCCCATTTCTGTTTACCATGAGAGTTTTAACATGGTTTTAGTTTCTTAATTTATTTAATTGAAAATAAATCCAGGTGCACATGGACAAAGTCAAAATGTGCAATGACTAGTTTGTGCAATTCTCTGATTTTTTTAAGTGAAAATAGGTCGATGTGTACATGGACACGGAGTTTGTGAAATTCTTTGACTTCTTGTTTTGGTTTTGTGTAGCGGCCATCTTGAAATTGTGTCTTATTGGCGCCGATCTTGGCATCAAAACAGAATCGGCAAAAAACAACGGGCACCCAATTGTAAACTTTTACCCAAATTTGCTCCTCCAAATTGGCTCTTGATCAATAACTAAATTATTTAAAAGCAGTAGGCTTTTCACCCAACATTACTAATCAAGCAGTTAAAAACATTCTCATCTCAACGCACAGTCTTGTTTTAGGAGATTATAAGAATTCTGTTGTCATTCCTTTCTTTCCATCAATTAGCTATAAAATTGCAAGTATTTTACAGAAATTTAACTTTCGGCTCGTTTATTCTCCTATCAATAAAATTCCGAGTTCCATATAAGTATCATACTTTAGGACCCCATTCTGGATATGATACATCCCTTAAGTATCATACTTAAGGACACCATTCCGGATACGAATTGCTGGGGATTCCTTGGCAGTTCGGTTTAATTTACGTTGGTCAAACTAAGACAGCCTTAACATTTCGCGTTAAGGAACACGAGGCATATGTTAGGAAAAAGGAAACAGAAGTCCTCTGTTGCCCAGCATTGTTGGTACGAAAATCACACTTTCAATTTTTCTGCAGCCAAAATTATTCAAAAAACATCTTCCATTGGTGCATTAGATTTTCAAGAGGCGTTTCACATTCAAAAAAATATTTCTATTCTAGTTAGTGTCCCGAACTCCAATCCATCTCTAAGGAAATTACGTTTTAGTTTTCTTGTTTCATCAATAGATGGTGCCAGTAGCTTAACTCCTATCCAGCCATTGATATCTTTATCTCGTTCATTTGTGCTTTGGCAGCTGAGGATGATAGTCCGATAAAAACCATCGAAACTAGTCCTGTGTAAATTTGAAAATATAACGCTGATCTTAGTTGCTTGACATCGAAATTAATGTACGAATTTCTTTTGTGGCCGCAACATGTTTACTGAAATAAAATTAAGATTTGATCTGCCTCGGCTGCCAGTTTTCTATTCATTGTGGATCGGTATCAACCTTCTACGTACTACACCATCAATATTGCAAAACCCTTTATATTACATATATATGCTTTTCGTTCTGCTGATCGCAATAAAAAAAGTAAGGTGTACAATTAGATGTTATAGCAGTCCCATACATAAAATTTCAACGTTCTATGTTTAATTGTTTTTGATTCATACGAGATACATACGTACAGACATTAGGAAAAAATCCATTTTGTATCAATCCTACAATCAGTTTTGAAATAAGGTGTCCTTTATTCTGTTCTTACATAAAGTCGTCACGCAAATATTCAAAATAAATATTTCCGTTGAAATTTGAGAACGGAAATTTTTCGAGATTACAATACTTCCTTTATTTCGTAGAAGGAAGTAAAAAAAATGATAGACAAGTAATATGAGAAAAAGTGAAAATTTAGTAAAGAGAGATTTTGATGCTGAATTTTTATTTATATATTTTCTTTATTTTTCATGCTGAATGCCATTATTTTAATTCGCATTCCACCAGCTGAGAACCCACTTAGATGGGCAATAACATCTGCAACATGTACGCGCTTCATACGTATCTAGTAATGTACTGAAATTGCTCTAGCTGAAATTGCTCTTGGAATCTGAAGTTAATTAAATAAATAGCAGCCATTCTTCTATAGCTAAGGGCAGTAAAAAGAAATGCCATAAACTTAAGAATGCGTATTCTGCATATTTTCTCAAGATTGTGGAATCCCTTGTAGAGACATTAGGTTATTTAGAAGCAGAAGAGATAAAAAATGTGCAAAACCCTCGCCGGGACTCGAACCACGCACCTCTGGAATACGCGTCGAGCGTGAGCACTACACAACGAAGGCAAGCAAAGAAGGCGGGAGAAATACCTTATATACTCTCCCTTTTAAAGAGCGACTGGGGATTAGGGACCGCAATCGCCCAAATCTTGGTGGTGGAGAATTATCATCCACCACCTTTTTTTTTTGTTCGGGCGCCAGTTTAGAGACATTAGAATATTTAGAAGCAGAAGAGATGAAAATTGTGCAGTGCTCTCGCCGGGAGTCGAACCACGGACCTCTCGAATACAAGTCGAACGTGCTGACCACTACACCACGAAGGCATACAAAGAAGGCGGGAGAATACCTTATACACTATCTTGAAGATTAACTATCATTTAGAATCAGCACACTAGATTGTGTTTTGAAGTATTGTTCGAACTTTTATCTCCAGTGTAAATTCCGCATAACAGTATTAATATTGGTACAACAGATTTGTAAAGTGCATTAGTATTGGAATAAAATAGTATACCATACTAATATTATAATTGTATCATACCACTATATGTATGTACTTGTACTGGTACACCAGTATTTTGGTACTGTACAATATTTTTAAGTGCTTTATGTTATTACTTGTATTACATATTGTACAGTATTATTTTCTTTGTAATACTTTAATGCTTTGCATCTATTTTCAAATGAGTACAAGAGTATGTTTGTAACAGTATAGTATTTCCAGAGCATACAAAAAGGCAGCTCTGTTTTTAAACCAAAACCAAAAGAACAACACAGCCATTGCCCACTTCAGCTTATCAGGACTGAGTGTTCTATGCATACTTTTGGCGGACATTGTCGTAACAATGTCAAAGTCCTGGTCTCGAACAGGGAGCTGAGTGCAGCTATGTTCTGTGTAAGTGGTAGAATAACTGCATGTAAGAAGGGTTTAAAATACCCTTTTATTAAACCACTATCTACAGCCACTTCCCAACTCGGAAGGGATAACAGAAAATAATGACCGCACTTGGGTCTAAACTGAACAATCAAATAATTGAAAATAAAGTTGAGTAAAAATTAAGTAGTCGTTGCTCTCAGAGCTTTAAACGCGAGGTTGGCCTCTATTCTAGACTATCAAAGGTGCGTAGCAAGATTTTGCTAATACTAGCTAGCGCACTTAGATTACTTCAATAAGTATTAGAGTAACAGCGCTAAGGCTTAGAACTTAAATACCAGCTAGTGAGGCGAACGTCGAACAGAGCCGCAGTGATCTGAGACTAAAAGCTCTCTCACACTGAGAAGTTCTTCGCTAACGTTTAAATACAAAACTTGGCTCCACTTCAAATTAGCATAAAGCTGAATCGCGCGCTCATTCTAACGGCAAGTTGAAATAAGAGCTTACAGGAAAGAGAAATTAACATAAAACTTTGTTAGTTTAAACTAAAACCTTACAAGCTTAATAATAATATAGTCAAAACTGAGTGCTTTTAGCCGCACGGCTAACTTCCTTATGTTACACTGCACTTTCGTCGCCCTTTGCTATAAAGGCATCTCCCTTCATTCGGACTTTCGAACAAAATTAGAATAACTGGCAAGGTTTAAACAGGCTGATAAGTACCAACTTCAAGTGAATCAACTGCTCCGTCGGCGTAGTAAAGTAAAGCCGACAGTGAAAGCACACATGTGTTTATGCCTTACCGCGAAGTGAGAACTGAATTAATTAGTAGTGCATGCGCATCAGGTAAGCGGCGCTGAATCGTGTTTGAAAAACTTTCTTTTTTACTTGTTTAATTTCTTTTATACATCGTTTTAGGTTTATTATAATATCTGAATAGAGCTTGTGGTAATTCTTCAGATGCTATAATTTTTACGCGCTCTGAGTTATAAAATGAATGAGATGTAACGCTGTTAAAGTGAACCTAGCGCCGAAGTGTGGCTATAGTAAGTAAATATAGTGAAATTTAAAGAGTGCATTTATTCTATTGTGGTTTATGCGACATCGACGAAGTACATTTAATTCAAAATGCGTTAACTGTTAATTGAATATGTTTCAATGAAACGCAGGAAAATTGTGTACAATTTAATATTCCGTACCAGGAAGTGATGTGGTGCATACATCAGTTTTTTTTACATAATTGTATCACGAGTGCGTTAAACAGGAATAAAAGTCCTCTAAATTAACATTTGCTTCGTTTTTACTTCTTTGTAAGAAGTAAATGAAGCACTGTAATCACCAAAAATTTCGGGTATCATACTTCAATGAAAATATCCATTTTTACCCCTATCGAATGCAATTTAATGATGTTTTGTACAGAATAAAGGACTCTTTTTCCCCAAACCAATTATAAAACTGATTTAAAATGGATTCAGAAGAGATTTTTTTCGTGGCGTCTGTACGTACGTACGTATGAATCTATCTCGTATAACTCAAACATGAGTAGCCTCAAAACGTTGAAATTTTGTATACAGGACTGCTATAATATGTAGTTATGCACCTACCTTTTTGGCTGCAATCGGCAGCATCAAAGGTGTATATATATATATATATATATATATATGCTTCTATGCCCACTCTGTTATTTGTCTCAGAGAGGTCAGTGTTTTTTTCTTTTATGTTGTTAAATTGCGCATTTTTTGCTTTAAAAATGATTGAATTATGTTGTTTTTATCTTCTGGTTAAGGTTTTTATGTCTTTAGTTAATCTGCATGTAATAGTTGTACATATTATCAACAATTTAAAAGATGTTTAAGTGCGACTAAGCCTAATTTTTGTTTACCACAGCAACCACATCTGTTTACATTTGAAACTTAGCTAAATAGTGAATTCAGTTTCCGCACTTCCAGTGTCTTTGCCGAGTGGGAGCAAAAGTAAACTCTCAGTTTTTGTGCACCGAAAAATCTACCTTTTCGCCCGCTCGCCAAATAGCTTGTTTTTGCGTAGAAACTTTAATTTTAATTTTTTTTTTAATTCTTTTAACTGTATTTGATGTTACATATTTTTCTAATTTTTATAATTAGAACAATTTTTCTAATTTATTTTTAATAATTCTATTTTTAATAATGATATTTTGAAAGTTTTATGTATTATTGCCTTGTCGCGAAGTGAGAACTGAATTAACTGAATGAGAAATATATCTGTAATGAAATTCTTGCAATTAAGTTTGAATAAAATGTAGGAAAAATGCGTAAAATTTAATATTCCGTACAAGGAATTCATGTGGTGTACACATCAGATCTTTTTCTTTTAATTACAACAATACTGAAGTTTGTTTAAATTATATTTACATTTTTAATCTGAATTAAACCTAAAATGTTTTTCCATAGAAAGTTTACTCTGAGGCCCAATTTTGTCAGTACGTGTAACGCATGGTGTTTTGCAAGGGCTTACAGTATCGACTCATTTGAAATGTATAACGTTGAATTCTGCATATTTCATTGACAGTTACCTGGATGATATACCTCAGATTTGAAAAAAAAATTAGACAACAGTGCCTTTTTCTTTTGTTGGGAAGGCTGTATTAATATTCTATATTTACACATGATTTACACATTTTTACAATCTGGAAATTCCTCTGCTGACCAGGTATTGCTTAAACACACGACCAGTTGAAGCTCTGAAGTTAAAGTATGTCCTGTAGGGCATGAAAATTTTGCAGATTCTCCAAATACATAAAGATCTTTTTCAGGTTCTATAATGAGTTGAGAATTGGCAGGTTTCGGGATACGACCGCATCCGGAAACACCTATGAAAACAAAAACAAAAACAAAAATTGTTTGTTAGAAATAATTTCAGAAGCAACTACGAGTTCACAGAAAATAGTGTAACTGTTTGCAGTTAGAATATATTCACCATAACTCTTCTGTTTTTGTCCTTATTTGAAGATATTAAATATATGCAAATTTGTTTGGATATTGTTTCAAATTACGCGACTACTGATTTGAAATTAATAGACTTTACACCAGGTAGTTAACGGAAGAATCCGATCTCTGAAATTTAAATGTTAACGAAAATATTACGAACGCTGAAGTAATAGGGAATACAAAAACTCTCGCATCGTCACTTCTGAATATTAATTAAATATAAAAGTGAATTCGCAGATGTTCCAGCAAATATGAATACGGGGGACAGAAATGAAAGCCTTACATAAATATTACAGCATTATAAGGGGAAAAGGGTGTGGCGGACCACGCAGAGATGAGAGAATCGTGTGTGCGGTCCTCGCGAGTCACTGCTCTCAAGCTCTGACGATGTGTCAAACGACATGGTCTGACATCGCAGACGCAGTAATTCGTTCCAGATGACAGTACAAGCGACAGAACTTCACGAGCAGTGTCAAGAGATTCTAGCGTTCTGCACTCTGTCTGTCGTCAAAGCCTCTCGATTTCCAAAAGGCTGACGAACCAATGGTCTTGTTTTTCCTCCGATATGGTTCCAGATATAACAAATCATAGGATGTAAAATACAACTGAAAAAAATTAATGAAGCGTGGCTCATTCAGTTTGCAGATTTTTGCCATCGGAACAATACGCCAGAATGCTCTTGAACTCTCGACTAGAGAGAAGCTCGTTAGCAGAATCCTCACGTCACGAAGACTATACTTCACTACAATTATTGTTCTGTGGTAGCCATGAATTATATATATGTGTGTGAAGAGCTTCTTGAAATTGCAATAAATATGTTTTTAATTTAAAAATGCAGTAAGTATATGCAGTCTCACAAATATACCAATCATTATATAGAGTCAGAAACGGTACTTGCCGCCGGTTAAAACCAAAGTGAATAAAATTCTGGCATAATATAAGACGAAAGAACAAAACAACAGCTGGCAATGTGTCCAAAATAAATTTAGACAGATTAAAAATTTCCAGTGGTTTTATTATTGGGAGAAAAGTTTGAAAAGATGGCAGAAACAAATTACCTTAAGATCTGAATCCACTTCGAATTAATTGCGGTCATCGGTTTTACCATTCGGCCACTAATAGCCGTCCTATGAAACTTATACTTCTATTTATTTCACTAACTACAAGTGGTGTAAAAGAGATTGCTTGCTTTAATCGTTATTTCCTGCACCTTAGCCGTGCTATACACGCAATCCGCAATCAGCTTATTTATTATGACGTAAAGTGTGTACTACACGTATCGCGCTAATATAAAAACAGTATGAGACATCTGCTTACAGCAAAACGATTTCCAAATTAATTTTTAAAGCTTAAATTTTCTTCAGTTCTGTTTGACTTTCCATTTTAAATTAACGTTTGTTGACGGGCAGAATGTATATCTCTCGCTTCTTATCTCTTCATTCATTACTTTATAGTTTTATGGCAAGACTCGCTCGCGAGAGTAATTTCCAAAATGTTTCAAAACTGAAATTTTCAAGATGTTGGATGTTGCTAAGTACCTCCACACCGCCAAATCTTGCTGTTTTTTGCAATACTTTATACCTTCACTATAGAATACTAGCAACTAATTCTTTACTATTATGTATCTCTAGATGACTACAGCTATTTATACATTTTTCAGAATCTTTTTTTAAACCAATGGCGGGTCCTCTTCCGACTTCGGCTTCGACAACCGTACCATTTCCGGGATTCGAACCCGGGCCCTTTGATAATCGCAGTCGGCTCTCCTAACTTCTATACTGTCTGGGCGTCTTCTTCAGAAAAATCGAGAGTTCAAGATTGAATGACCTTCCTTGTAAGGAAATTCCTTTCCGTCATCGTAATCGCTTTAGTGAAGGACTTTCTTGAGCATCGTATAGTCCTCAGTAGAGAACAGAACAGAATGTAACAGAAATGCAGTTTGACCGTCTCAAACGCAACCTTGATTGGCATTTCGCCACAACACATAGACTCGTCCCAAAGGGGCGCTATTACTTGCTGCGACGTGAAAGGTCACGTGAAAGTCTTCTCATCTCCGCAAAGAGAAGAATTTATATGCTCGAGGCAAAGAAATTCCCCATCTTTCCACCGTATTTTGAAAATAATTCGATCGAAATGGAGCATGCATGTTTGCGCTCATGGTCGCGGATTTGGCGGTCGAACTATATCTGGATGTAGCCGAACTATTTTATCGAACGCCATCTAGTGGTGATGAGAACAACTTACGGCAGTCTATCTCCAGTTGCGATGAGGGTAGGTTTCCCAATATTGCGTTTCCGTGACTCGAACGTTGATTCTAAATCCTAGGTGTTCTGTTTTAGTGTATATTTTCTTTGTAACTCTTTCTGTGCTCCGTTAATAAACACTTATGGCGTTTACAGAAGAACGGTTACAAAATGGTGCCCAACCAAATTTTCTGTTTGACTTTTTGAAATCCCTTAGCCCCGAATTCAAGTTTTGGTTGCTGGAGATCGGCTCAATCTCTTTTCAGATCTGGACTGCTGATCAAAACAATTTTCGAAACCATATATTGACGTAAAATATCACGTAGTGCTGCTATCAAATCAAATGTAATGCGAACAACTTTCAAAGGCATAAAAAATAAGTTTCTTATAATATATTGTTAAATTTGAGCTAATTAGCAGCTAATTCTTTACTGTTATGTATCTCTAGATGAGGAGAGTTAGGAATACTTTTTTCTTTCAGAAAAATTTAGAGTTTAAGGTTGGAAGACTTTCCTTGTAATACAATCGCATCATCATTATCACTAAACTGATTACGATGGGTCCTTGCTAAATCCAAAGACTTTTCTTGAGCCCTTTATAGCTCTCACGAAACTCACTGGACTTCTTCATATGGGACGGTGTCTACAGAGATCGACCTAAAATCATAGAAGAGGTGTCCACCGAAAACATCGCGTACGAAAACGTCGCGGAGAAAACAACGCAAGGCGAAAACATCGTGGGAGAAAAGAAAGCGAAGAGAAAACATCGCAGTTCTAAAACATCGTGGGACAAAACATCGTCGTCGAAAATATCGTGGTAGAAAATAGAGTACCTACAAATCATCGCATGACGATAACATCGCAGACATGAGTTTTCAAATTTTAAGAGTTGTAATTGCATATTCGCATAGTGATTTGGAGCGCAAGAAGGAAACGGGGGTATTTTTACTTCTACATTTCCATATCTTTGAATGAACTAATAGATTTTTGCTGAAAAATTAAGAAGAAAATTTAAGCATTTACAAATTGAAAATGAGTATAAAATTAACGCAATTTATAACACTTAACAGAATTTAAAATTTGCATAGGTTAATTAACCTCATGCAATTATTGATCTTCCTTTTGCTGAACATTTTTTGACTATTTTTCATGAAAAATTATCAGAAAAAATTTATAAAAAAAAAGATTAATTTATTAATGATATTTCTTAATTAACTATGTTAATTAAAAGTTCTATTAAGTGTTAGAAGTTGCATTAATTTCCTACTCATTTTCAAATTTTAAATGTTTAAGTTTCCTCCTTACTTTTCAGCAAAATCATTCAAAAATATGAAATACAGAAGTAAAAATATCCCTCTTCCCAAATCATTATGCAAATATACAATTACAGCTTTCAAAACCTGAAAACTGGTGTGCGCGATGTTATCGTCATGCGATGATTTGTAGGTGCTTTATTTTTTACCACGAAGTTTTCGACGACAAGGTTTTTAAACTGCGAAGTTTTTGAACCGCTTTACTTTCGACCGTTTAGAACTGTGATGTTTTGTCTTTGCTTTCTTTTCTGCCACGATGTTTTTCACTACGACGTTTTCGTCTTGCGTTGTTTTCTCCGCGACGCTTTCGTCCGCGATGTTTTCGGCTGTAACCATTGAAGAGCTGAAAAGAGCGGTGTCGGGTATGACAGAACCAAATTCAGTAGTGCAATATAAACGGGTTACACTGAACTTTGATCTGAGATTTTGTTTCGTTGTTCCCTCAAATGGTAAACATTTTGAGAAACACGTCCTTTAATTTCTTTTATTCTCATGTGTAGTACCCTGGAAACCTGAAACAAAAAGCGTTTTTTCGTTCAAAAGTTATTCCATTTCTTTTACTGAAAGACCTTATACTACAAACGAAAACCTTGAGAACTTTTAGATAGTTCTTCTTTGGTTCTACTTTTGCAGCCCTTGAGATTGAATCACCAATCAACCGAGAATAACGCCGAAATCTAACTGCGTGATCGAACCAGATGTGTGTTCCTATATCTCGCCGCTTAATCGTACAATTAGCACCGTGTTGCACTTTTCTATAGTCGCATGTTCTTATATTATTCATTTTATATGAGGTTTTCGGATTTGCATTATTTACTTCAAAATACATTTTTTTTTTACTTCCTTGTACGAATTTCGGGTTTTATATTTCAACGAAAATATCCATTTTGACCGCTATCGAATTTTCGAATAAAATTTAATGATGTTTTTGCGTAATACCTAAACGTAAGTACAGCATAAAAGACTCTTTTTCTTCCAAAAAATTATAAAACTGATTTAAAATGGATTCTGAAGAGATTTTTTTTCGTGGCGTCCGCACGTATGTATGTATGTATGTATCTCGCATAACTCAAAAACGACTAGCTTCAGAACGTTGAAATTTTGTATATAGGGGTGCTATAGCATGCAGATGTGCACCTCGCATTTTGGTTGCAATCGGCCGCACCAAATATATATAAATATATGCATATTAACAAGATTTCTATTCGTAAAAAGTAATTTAAAGAAAAAATTAATTATAGAAATAGGTTTAAAAGAAATTATGAATAATTTATATTGCTGCGAACTAATCTACAATATTTACTATATTCTTTTAAATATATGCATATATATATATATA